>CAJQZJ010033821.1:2150748-2201445 GCA_907164525.1 Lophiomys imhausi | reverse complement strand
AGTCCAAGAATCCAGTAGTTGCTCAGCCCACAGGCTGGATCTCTCAGCTCATTTTCTCTTTCACTGGAATCTTGAAGAAGTAGGCTTAATGCATGTGAAGGAATGAATTTGCAAGTAAGGCTTGGGCAAGCAGGCAAAGAACAAAAGCTTCCTCCTTTTCTTTTCTTCCTGGGCTTCCAGATTAAAGGTGTGTCTTCCCATCTCAAGATACAGATTAGGAGTAGATCTTCCCACTTCAATTAAAAGATTCCTCACAGGTGTGCCCTCTATTTTTGGATTTTAGTTATTTCCTGATGTAGTCAAGTTGACAACCAAGAATAGTATCACACCAACAATCCTAGAACAAGTGGAGAGACAACACACATCTCAACAAGCATGCAGTTGGCTGGAAGTACATTTGTTTATTTAAAACACCATTCACCAATCAAGCTATGTAATCTTAAAGTAGCCTTGAAGGCCATGGAGGATGGATATCAGGGCACTATTGAGACCCATTAAGGGGAAAGTATTTCCTCCTGGTTGAAAGAATGGAATTTACCTCTGGCTGAGGGTGGAGACATGGTGTTTTGATCTACTCCAAATTTAAGAATTGTCTACTCCCTTAAGAGTTAATCTAGGGGTCTGAGGAGATGGCTCAGTGGGCAAAGGTACTTGCTTCCAAACCCAACAACCTGAGTTTGGTCCTTTGTTCCTACATGGCGAAGTAGAACGACTACACAGGAAAGAACTGACTCACAAGCTGTACTTCGAACTCCATACTTGTACCATGGTACATTCTTCCACATGCAAAATAAATAAATTAATTTAAAGAGAAGAAGAGGAGGAGAGAGAGTTGATCCAACTGGGCCTGTCAACCACTTAGCCAAGAGACCACCCCTCAGGAATGTTGATTCACCTAAAGACATGCTAAGAAGATGGGAGGAATTTACCCCCTTTAACAGGATGATGTACTTACCCTTCCCAGAAACTTCTCTTCTATGTAGCTCTGCTAAGTTTGCTTATTTTTCTGAGTTATTACAAACTTGTGACCCCTTTTCTTCTCTTTTCCCAGAGCATGTACATACATATTTCCTTGACGCTCTGGTCTTTTTCACTTTGTCTGTGAGGCTACCACATCCTTCCGCCACAAGGATGCTTACAAACATCATGATTGTTTCTCTTCCTCTTCTTTGTCTCCTTCCTCCAGGCAACTGCAAAGATTTATAGCTTACCTATCTTGTTTTTCTCTCAAGCTCTAAAAATTGTCATCAAGCTTCATTCCAAGTCCATTAGTTTTTTTTGTTTTGTTTTGTTGTTGTTGTTTTTTTTTGTAATTAATGGAGGTGAGAACCCCTGGAAGGGAACCACAACTCCCAGAAACAAGGTATAAGTTTTATTAAGTTACAGATTTTGCACTTACATAGAGGTTGATGATGATGTTCTTCCAAAACAGGTTCTAAAAATAAATCAAATTTTATCCATTTAAAGAAAAGGGTAAAAGGAATGAGAGGACATAAAAAATCTTTTCCTTAATCGAATACTTAGAAATAATGTACAATGAAAATTCCCTTATTAGATTATTGCTATGTGTTTCTTTTCCAAGAATGTTGCCAGAGTTTCTGAGTTTCAACGCTTTGGCTTAGCTTAGCCACCCATCTCAAATACACCAATTAAAAAAACAAGTCATATCAAAAAGCAGAGAGAGAAGATTGACTCAGTTGGGAAGAACAAATGAAGGTGGCTAGTGACCCCCAGATCTACCTTCAGGTTCCTAACATGAAGTTTATAATTAATAGAGGTCACGGAGTATACATAATTAGTTCTGATTAAGGAGAGGTTCCATCCATCCCTGACCTACCCCTTATCTCCACTTTTGTCTGTCCAGCAAGATGATCTGAAAACCATCAGGACTGTGTGAAATTTCTTCTTGGGAAACAAGTTCCTCCTCTGATTGCCATGAGGGCTTTCTTTCCCCAAGGATGGGATTCCTGGGGAAATTTAGTTCTTTGAGATCCATTGTTTCAATAGTCCGAGCCAAAGAGAGGAACATCAATGTCTTCTTTTTTGTCTTTAGACCTCAACCCTGAGGGTTGTGAGGTGATTTCATGATTTGTGATTCTTAAGAATTACCATGTGAGGCTGGAGTGATGGGTCAGCAGTTAAGGGTGTTTCTTGCTAGATCTACCAGAGAACCTGATTTCACTTCCCAGCACCCACAATCACCTGTAACTCCAAATCCAGGGAATATGACACACTCTTCTGGCTCCCATAAGCACCCACACACAGGGCATATACTCATACAGACCACACATATATGCATAAATAAAAACTCAAGATAAAGCCAGGCATGGTGGTGCATACCTTTAAGCCCAGCACTTGAGAGGCAGAAGCAGGCAGATTTTTGTGAGTTTGAGGCCAGCCTGGTCTACAGAGCAAGTTCCAGGACAGCCAAAACTACATAGAGAAACCTTATCTCAAAAACAACAACAACAAATTCAAGAAAAATCTTTAAGATCTTACATTTCAACAGGAAACTCAAAATTAACATTTCGATATCTATATTCTAGTTGTCAACTAAGATAAACAGATTTTTTTCTTTAGTCCTACATTCTACAGTTAACTTTCTTTCTTTCTTTCTTCCTTCCTTCCTTCCTTCCTTCCTTCCTTTCTTTCTTTCTTTCTTTCTTTCTTTCTTTCTTTCTTTCTTTCATTATGCGAATTGAACATAGGACCACATGCATGTTAGACAAATGCTCTACCACTGAGCTGTATTCCCAGTCCCAGTTAATTCTGAAATGCTTACATTTTAGGTGACCATTTTTCAAAAGAAAAAGTGGGTAAAGAAAGAAAAGACAGAATAGACAGAGGCATCAGTGTGTGTACATTAATGTAGTCTAAAAATTACCCTCAAGACACACAAGTACACAAGCACACACACACACAAGTTCACACACACACACACAAACACACATTTTTTAAAAAAGATTTATTTTATTTATTTTATGCATATGTGTACTCTATCTGCATGTACACCTGCATTCCAGAAGAGGGCACCAGATCACGTTGTGGATGGTTGTGAGCCACCATGTGGTTGCTGGGAATTGAACTCAGGACCTTTGGAAGAACAAACACACATTTTAAGTATGGTCAACTAAGAATAGTAGTTTTAATATATAGTAAGTGGAAAAAGAATGCAAGTTGGTTAGTTATTTTAGGAGCTCTAAGGGCAGATTAACTTTTGCTCTATGCTGTTTTAGACACAGCATGACACCCACAAAAACAATTAGTTAATTCATGAATATTCTTAGATAATTAATCATAAGTTTGCAACTGGTCAGCTAGACCTCTCCTAGGAGAGCCAGGACAGTAGAGGGAAATCACAGCCAGTTCTCTCAACTGTCTAGCTCAGCACTGTATATACCTTCCTTGCTAGTTACCAAGACAATTTAAATTTCTCTGTCACGCTAGCAAATGCCTAAACAGTCCATCAAAGTCCAGATCAATTCAAAGAGCTTCTAAAGACACCTAAGCCACCCAAAGAGTTCAGCAAAGCCCTAGTTTGCTAAAAGCAAGCAAGCAAGCAAGCAAACAAAGCTTCCAAACACAAAATCATTCACAAATATGGCAGTCACCCAAACGGTTCAATAGAGCCCCAGAGGTTCAGAACCTCACAAGACAAGGAAACATTACTGTCAGACAATTGTAGAAATTCAAATTATCTTAAGAAATCCCCAAATAGCTGGGCGTGGTGGCACACACCTTTAATCTTAGCACTTGGGAGGCAGAGGCAGGCAGATCTCTGTGAGTTCAAGGCCACCCAGGTCTACAAAGTGAGTCCAGGACAGCCAGGGCTACATAGAGAAACCCTGTCTCGAAAAAGAAAACAAACAAACAACAACAACAAAACCCCAATAAAGCCCCAAATAGCTAAAAAGAACCACCAAACTGGTGAGAAGAAGGAAGGGTTAGGTCCCAGTTATGCCCACCAGGGGTTCTTACAAATGTCCAGATTTCAGGGTGTGTGGGGTCCACACACACTTTTCTCTGCTTTACTGAACAGTGGTGGAGAGCAGGTGACACTCTGGGAAAAGGCTATTCCAGCATCTGTGTGGGACCCTTCAACCTTCCTTCTGCATGTGAGGCGTGTTTCCTGAGAATGGACACCTAAAAACATGGCTTTTCTCCTGGCTCAGCAAACAGTGTCGCCTTTGCCAGAGGTTCATAGGGCAAAAGCTTGGACTGTGGCAGGCCCAAAAGCTACCCTCAGCCACCCATCTCCTCTACTCCAATCAGAAAAACAAGTAATAGTGTCCAGCAGGTGGTTGCCCCGATGGGCATGAGTTGTAGGCAGCCTAACAAGTCGATCAGGGTTGCCAAAGTGCTGGACAGGATGATTAACAGGGCAGTGCACACATCCATGCCTAGAATCATGGACAGCAGCAGCTGTTCCATTCTCTGCAATGCAAGAAGTTCAGTGTGGTGCATTGTGGTTCAAGAGGGTGCGGTGCCCACTGTACTGGAGTCAAAAAGTCTCTAGCAGCACTGAACTTGCTGGAGGATCCTGGATATCCACCACTTGGCCCATGGGATAGCCTGCAACAGATAAATAAAGCTTTTGGAGAGAGAGGAGGAGAGGGAGAGAGAAAGGGAGAGAGGAAGAAGGTACTTGTGGAAAGTAGAGAGAAAGATTTTTTTTCAATGTGAGCATACTGGGAAGAGGAACATCCTAGCTAGGGTTCCTACTGCAGTTCTAACACCAACCGACTCAAAAGCAACTTTGGGAGGAAAGGGTTAATTTCATCTGACAGCTTGTAGTCCACCATCCAGGGAAGTCAGGGGAGGAACTCAAGGCTGGAACCTGTAGGCAGGAACCCATGCAGAGGCCATGGAGGGGTGCTGCTTACTGGCTTGCTCCTAATGGCTTGCCCAGCCTGCTTTTCTATAACACCCAGGAGGACCAGCCCTGGAATGGCACTGCTCATAACAAGCTGGGCCCTCCGGCCCACCCACATTAATCACCAATCAAGCAAATGTACCCTTCCCCAAAGGCAAGTTCCTCTTCTGGCTGGCACTAAAGGTTTCTCCTCTCAGCCTAGGATTCACTGGGAAATTTTAATTCTTTGGGGTCCATTGTTTCAATAGTATGATAGGTATACAAACGTTACTTTAAGCCATCTCCTCTGCATCCAGAGTTAGAGTGAGTAAATAGACCTTATTTACAAAAGACACTCCTAGTTGACAATGAATACACACACCATCACCATCACTTCTTAAAGTCCAGAGAAGTGGTACTTTGCTCAAGGTTATGTGAATCCATTGTTGGGCCAAAAATCAAATTTCCTCTTTCCCTTCCCCACCCCACTTGGACAATTAGAGATAAATGTTTCCTTGTAGTTTAAGTCATCCACTACGTCAAAGGTCTTGGCTTCCTTAGAAGTAGCTGTCTACTACTTCTCCCTCCCTTCTCCTTAGACCTCTTCAGCTCTGAAGAAAAGTGACCTGCCAACAGATTTACATTCTGGAGTTAATGATCTACAAAGCCCCGGACATTTGCATTTCTAAAAGGCTGTTGGGAGATGACGGTGTTTGAACACAAAGACCTGACATTTGGTGACATTTTCAGGTTAGATTGGTGATGCCTCTGTTTGGATTTTGCTGAGATCTCTCAAACCAGAGTCCTCAGCCATCCTCGCTCATTCCCTCTTTGTGGTTGCTTTCCCTCGCAGGCCTGCCCTCCCCTGGAGTTGGCATCTGCTAGGGAGACTCAGTTCATGAGGAAGTGGTTGTAACCAGGAAATCCTAGAGTGGACTGATAAAGTAATATCATAGGGATCCACTGAAATGGTGGTCAGGATGTTAAGAGGAAGAGAAACAAAACAACCAAGAAGAAAGAACATGCAGAGAAGATTCAGGATCTGAGAACCATCTAAGTTTACAGCACTCTTTTTCCCTTCTCAACCCAGGGCCATAAACACAATTATTATGGGAAGTTGGAAGCAGCAAACTAGACTTTTCTAGTCTTTAATGACAGTAATTCTAAAGAGAATTTATGTCAATGTCTTAGTTTGGGTTTTATTGCTGTGAAGAGACACCATGACCAAGGCAACTCTTACAAAGGAAAGCATTTAATTGGGGATGCTTATAGTGGGGAGCATGGTAGCATTCAGGCAGACATGGTGCTAGAGAAGGAAGTGGAGAGTTAGCTCTACATCTTGATCTGCAGGCAGTAGAAGGAGATAGTGTGCCACACTAGGTGTAGCTTGAGCATAGGAGACCTCAAAGCCTGCCTCCACAGTGACAGACTCCCTCCACAAGGCCACACCTCCTATAGTGCCACTCTCTGAGCCAAGCATTCAAATGCATGAGTCTTTGGGGATCATACGTATTCAAATCACCACAGTCAATGTTTTTCTTTTTTTTTTTCTCATTTTTAAAAAAAAAAATTCAAGTTACATCCCAATCACAGCCCCCTCACCTCCTCCCCACCAGGTCCCAACTTCCCAGCCTCTTTCCTCCTCTGTGTCCCCTCTCCTTCTCCTCAGTTGAAGGGAGCCCCCTCACATATCCACCCACTTTGGTTCATCAAGTTGCATGAGGGCTAAGAGCTTCTTCTTGCCCTGGGGCCCAACAAGGTGGTCCAGCTAGGGTAAGGTGTTCCACTAACAGGCAACTGAGTCCATGACAGAGACATTTCCAAGCTCCACTTGCTAAGGATTCTGCATGAAGACCATGTTGCCTATCATCTATATATGTATAGGGGCCTATGTCCAGTCTATATATGATTTTGGGCGGGGAGGGGTTGGTGTTTCAGTCTCTGTAAACTTCTAGGAGCCTAGGTTGGTTGGTTCTGTTGGCCTGCATGTGGCATTCTTGTCCCCTCCAGATCCCTCTTCCCTTCTCTCTTATACATGACTCCCAGAGCTGCACCTAAATGTTTGGCTGTGTGTTTCAGCATCTGTTTCAATCCATTGTTGGGTAGGGTTTCTTGTAGGATAGTTATATGAGGTTCCTGTTGTCAGTCAACTTTTAAGTGAACCTTTATTCATGCACTGCCTTACTAATCTTCACAACATAAATACTGTTAAAAAAAAAAAGGAAAAGCCGGGCGGTGGTGGCGCACGCCTTTAATCCCAGCACTTGGGAGGCAGAGGCAGGTGGATCTTTGTGAGTTCGAGGCCAGCCTGGTCTACAAAGCGAGTCCAGAACAGCCAGAGATATTCAGAGAAACCCTGTCTCGAAAAACCAAAAAAAAAAAAAAAAAAAAAGAAAGAAAGCAAAACAAAGGCTGTAGTAGAATCGGACATGTAATTCCCTTCAATGAGTTTTATTATTAAGAGGGCCAAGGCCACAATCAGCCTTCTAGGTGGGACGGAGAACATTAAATAAAAACAGCATAATATATGGAGTTATAAACACGGTAGGGCTTTAATGGGGAAAGGGGATTTCCTTTTACAGCTCAGAGCAGAGATTCAGTAATAGTGGAATAAGAAAGATCCCCAGGGGGCGGGGAGAGTGTATCTATCATGAGAGGGATGGTGGGGGTAGGCCAAGGAAGCCTTTTTGGACTGGATCAGCCTTCATTCACCTCTGTACCAAATCTCCATGAGGAGTCTCAGACTGATCCCCAGAACAAAGGAAAAGTCTGACTTTTTGTAAAGTTTTGGAGGGGGCAGGAAACTTCATATGATTTAGTTCACCTTACAGCATGTGACAGAACATGGAGGAGCCAGGGGCCGTGAAGTGAAAGCTGCCAAGTCACAACCCAAGGCGCTCCTTAACTCTGTTCCAGAGAGAGCTGCAGAGAGGCTTAGCTTGGTTGGTATCAGGCCTAATGGTGCAGGCTTTTGTTTTAACACTAAGAAAGATCTCCAATTCACAGAGCTTGGAAACAGTGAAAAATACATCCAGGACTGCACGTCTGTTAAAGGATCAGGCTTAGGCTTTCGATCTGGGTCTGTCTCTGAAGTCTGTGCTGTTTTGTTGTTATTCTTTGTTTACTTTCACCTTTTGAGATAGAATCTTCCTATGTAGTCCAGGTCCAGAGTAGCCTGGAATTATTATGTCATCCAAGTCCTCCTGCCTCAGTTCTCCCGAGAGCAGAGATTACAGTATATACTGTTATGGTCATCTTGGTTTTTTTTTTTTTTTAGGTTTCAAAGGTACTTTATTTTTTTCTTCAATATGCCATATTTTAATTAATACATGATTCTTTGACTTGACATCACCTATAGGTTGGTTTTGAAACCTTTCCTTGATTATTGTACCAGCTGGCATGACTACCTATATTACTTTGGGGTGACTCTGCCAACAGGGGACAGGTTCCATTCTATTCCAATTTGTGTGGCTGTATATGTCCATGTAGAAATACAGAAGATGCCTCCACCTGCTAATATAGCATTTCCATATTTGTCATGGAAATTAAGTGTCCTGTTTTGGTGGCTCTGCCTTGCCACCACTTGCTGAATGCATCAAACTTGGAGACAGCTTAGTGCAGTTTTTCGCCCAGGGCAACATTGCGGAGAAGAGGATGGAACTGGGGTGACTACAACTGTTGCCTCGGCGCAAATTCACCCCAGCTATCCTTGCAAAGCATCCTGAAAAACAAAATGGCTTTCAGTGGGGAGTCCTAATGAGATTTGGTCATCTAGTTCTTTATCAGTGGGCTTTCATGATTTTTCTGCCAGTGAGACCTTTTCCAGGACTAGAAATACACACTTTCTATCACATGTCCCTTTTGAGGAATTTTCCTTTCCGGTTGGCATATTTCAGTTTCCAGTTGTGTGTCCCCGTGTTTGTAACCATTTCCTTTTACAAGCATCTCCTATTTTGTCCTTTCCCAGCTGTGATGGGAAAGAGACTCCTAGTTTGGTTTCCTTTTAGTGTTCCTGTGACTATCTCACTTAATAAGTTGTCTTGTTCTTTCATCTCAGTGCAATGGTTGGGGCAGAGAAAATTCAGAAAAGTAACATGTGTAGAGCTTTTTGACCATCTTCACATCCTGGTACTGAGAGAAAACCACACTTTCAATATAAACAAATGAGGCTGTTTGCAGCTGGCACAACTGTGCCATCAAGCCATTTGAAGCACAAGGGACACTCAAAGGGTGGGATGGCTAGTCTCATGTCAACTTGACACAAGATAGAGCTATCTGAAAGTCATTGAAAAGAAATGCCTCCATGAGATCCAGCTGTAAGGCATTTTCTTAATTAGTGATCGGTGGGGAAGGGCCCAGCCCATTGTGGGTGGTGGCACCTCTAGGCTGGTGGTCCTGGGTTCCATAAGAACACAGGCTGAGCAAGCCAGTAAGCAGCACCCCTCCATGGCCTCTGCATCATTCCCTGTTTGAGTTCCTGTCCTGACTTCCATCAGTGATGAACTATGATAGATATTGAAGTGCAAGGCAAATCAACGCTTTCCTCCCAACTTGCTTTTTGGTCACGGTGTTTTGTTTCAGTAACAGAAATCTTAACTGAGACAAAAGGGTCCATGCAAAAGTTCACAAAACAATAAAGGTAGTCTCGGAAGAGTTTGGGAAGCTGCTTGAGTGTTGTAGTAAGCACAGAATCTTTTATACCTGGCTTTGTGTTTTGACTCTATCTCTGAGGGTCATCTGGCCTTCAACAAATCTTTTTAACTTCCTTGAAGTGAAGTTTTTCGTGTGCAGATTGAGGAGGAGGATGCTTTCTTCTGGGATTGCTGTAATAATCAGGCAGGTCTAGTTCACAGTTAGTGAGCAATCCTGTGTTTACATAATTATCAATTTTCTTTCTTAGTATATTAATACTGTGCTGTTCTTATGCTTTCATTTCTTGTTTTTCTTTTAAGAGGCATATGTTTTTATTAATGTTCCAAAGAAGAAAAAATTACAGCTTGGGGGCTTTATCACTGGAGTGTGATTAATTATTGGTTCGTCATGACTGAGAAAGTTACTTCTCTTTTTTTTTTCTCCAGATGGATACACTTTATTTTTATTATTTTAATTAATTAATTAATTAATTCTTTGGATTTTTTTTTTTGAGATAAGGTTTCTCCGTGTAACAGTAGTGACTGTTCTGGAACTCGCTTTGTAGACCAGGCTGGCCTCAAACTCATAGAGATCCACCCGCCTCTGCCTCCCAAGTGCCAGGATTAAAGGCATGCACCACCATGCCTGGCTTATTATTTTTATTATTTTTTAAAACTTTTTATTGATTCCTTGTGAGTTTCACATCATGTACTCCAGTCCCACTCATCTCCCCATTCCCTCGTATCTGCCCTCTGCCCTTTCGACTTCCCCCTCAAAACAAAAGTCAAACAAATAAACAAAACAAAGCATAGAAAACATCGTCGTGGGAAGCTGTAGTATGTCACAGTGTGTCCCACGGTATACCCCTCTGTCCACACATCTTTACTAGTGAATGTTCATTGCAATGTGTCATTAGTCTGGTTTGAGGTCTCTGGCTTCTGTGACATCATCAACATTGCACCCTCACAGTCTCCTCTGTGTTATCCTGTTGTTGCCCTGGTCATGGAGGTCCTGCAGCTTTGGATCACCAGGACCAGCCCTTTCCCACGACCCAACAGTCCAGCTCACAGTGAGGGGTGAGGCCAGTTCTGCACAGCTCTTGGATATCCCAGGTGGCTGCCCAGACCAGGGACATCCTCATGGTCTCCAGTGGAAATATGAGCCACAGACTCTGACACTGGCCTATGTGGCTTCAGAGCCACAGACCCAGACGTGGCCTCCAGCAACAGCACGGGCTGGGACTTCACCATGGCCTCGGGTGGCAGGGCTGGCTTTCTCACAACAGACCATTCCTCTCCTCCTTCTTGTCTCCAGTTCCATCTCCTTCACAATGCTCAAACTCTTCTGCTTCTCTTTCTCTCTATATGTCCACCACACACTTGCACATTGCAATGACACTGGGTGACCTTCTCTGCCCTCACCACATGGTGTAGCAGCAATCAGGCCTTTAGGGGTCTACAGCCCTCCTGTGTGGCACAGTGGTGCAGGTCTATGGACGTCTTCCCCCTTCTGCACCACGTGGCAGGGTGGCAGGCAGGCCTCTGTGTGTGCCCACGGCCCACCTGAGCTGAGGGACAGCAGGCAGGGCTCTTTGTGTCTCCAGCCTGTCTATGTTGTACGGTGGAGAGCAGGTCTCTGGGGGCATCTTTGTCGGCAGGTATCTGGATGTCTCCTGCTTTCACTTTTAACCAGCACTGCCATCAGCATAGCCCTGGGATACACTGAAGACTTCCTTGTCACTGACCTTGGCACAGCAGTCAGAAGCCCTAGCCCAAGGTAAGTCAGAATGCTTGCTTATCTAGTGATATTTTTAAAGTACTGATGTCATCCTGTTGCTTTCTTCCCATAGATTTAAAAATCAGAGAAGAGCTGGCATGGGTGGGACTGGGAGGTAAGGCAGCACCAGTAGTAAAGTCATGGTAGGTAGGGTGGAACTGAGGAGTGTTTCTGAAGACCACAGAGTGTAAGGCGGTTTTATAATGTCATTTCCTTGACTATTACAGTTTGCTTCCTGAAAGGGCATTTGGGAAAGAGGCCCCAGAAGAATGCGCCAAGATTGATCCCAGAACATCTCATCATCTGAAGATGCTGACAGGAGGCAAGGAAAACAAAAATAGCATCCACTCGTGGGTGTATTCATATTCTTTTTTAGTTTCCAGAAACCTTGAGTACAGCTGGTTCTTCACCGGTGATAGTTTTGCCCACCTTATTCAGGGGAATATTTATTTACTACAGTCTTAGGTCTCTTTTCTTTCACTACTAAGAAATACCTCTGCTACCTAATGGGCAGCAGCAGGATGTGCTGCTAAACATCCCACAATGCACAGGGCTAGCCCTCACAGTAATTATATGACAGCTGTCGTGGTGGGGCACACCTGCAATCCTAGTATCCTGGAGGCTGAGGTAGGAGGAGCTCAATCTTGAGGCTACCCTGGGCTAACCAGCCAGTTCCAGCCAGCCTGGATTATATAACAATACACGTCTTCAAGTTGTTTTTCCTGCTAAGAATGTCAGTGCTTGAGTGGGTAGAAATGATGATCTTCGTTTTACAGACCAGAATCCAGCAGCTCTCAGAAGCTCCCTGATGCTCAAACTTGGTCTTACAGCTTGGAAACCTATGATCTTTCACTGTGCCATAGTGGTGAGAACAGTGGTTGGGGGTGGGGTGGGGTGGGGTGGGGGGGGTGATCAGATTAAGAACCAGGGCACAGCCTGATGCTCACTCGGTACTTCCTGAGACGGTCATTGAGGGAACAGAGGAGTGAGTGGAGGGAAATGCTAAGGATGGGTGTTGTAGTGCTGTTCTAACATGTGCTCTCGCTTTTGGTCTACAGTCTGACAGTGAGCTGGGGATTATGACTGTAGAGAAACCCACATGACGGTAGGTGGTCTCAGAAACCTTGGCTCAGTTTCCAGAGGAGTCCAGGAGTCCCTGGGCCTCCAAAAAGAAGAAACATCCGAAGATTCTTGTCTGCCATCCTTCATCACCTTTTTTGAGGAACACAGAGACTGAGGCAAATGATTTCTGACCTGAGTTTGGCTGAGTATTACCCTCTCTGCGCCAGAATCTGAGGCTCCAGAAGAACAAGAGGGGGGGTTGTTTCTCAGTTTTCAAACTTTTTTTGTGATATGAGCTGAAGCAAGTTGATTCTGGTCAGTCCTGAATCTTCTAGTAGGGAACGGATGAAAGGAAAGAGGGTGGAAGGGGAGGAGCCCGTGATTAAACAGACCGTTTCTTTTCACTTCCCCATTTGGACTCCAGAATTTGTCTGTTCTCTGGGTACAATCTGTGAAGCCTGGAGAGAAGCCTGTGCCTGCCCTGACACGCTTCGGGGATGATGCGAATCTCAAAGTTCCTGCCTCTCCCCCTGGAGAGCAACTATGGGACTACCTATACACTCTTGCAGATTTTGTGCCATATGCTACTGTGGACAGCTGTGCTGCGTAAGTCAGGACCTCCAGAAGGGAGGCAGGGGCAAGGACACCTGGGTGGGGGTTGGACTTGTGTAGGGATGAACGTGTCCCAGGAAGCATGTCTGCAGAATCAGGAATAGGTGGCAGGCTAGTAACTAGACTGTAATGACCTGGTTGGTGGCCTTTGAAAATCAAAGGTGGCAGGAGTTTTTCTGTGACTTGTTTTCCTGCCACCCCATGCCTAGGTCCCTGATGCCCTATCACCCTCTCCACCAGAGCCTTCTCTGATCGAAATCTAGCGTCCTGGACTTGAGTAATAAATGAAACGACCAGTTTCTCTTTGAATTTGTGATTCACACGGGACCAAACCTCAGGCAAGATGTCTAGTACTGCTTTAGACAAGGGTTGGAGGGGGTGCGGAAGCTCTAAGGTGCATTTGAGGGGGTGGAAGTGGAGACTCTCTGTGCCCACGAAGCCACTTTACCCATCAGAAGAGCCAGCACCCCCTTTTAATATATAAGGAGAGGTATAGGAAGGTCTGGTTGTCCTGGGAACTTGGGTTCAGAGTAACACAAACCTGGGCAAAATTGGAGTTGTCAGTTGTGGGGCCAGAGAAGTCTCTCATGCCTCCTTCATTGCATAGACCATGGGACTTGGTCTCGGCCCTGCCTCATAAGAAAGTCAGGGTCAGGGTTATAGGCTCAGACGGAGGAAGATTTTTCTGGTCCTGGTCTCATCTATCGGCTAGAGGACAGAAACTGGTGGTGGTGGTTGATTAGAGGAGTCTGGGTGAAGGCAGGTAAAGGAGTGCTGTTGCAGGACCATCTTCTAAGCTCAGTCCCTGGGGCTTCTACCCATACTTCTGAGAAGAAGGCATACAGCCACTCCACTCCCCCCACCCCACTGCCCCAAGGTACATGCTATGACTCATAGCCAAATCTGGTCAGCGCTGGGGGACCCCAGCTGTCAGTACTGGGTATCAGGTGTCAGGTGGCTATCAGGGACAGAGGTATGGAAGAGAGACTATCTCCCCACAAGTACATGTATTAAAATAAGAGCAGCTAGCTCCATTTTCACACGGGAGGGCTCAGTTTCAGAGAGGCAATATGCCTTTGTGCTTCTGCTATGCAGTTATCAATCACCAAGTGAAGACTCCTAAGAAAGGCATTTCTTTCCCCCATTTTCCTTCGGTAAATCTAATTTTTTCCCATTCTTTTCTGGGCCTCCACACTTAGGGCTTCATCACTCCATGCGATTTTATAAGACCCTCTGACTATATCTTGGTCGCTCCTAACTTTGGTCCTGTGTAGCTGCAGAATCTTCCAGCACAACTGTGCGGAGGCATAGTGCTTTCTAAGTGCCTTCAGGTCTGGCCCGTTTCCTCCTGGTAAAGCTCCAGTACTGCCTGCCCTGCTCCCCATGTTCCCATTTCCCACACAATGGATCTTCCTCCGCCAGGCAGTGTGGAAGCTACACTCGGTTTTTACTACCTGTATTCCTGATGATTCGTAAAGATCTTTGCACCAGACACTGTTTTGAATTTGGGGTCATATCAGTGAACAAAACAGGCAGTTTTCCTGACTTAAAGCACAAGGTATTCATTTGTCTTCCTTACAAAGAATACATTAGACATCAACATAGTTTTCATTACTGTCTGCTGGATACAGAATGAATGCATAAGTGATGGTTTCTCCTTTCCGCATCTCTTTACTTTTTTTTTTTCCTTTCTTTTTCTACACTGTATTATCCTCCTTACCAATCCTACATACTCAGGGGTTTTAGCTATTATTTCTAGGTCACTAGCTCCCAAACTTATTTGTCTTTCCTTCCTCTGTATGCTTGAATTTCTCTGCCTGTTGATTAGACATCTATAAATAGATTTGTCAGCTCAGGAGTAAGTTTATATTCAAAATTCAACTTAGCATCATTTTCTTACAGATTTTCTTATCTTTCTATTTTTTTAAATTTTATTTATTCTCTCTCTCTTTTTTTAAGTTTTTTTTTTTTAGTTTTTTGAGACAGGGTTTCTTGTGTAAAAGAGCCCTGGCTGTCCTGGACTCACTTTGTAGACAGGCTAGCCTGGAACTCACAGAGATCTGCCTGCCTCTGCCTCCTGAGTGCTGGGATTAAAGGCGTGTGCCACGACGCCTGGCTAGTTTCTTATCTTTCTAATATTTCTATTTGTACAAGCAAAACCACCTTTTCCCTGGTCGTCCACTTTTATCAATTTCACGTCTCACTAGATGCTAATTTTTCCCAGTCTTGCCTCTTAATTTTCTGTCACATGTGTATCTTCTTTACTTCCTGTTGTCAATGCAGATGAGCAAGCAAGGTCATGCGGGAATGCAGGTACCCTTGATGGAGCCAAAGGGTAAATAAATGAAGGGATCCACCTATAGTATCTGGGAAGTAGGGGCAGAAAGAACAAGAGTTCAAGGCCAACATGGGCTACATGACAATTTTGCTGCAGCCTGGGCTACATGAGACCTGTGTCAACAAAACAGCAACAAAGAGATAAAAGGGATTTTCAATGAGATGATGGTGATGATGAGTGTGTGTGTATTTGTGTGCATGCACATGCGTGCATGTGTCTGTGTGAGTGAAGACAAATGTGGACTTAGAGGTAGACAGTAGTGAGATAAAAGTAGTGGTCGGGTGATTATGGAGGACATATTTTGGCAAATAGAAGAAAAGAGGAGGAGGATTGTGACCGAAGCCTTGAACATCTGGTTTTGAAGCTGGTGTGGTTTGGAGTGATGATAACAAGGCCTTGAGGGATAACATGGGCCCGTGTGTCTAAACTGTGTGAGAGGAGATCCACTACAGATGAGTAAGTCAAGGAATGAAGAAGGCAGATGTTGCACAGGCCATTAGCGTGCATTCTAGATCACCGTTAGCCATCTTTTTCATACTAATCTCTGGCACTTCCTCTGTTCTAAGAAGTCTGACACAGCACTTTCAGCTCCAAATTGAAGTTCTCATTGTTTACTGAATTAAACAACAAACTCTGAAAATTTGCTTGTGATCATTTAAAAGGTACTCTCATGGTACATTTGGAACCGCACAGATGCCCTTTCTGGATTATCACTTAATCCTTACAACAGTTTATGGCATGCGTACTGCTATCATCATTTTATTTATAAGCAAGGGAATCACAGCAGAGAGAAGTAAAGTTACCTCTGCAGGGTCATTGATAACCAGTTGTATTAATTACTTTTCTCATTACTTTGACAAAACACCAGGCAAAAGCAACCACAAGAAAGGGTTTATTTTGGCATATCATTCGAGGGTGTTGTGGTGGGAAGGCATAGTGGCAGGTGCCTTGGCTGGCCACTTCACACCTACAGTCAGGAAATAGAGAGATGGATGCCAGCACACAGCTGACTTTCTCCTTTTCTCTTGCTTATTTGGGTCCCCCAGCCCATTGGATGGTGACGCTCATCTTCAGGGTGGGTCTTACCACTTTAGTTAAGTTTTTCCAGAAACACCCTTTGAGACACAATGAAGGATGTTTCCATGGTGACTTTAAATCTAGTCAAGCTGGTAACGAAGACTAAACCTCACAGTGGTGACGTCAACTTGTGGGCTCCATGTTCTACTCACTGCTGCCTCACGTGGCATTGACCGTAATCCTCCAGGATATGGCATCCACCTCCCTCTTCAGCTTTGTTCCTCATTATTGAGGATGGGTTTGTTTTTGTTTGTTTGTTTGTTTTTGCTTTTTTATTTTTTCAACAGACCAAAGCAGCAGTCAAGCTGCAACTTGCTGAGAGTGTTGGCAAGCATCCATCAACATTTCTTAGGGAATATTCCTTCTCGTTTGTCACTATTATAGAATACTTGAAGCTGCATCACAAACTCCACTTTCTCACTTTCCCTCCTAGACTACGTCCAGCCAGAGACAAAACCCAAAAATGTCTCCCTCCTCTGAATTTCCATAGAATTTGTCCCTACTCTTCCAATGGCACTGAGAATGTCTCTTTTATGAGACATGGTGGCGCAGCACCAGGGATGTGCACAGCCGGGTAGATCTCTGTGAGTAGAAGGCCAGCCTGGCCTAAATAGCAAGCTCTAGCTAGGCCAGTCAGGGTTACGTAACAAGACTGTGCCAAAAGCATAAGGCTTTCTAATACCACTCTGTACACATGTTCACTCCTACTATCAGACTGCTGGCTTCAGTGGGAATCGGAGACTTATAGCTTTTCCTTTAGGCACACTCAAGACGAACAGTGGGCTAGAAGTCAGTCAATGCAGTTTCTGGGATTACAGAGGGATAGAGTGATTGGCTTACGTGCCCATACTGAGATGTGAAATGGGGATCAGAATCCAGTTTTCTGGACTTCCAGAATGACGCTCCTCCACATAGCATTCTCTTCTCTGGACTCGCTCTCAGGCTTTCTTTCATCCCTGAAAGTATTCAGATGTACAGGGCTGTTGACCTTTTCAGTTCAAGTGCAAGTGGAAGCTCCCACCATGGACAGGTGCGTAAATGCACACACACACACTCAGTGCACACATTAGGCTCTGGTTTATCTCAGAACCTGCTTTGCTATTATACCCAACAGTGGTGCCACAAGTCTCCACCCTTCCATTCAGCATTCCTGTCCCCTGGCTTCTACTTGGGAAGCCTTTTCCTTCACTATATATTATTTCATCTGCTGCCACAGGAAGTCACAGATAGGTCTCAGATCTCGTGTACTGTTCTTTTAACTTAATTTCTGTTTTTCATGAATGTGTGTTTTGCCCACATGTATGTCTATGCACCATGGGTGTGCCTGGTGCCCAAGGAGTGAGTCCAGAAGAGGATGTCAGATCCCCTGGCACTGGAGTTAGAGATGGTTGTGAGTAACCGTGTGGGTGCTGGGAATCAAACCCAGGTCCTTTGGAAGAGCAGCCTGTGTTCTTAAATGCTGAGCCATCTCTCCAGCCCCATGGTGTCCTTCTGTAGTTCCTTCCTCCTATCAAATTTGCCTAGCAGCAAAAACCTGGAAGACCTAAGTCTTAAGCAATGGGAGTGTGAAAGAAATCACAGGAAAGTCAAATTGTAGGGTAAGGCACAGTGCTAAAAATGACAACATAGAACAGACTAAGCTATTATACACTTTTCTGGTATGGTCTCTTTGCTGTTTGTATGCAAACATTACAGATACACACACACACACACACACACACACACACACACACATATGTCCATGGGCAGATTTTAAGGACACATATACTAGGTAATAATATTTTGTAATGAGTAATTTCTATTCTTCAATAAGGATTATGGATTACCTGTGTGATCTGTACTCCCTCTCCACAAAAGAAAAACCATGGCCGGGTGGTGGCACACACCTTTAATCCCAGAACTCAGGAGGCAGAGACAGATGGATCTCTGTGAGATCAAGACTATCCTGGTCCACAAAGAGAGTCCAGGACAGCCCATACTGTTACACAGAGAAACCCTGTCTTGAAAAACAAACAAAAAAACAAACCATGCATTCAAGATGGGCCTTGGCAAAGTCTGA
Source organism: Lophiomys imhausi (assembly GCA_907164525.1). Taxonomy (NCBI): domain Eukaryota; kingdom Metazoa; phylum Chordata; class Mammalia; order Rodentia; family Muridae; genus Lophiomys; species Lophiomys imhausi. Next base: position 2,183,037 of record CAJQZJ010033821.1, on the reverse strand, counting down.
GGTACTGAAACACAAATCTTATGTTAAGTGTTTTCATGGGGACCTCAACTGTCAAAGCCACTTCCATTGGTCAACCAAATGAAAGTGTCACAACACAGGTGTTACTGGGGAAGGCGCTTAAGTATTTCTGAAAGTGTACTTCATCTGGGCAGTCCCCAGAGAAGGGCCATAACATGAGGGTTGGGCTGTGGGGATGAAGGGGACTCTGGGTCTGGGTAGGCATGTCTCAGTGTGGAAGTCTAGGCCCTGGCTGATGTTTGCTTCTTTTCTTACAGATCTTGTTGCTGGGACACATGGTAAGTCCTCGTTTCAAACAAACAAGTCTTCTTACTCTCCTATGTATGATCTCCCTCTTCCCCCAGTGATCTGTTTGGAAGTGCTCTGAATGTACCAGGAACCAAGCTCAGGACCAGGAAAGAACCATTGCTTCCAGAAGATGCCCTGTCCTTCACCTCTTTCCCTCTGTCTGGGGAGGCAGGTGGTCAGAAGCTATGGCTCACTAGTACATCAACTCTTCTAGCTTTGTTATACTGAGATGTGGCAATTATCACAAGCAATGAGAATTCTTGTTCTCAGCTGCCCTCCATTCTCTAAATAAAATTGACAGCTTCTAAAACGTTGATGTCAAAGAACCAGAGGGTAAATGACCAGAGCCTGGGAAGGATGGAAGAGAGGGTAAGGATGAAGGCAAAATGGTTACTGGATACAGGGGTAGAGTTAGATATGAGGAATAAGTTCTAATGTGTTGTACCAAGAAGGGTGTCTTAATTAGGGTTTCTGCTGCTGTGAAGAGACACCATGACCACAGCAACTCTTATAAAGGATGACATTTAATTGGGGCTGGCTTACAGTTCAGAGGTTCAGTCCATTACTGTCATGGTGGGAAGCTTGGCACAAGGGTGCAGGCAACATGGTGCTGGAGAAGTGGCTGAGGGTTCCACATCTGGATCCGCAGGCAGCAGGAAGATAGAGTGGTGACACTGGGCCTGGCTTGAGCATCTGATACCTCAAAGCCCGCCCCCAGTGACACACTTCCTCCAAAAAAGGCCACACCTCTTAATAGTGCCACTCCCTACGAGTCTGTGGGGGCCACTTTCATTCAAACTACCACAAAGCGTAATTATGGTTGGCAATTAATTGTGTACGTCACAGTAGCTAGTATAAAGGATTTGAATGTTCTCTCTTTTTTTTTTTTTTTTTTTTTTTTCGAGACAGGGTTTCTCTGAATATCTCTGGCTGTCCTGGACTCGCTTTGTAGACCAGGCTGGCCTCGAACTCACAAAGATCCGCCTGCCTCTGCCTCCCAAGTGCTGGGATTAAAGGTGTTCGCCACCACCGCCCGGCTGATTTGAATGTTCTCAATGCAGATGTGTGAGGTGATTCACATGCAAATCACTCTGCTGCGTGTTATGCAGATGTACTGTACCCTGTAAATGTGAATAGTTATTATGTATCAAAGATTTCCAAAGCCTTATTAGAAAAAAACAAAAACAGCTGTGTGTGATGGCACACACCTTAAATCCCAGCATTCAGAAAGCAGAGGTAGGTGGATCTCTGAGTTTACGGCCATCCTGTCTATAGAGCAAGTTCCAGATCAGCCAGGGCTACACAGAGAAATCCTGCCCTCCTCCAAAAAAAAAAAAAAAAACCTTAAAAAAAGAAAGAAAACCAAAAGCCTTCTCTCTGGCTGTCCCAGCCTGCTTTTTTATAGAACCCAGGGACACCTGCCCAGGGGTGGTGTCGCCCACAATGGGCTGGAGCCTCCCCCATCAATCACTAATTAAGAAAATGCCCTACAGTGTGGTCTTAGAGACATTTTTTTCAATTGAGGTCCCCTCCTTTCAGATGACTCTAGTTGGTATAAGACTAGCCAGCACAGAGCTCCAACGCATGTTCTTCTCAAGTAGAGAGCCATCTGCATGCAGGGGAGGCAAGCGACAGGACGGAGGGAGGAAAGGAGAAGAGAAACATATCTTGGTGAGAGATATGTATTTCTGGGTTGTCTCCTTCGCCCTCTCCCGCCTCCTTTCTTGCTTTACCCTGCTGAGGATCAATTGTATTCCTTGTGAGTTCCCTGGGGCTCATGGGATCCAATGAATGGAAAACTTTAGAGGAAGAAGCTTTCTGAGCCTGGTCCCACCCTTGGTGCCTTTTTCAACGGAGACTGAGGGCCTGCTTACGCTGTTGGGGCTCCCTTGCTTCACACTGCCTTCTCTCTCTCCAAAATTCAGCGGATATTCCCAAGGCTGTGGTGAAACTTGAGCCCCCGTGGATCCAGGTGCTCAAGGAAGACATTGTGACACTGAAGTGCGAAGGGACCCACAACCCTGGGAACTCTTCTACCCAGTGGCTCCACAATGGGAGTTCCATCTGGGGCCAGGTCCAGCCCAGCTACACGTTTAAGGCCACAGTCAACGACAGTGGAGAATACCAGTGCCGAATGGAGCGGACCGGCCTCAGCGACCCTGTCCGTCTGGGAGTGATTTCCGGTTAGTAGAGGCAGGCCCGGGGAGGAGCTGGGATGCCAGGAAGTTGGGGGTGGGGTGGGGTGGAAATACTTCCTGCAAGGTTTGCAGGAAAAAGGGTGGGCTGGTTTCTGGGAAGCGTCACTGCAAAGGGCTTTTTGTCCATTCATTTTCCTTCTCACCAGCCCTTGTGCTTAGCGTGTGGAGGGTATGTGAGTTCCTGAGGAATTCCTCAGGGTGGGTGAATAGTTGTTTGTTGCGGTAAAAGGGAGTCCCTATTTCTTATGTAAACCCTTCTGTGAACCTAACCTAAACACCCAGAAAAATGCCAATAGCCTGCAACTGAATCCAAGCCCAGGAAGAACCGTCTATAGAAATATGACTAATTTATTTAACCTCGAGTTCAGTTTTTCTCATCTGTTCAGCTGAGGGTGCTAATGTGTTTCTTGGGAGGTTCTGGGGAACACGGGCATTTTTCTGACCTCTTGCCCTCGAAGTTCTGGGTGTCCTTGATTTTCTTTTTCTTCTGTCAGCTTGTGGGCACTTGAGGTGTAAGCTGTAGCTCATCCATCTCCATATTTGTATAACTGAACCAGGGCAGGGCTTATATCTTTGTTGAGCGGATCAACAGTTTTACAAGGCTCTGGCAAAAAGTAGATCTTCCCCACAGAAAAGCCACTAGGCAACTTCATTGATGATTACTGTGGCTGTTCCTCTTTACTCAGTTCCCTTCTATCACCTGATCCCACTTTTCCTTCAAAAGTGTGCACTCAGCAAGCAGCTAATATTTGCCCCTGACCCTGCTGGACTGTAGTTCCACATTTATTAACTATTCATTAAGGAAACCAATATTTTTGGAGGTTCAAGATGTTCTACTATCCCCCAAACAGAAGACTCTGTTGTATCCTCTTCATATTTGTCTCCTCAGTCAGAATGGACTCCTTTTCTTTCCTGCTGGGCAGAGATTGCACCCCATCTCTTTTCTTCTTCTTCTTCTTCTTCTTTTTTTTTTTTTTTTTGGTTTTTCGAGACAGGGTTTCTCTGTATAACAGCCCTGGCTGTCCTGGACTCGCTTTGTAGACCAGGCTGGCCTTGAACTCACAGAGATCCGCCTGCCTCTGCCTCCCAAGTGCTGGGATTAAAGGCGTGCGCCACCACCGCCCGGCCTCTTTTGTTCTTCTTGATGGGACTGGGCAGCAGCTGTCTTCTCTCCAGAGAGGCAGGGAATATGAATGTATCTTGAGTACCTGTCATGCACCAAGAGCTACTGTGACTTTTCACAGACTAGGAAGGTGAGGCCTGGAGGAGTTAAAGCACTTACCCAAGACTGAAGCTCTTACAAAATGTGGACATAGAACCAGAGATCATGATGGTTTCATGTAGTCCAAGGTGGTGCACGCCTTTAATCCCAGAATTTGGGAGGCAGAGGCAGGTAGATCTCTAAGCTCGAGGCCAGCCTGGTCTACAAAGAGAGAAAGAGAGTTCCAGGAGAGGCAGGGCTGTTACACAGAGAAACCCTATCTCGAAAAAGACTGGAAAAAAAAAAGATTGTCTGATATTAAACTAAAGTTCTCTCCCCTTAGCACATCATATCCTACCAGGAAGGGTGACCTGGGTCTCAGAGCAGAGCCAAGACCCTCCAAGTTTTATGGTTCTTTTGTGTCTTTCAGACTGGTTGCTGCTCCAGACCCCTCAACTGGTGTTTGAGGAAGGGGAAACCATCATGCTAAGATGCCATAGCTGGATGAACAAACGCCTGAACAAGGTCATGTTCTACCAGAATGGAAAATCTGTGAAATACTTTCATCACAATGGTAGCTTCTCCATCTTAAATGCCAACCACAGTCACAGTGGAGACTACTACTGCAAAGGACATCTAGGAAGGACACAGTACCTGTCCAAGTCTGTGACCATCACTGTCCAAGGTATGCAGACTCTGTCAAGATGAACAGGAGAATTGGGGATAGATGAAGCCTAAAGTTGCATGGCCCATATCCGATCTAGGAATGCCACAGCAGCAAAACTGGGCTTTGAGGCAAGTGGATGGCTGTGAAGGCCTTGCCAAGTGACAGTAAGTGGGTTCATCCCTGAGCTCTTCATCTGCAGGTGGTGGCTGACAAGGCTGTCGGGCAGCAGTGGAACAGAGCCTTGTCATTGTTACACAGGCCTTCTATGCTCCTAGACATTCCTAAGGGTTGAAGTTTAGCGTTTTCTTGTATCTCATGTAATAACCATTCACCTTGAAGGCCTGGCATGTTGTACATAGAGGTGGTATCACCAACTCTGGGAGGCTTCAGTTCCATCCTCCCCACTACCTCTGAGGGCTGTCCCTTCTGCTAGTACATTGTCACCAGTGTGCCTTCATTAGTTTGGTGGAAATACTTGGTTATATGTCCACAGAAACCTAGACAGATGAGGTTTCAGGGTAATTAATGTATTACACCCATGAATGACCCAGACACAGCAACTGTAGGTGACAAACATGGAGCCTAGCATTGGAGTAGGGGTGGATTCATAGAGAGTACTTACTACCTGTCATCATATCTGTCCTCCCCAGGGCCCAAACCCAGCAGGTCTTTACCGGTATTGACAATTATAGCAGCCGTCACAGGAATTGCAGTAGCAGCCATCGTTATTATCCTAGTGTCCTTGATCTATCACAAGCAAAAACAGGTTCCAGGTTGGTGGCTCTCTTTGGTCCCTTTATTATCATTTCCTATTTAGCTGGGGCTAGCTAGGGGTTAAAGACTCATATGCTTTTAATATAGTCCCATCGTATTCATTCAACTACTTACAAATCCATCTGTTAAACAAGACTCGAACAGACCTGATGATGCGCCATGAACTTGCTAAGTACTGTAGTGTTTGGCTCCATTTCTGCCCTCAGCTAGTTCTCAGCATTGTGGGGAATATGGATGCACGAGTGGATACTTATTAGAAAGGCTCAGAGTAATGAAATCATAGAGACATGATTGGGAGTTGTAGGTTGTAGCGCATTCCTGTACTCCCAGGACAGTAAGGCAAAAACAATGAAAATCTGAAGCCAGGGTCAGTGAGATGGCTTAGCCAGAATAGATGCTTGCTGTAAAAACCATGTGATCTCAGTTAAACCTCTAGTACTCAAGTTAAGGTGGAGAGAGAGAACTGATCCCACAAAGGTGCCCTCTGACCTTCTAGATTTGCTACGGTGTATATTGCACACACACATACCTCTAACAATAACTAAGTTAAAAGATTTCTTTTTTCAAAGAATCTGAAGTTAGCTGGGGCTGAAGGATGAGTTTGAAGCCATCCTGTGCTACACGGCAAGATTTTGCCTAAATTTAAAAAAAGAGAAGATCCCATAACCTCATGCATTTTTCAGCTTTCTGTCAGGATAACAACATACTTCAGATAATCCACTTATGAAGAGAAAATGTTGCTAAGCATGGTGGTAGATACTTATAATTTTAGCATTCAGGAGGTCAAGGAGGATCACACATTCAAGATCCTATCCTAGAATAAATAAATAAATAAACAAATCGATCGGTTTATTTTAGCAATGCTTTGTAGGACTCAGTCTGTATTTTTTTTTTGACCCTATTGCTTTGGGGCTGTGACAAGCTATAATATCACAGAGGAAATACACAACAGGATAGAACTGCTCACCTTATGGCCAGTAAGCAAAGAGATCAAGATGGAGACTGGGCACCACACAATCTTCAAGGGCATGTTCCTGGTGCCCTAAAGACTTCGTGGTAGGCCCATAACGTTCAAGTTTTGGCTTTTTTCCCCTCAGTTATTCCACCTAATGACCAAGCATTTAACACGTGAGATCTTAATGGACCTCTCACATCCAAATGGTAGCAGGCAGCCTAGCTAGGGCAGTTGGAGAAGTTTTCATTGGGGAACCAGTATGATGTGGCAATTGAAATACACTCAGGGGACCAGATTTCCTTGGTTCAAATCTCAGCTCATCAGATGTATAATGTTGAGTTAGTTATTCAACCTCTGCCCCTCAGTTTACTTGTCTGGAAAAAATAAAGAACACTGTGATACACACCTTACAGGAAGGAGTATTATGACAGTGAGTGAGGCCAAGACCTTTGTACCAGAGCCTGACAGGCAGTAAAGAACATATAAGTAGCGCCTGAAGAGATGGCTCAGGTATTAAGTGTACTGGCTACTCTTCTAGAAGACCCAGGTTCAATTCCCAGCACCCACATGGCAACCCACAACTGTCTGTAACTCCAGCTTCAGGAGATCCAACACCTTTACACAGACAACATGCAGGAAAACACCGATCCCATAAAATAGAAATAAACAAATCATTTTTAAAAAGAATATATAAGTGTAAGCTGTTACCACTGTGGAGAAGGGTGATATCTAGGGGTAGTCATTTAGCTAGGCAAAATGGAAGAACATTCTAGGAACTGTGGCCAAGGTACGGAAAGGAGGAATGTTGTAGGCAGGTCAATGGAAGCCATTTTGAAAGAGAAAATACTACTACCTAATACCTCACAACACACTTTACAGTCAGTTCGTTGAAATTCAGTTATGGATGATGAGTAAATATTGAGAGATGCAGAGAGAAAGATTACACTTTTTTTTTTTGAGGCAGGGTCTCACTTAGTAGCCCTAGCTGGTCTGGAACTCATGATGTAAACCTGGCTGGCCTCAAACTCACAGAGATCTTCTTGCCTCTATCTCCTGAGTGCTAGGATTAAAGGTGTGCACCACCATGCCCAGACAAAAGATTACACCTTTAAAAGGCTGGACAAGGCCAAGAAAGATACAGGAGAGTGAATTTTTTTGTGACATCCCTTGGAGTCCTCTTGGGTTAGTTACTATGGCGGGGGAGAGGTTCCTGGGCAGGATTGCTGAGAAGTGGCTAAGAGAGCTGGTAACAATATGAGGGAAAGCTTATGATGCTTTTAACTCTGTTCTGACCCTGTTCCTTGATCCTAACGTCTTAGGACTAACCCCATAATCCTACTAACTTCCTACATGACCCTCCTAGCTCTCCCAGGAAACCCTGATCACAGGGGAATGGGAGAAACCCTTCCCAAGGAACTAGGTGAGTACACCGAGCCCTCTGAGTATTCAGTGGCAGTCAGCCCAGGGCCTCCATGTGGACTGGAGCCAGCAAGCAGCAGCTCGTGTGACTTCAGTGGGAGTGAGTAGAGGGGGAGAATGGCTGGGACTCAAACCTCTTGGTTAGCTCTGAGTCTAACTCTTGGACCTAAAAAGTATCTCTTACCTGCAATGAGAAAAGGGACATTGACTCCAGAGAGAGAAAGAGGGTGGGAGCTGTGATTAAACTTCTAGACAAACAAAGAATATGGAGACATTTACAGAGCAGGACTGCAGAGGCATTTTGGGGAAGGTGTGGCAGAGCTGGCAAAGGATAGCAGTTATATGAAAAAGATTATATGCTAAGGGTTAGCAGTTATATGATAGAGCCCAGTAGGATTAACAGGGGTGTGGGAGGGAGAATACCTAAGACAGAAGGAGAGGTCTGAGGTAGCCTGAGGATTTTTTCAGGAGTGTTTCCCTGTGTAGGAGTGGGGGTAGGTATGGTACAGCTCAACTTTTAGCAGCGTTTGAAGAGGAGATTTGAGTTGAGAAAATCCTGGGGCATTAGAGCCACAGGGTGCCCACAAAGGATAACCTGTGAATAGCTCTAATGCCTACTCATGTTGGTTTATCAGCCTGATCCTTCCATACAACTGAATCTGGAGTAGCTCACTCCCATGATGGGGTTGAAGTCACTTCATTGAAGAAACAGGTGGGTGGGTTTAGATGACCTGCGAACCCTTATAGGCGTGAGATTTGAAAGCCAGTGACCTTTCAACCCTGGTTCAATTGGTTGAATGTAGGAAGAATGTAGAGAGAGTGGGAGTATTTCAGGCAATTGCCTGACTGTGGTTAACTACAGAGCATAAAGTGGAGTTTTCTTTAGAGGGTCCTATGACAGCAGAAATAGGCAGAGAAAGGACTTCCTTGGAGACTCCTCTTCAGGTGGCTCGAGTATGACTCAGAGCAGAGCCAACAGGTATGAGAGCTTGAGCAAAAATTCACTTAGCTTCGCTTTGAGCAAAACCCATGCTCTTCAGCCAGGCTATGTGGAGCCACATTTAGGATCAAACTAAGTCTACAAAAAAAAAAAAAAAAAGTCTAATCATAACTGGATCCACTTCCTTGTCTGGCTTTGTATACTCTGGTATAAACACATTTCACAAGGCATTTTTGTAGCCTGGCGCTGCAGCTGGTGGTTTCCCCTAAAGGTGTCATCATCTGCTGGGATTACCAAGAAGTGTATAAAAAAAGACGGGGGGGGGGGATTCTGAATGTGTGTGGGGCATTTGAATTTGAAACATGGCAAAAAGGGTCTTTGTGTCCAGGGAGCGAGTGAAGAGACTGGAGGCATTGTTTCAGCCTCTTCCCCCATTTCCCAAAATGCTGGTTTAGAAATGCCAGGGCTGCTTCTCATACTGGCAAAGGGAATTCAGGTCAAAAACGTAAGAGGATGTGGTATTTGGGGTATTAATAAGAGAAATACTATCTTTTCTTCTCTCTCTTTCCCATCTTCCCTTTCTCTTCCCCTCCCTTTCTCTCCTCTCTTCTCTTTCTTTCTCCCTCTCCTTTCTTTCTTTCTCCCTCTCCTCTGTCTTTTTCTTTTTCTTTGTTAATGTCATAGAGTTACCTGGTTCTTCAGTGCATTAAGAAGAGTAAACTACACTTGTTTAATATGGGAATGGCCATTTGTTTCTCTCACTACAGTCTGTGTCAGGGGAAAACCTGGACTTGATTTCACTCTGCTTTAAACACTTCCCCATTCTCCAACTTTCCAGAGCCTCAAAGCTGCCTGGTTTAATCCTAGAAAAGTTCAGCGGTTGTCTGAAAAGAATGTAGCAAGAGTTTGTTTCCCTTTGCCAGCATGGCCTGTGAGGAAGGCTGGATTCCAAGATGGTCAGGGAAGGAGGCTATATTGCTGCGCTGCTTGGCCCAACGGCTGGGTTGGGGTTGGCAAGCCTTGTCTTGGCTCTGCTTTCAGCTTTGGTTTTGCATCCTGAGTAACAGCATATCAGACCCTCTTTTCCAGCAGTGCCCAAGTTGATCTCTTTTTTTTTTCACCCACAGATAGTCCTTCCAATCCCGAAGAAGCTGCCAAAACAGAGGTGAGTGAGCCCAGCCACGTTCTTCTCCCTCTCCCTGCTTCTTGCTTTCCCCATGACCTCTCTGCAACACTCATGACTCATTTCTGCTTTCTCTAGGCAGAAAATTCGGTCACCTACTCACTTCTCAAGCATCCCGAAGCTCTGGATGAAGAAGCAGAGCCTGATTACCAGAACCACATTTAATCTCCCTTGTCTTGACTTGGGATTGGGAAAAGGAAACCAGAGAGGCCAGGACCTAGTGTCTCCTGGTCAAAGGGATACTGTAGATATTAAAGAGGACATCCAGGTCACCTATATGAGTCCTGAAACCAACAGACACTACAATACTGGTCCCCAGTAGTTGACTGTACTAATAACTTCCATGTCTTACCGCTTCCCAACTTGAAACTCCTCTGCTATAGATTCACACAGCCAATAAAATTAACCAACTTACTGTCATTAAGAGACCGCAGCAACATGGGAACTGCTTATCTTACAGGCTACATGAGAATAATTATGTTAGCATACATGATCTCAGCAATGATAAAACAGACTTGTACCAAACATGTCAAAAGTGATGCTTGAGGGTGCTAGAATGATAAGCAATCTTCTTCCTTACTTTTCTATAAAGGACACACACATTACTTGCCTAGTAAAGTATTGGAAAAACAGTATTCTGTCTACTTTTTCAGGGCTACAGTGACTCGACTGTAGATTGAGCTCTCTGGGGTTTGTTGGTCTTCTGTGAAAAGAATCTTGGGGAGATGGGTTCATTTTCCCTGGGGAGACCTAAGCCTCTCAGGTACGGTGCTCATGACAAACCAGAGCAATGATTATACCCAAGCTTAGTCTGGTGCACCAGTGAATTTACTGGGATTACTTATGGGAAGATGAGTGAGGGGCTCCTTACGGGGGTGTGACTGGCCTTGTGACAGGAGTCTTAGCACAGATCACAACCTCTTTACAATTGCATAGATGGTGGCCCCCCCTTCAGTTAGTCCATCTTCCTTAAACTCTCAGTCCTGAAACTCCTGCCTCAGAGCTCCATGGTGACAAGCATGCCCTACTGGCCCCCACACCTGGCCCGGTAGTAACAGATCAAAGGCACCCGGTGTTGCTTCAAACTCAGCACTCTGCCAGTGAACTTGTCTTCTTGTTTCCACACCTCCTTCTTCTTTTTTTCTCCTATGACAAACAGAATAATCAATCTGTTTTGTAACATGAGTTCTGAGGAAGTCAAACTTCAGATGAATGCCAGTGGGAACTGAGGGATGACCTTGAGCTCCTGATCTTCCTTCTTCCTGCTTCCACCTCCTAATTGCTGGATTATAGGCATGTGTCAGCATACCGGGCTGGTATATGTATTTTAAAAATCAGATCACATTATATATTTTTATATGTTCACGAAATCACTTAGGCAGAAATTTGAGAATGCTGTAACCATGTAAGTTCAGAGTGCAGACATATGAAGGAGAAAAAAGCAGAAGTCCTCTGTTGTCCTCAATCTCCTTAACTGCTCTCTCTCTCTCTCAAATGAATAGCAACTGTTGTAGGTTTTGTGTACATTTGGAGTTTTTATATGAATATTTACTATATTATAGTTTTTAGAAAGACTATATGCAAGACCATACTTTACACATGATTGTGTTGTTCACTTATTTTGGCTGAGGCTTTCTGGATGTCAGCCTAACTCCATGTTCACTGAGATAACCCTATCTCACAGGATTAAGCACAGAGAGATAGAGCAGAACACCCAATGTTTTCCTTTAACCCCTGTACATCCCACACATGTGCACCCAGCAGACACGCAAATAAAAATAATAATAAAAACCCTCTCCAGAATTTTTGCTTTGAACTCCCTGATAACCAAGAGACCTTGCATGGATCTTAGTGGTTCAGTTCAAACACACAGAATAAATAAGGTCATTTGACACCAGGGAGAACGCATCTGGAAGCTCTTGTGTTCCTAATGTGTACCTTTAAGAAAAAGCCATACAAGGGCTGGAGAGATGGCTTAGTGGTTAAGAAAAAGTCATACATACCCCACAGAATCTAGTGAGTTCTTTCTCATGTCCTCTTTAGCAAGGCCTCTCCTGACCACTGCTATTACTTTGTTTTTATTTTCTCCATGGTACAGTGTAGGTAATTATGTATCTTCTTGTTTATATATTCTCATATATAATAAAATGTAAGTTCAATACACTCTTATGTTTTCATTATTCAATAATGTACTTCAGAGACCAGAATAAGGCAATAGATTGTTGAATGAATTAATGAATAAAACTTTGCTCTCATAGTTTCTGGGTTATGTGATATTCTTGCATACTGGTTAAGTGTTCTGCCACCAAGCTACCTGCCTGGATGTTGTTTGATATCCTTAATACTGTGGCTTGGATTTGTTCCCCTGAAATCATGCATTGGAAATACAACCAGCAATGCAACAGAGTTGGGAGGAGGGGTCTGATGGGAGGTGACTAGCCCATAAGCAGTGAGCTAGCTCTATGGGAGTGGATTCCTTCTACAAGGGTGAGTGTGGCGTCTTTTTGGCTCCGTCTCCCATTCCTGCTCCATGGTTCTCCTTCTTAACCCTTAGAATGATAACAAGAAAGCCTTTACCAGAGTCTGGTCCCTCAGTATTGAATTTCTCAGCCTCCAGAAGCACATGTTGCTAAAAAATTACCCAAGTCTGTGGGATTTTGTCATAGCAACCTGGAGAAGGCTTTCTGAATCTCAAGACTTCAATAAAAACCTACTTGTTATCTTATCTTGAAATCTCACCAAATGTATCTGAAATTCTCAAATGCTTTAGAAAAGATGTGAACTTAAATATACTTGGGAATCCTTTTTGAATATGGTGCAAGGTAAAGACCTAACTTAATATTTACTTGTCTTGAGGTCCAATGTCATTCCTTGAATAAATGATTGGAAATGCTACTAGTCCCACATACAGGTTTACATTTGCTTTCAGTCCCTCATCTATTGCCTTATTCCATTTGTTTTTTTTCCTGCCTCAAAAGCACACACTAATTTATTGTAGCTGTATTTTGACATGTAGAAAGCTAGTTTTCTCCCATTCATTTGCTTCAGGGTTTTCTTGGCTGCTATTGTGCTGTTTCTCTCCCAAATGGGCCTTAAAATTCCACATACCATAGGGTGTTGGGACAATTAGATTGTCTATGCAGATTACTTGGGTAAGGTTTGACATCTGTGTTATATTGAGACCTTCCGAATTACAGCTCCTTGTTTGTTTAGATAATAGACTTTTCCTATAACATATGGCCTCTTTTTTTTTTCACTAGAGCCCAGTCTACCTCCCCCCCCCCCTTCATATCACTATTACCCTGAGTAGAATTTTCTATCCTATGCCGGGCATAATGGCACACACCTTTAATCCCAGCACTTGTGAGGTAGAGGCAGGTAGATCTGTGAGTTCAAGACTAACCTGGTCTACAAAGTAAGTCCAGGACAGCCAGGGATGCACAGAGAAACCCTGTCTCGAAAAACCTTAAAAAAAAAAAAAAAAAAAAGGAAAGAAAGAAAGAGAGAATTTTCTATCCTGTTTGAAGCCAATTTTGAAAATGTGTGTTTGTTTTTTCCTGGAAAATATAGCTGAGGGGATAGCCTTGATCTTCCTGCCTCCACTTCCCAAATGCTGTAATTATAGATGTGTATCACCATCCAATTTGTGTGGTCCTGAGCATCACACTCAGGGTTTCCTGCAACTGAGTTATACCCCCAACCCAAATACAGCATTTTCTTTTTTGATAATTTGTGTGTTTATACACTTTTCTATGGACTCCTCCCCATTCTTAGCTTTTTGACTGTCTTTTATCAGGATGACTTGGTTGGGAATAACAGGAAATCATGGTTAAAACTGGCTTAAACAATAAGGAAATCTATTATCTCCCATTTTAAAAAGTTCATAGACGGAGTGTCTCCTTGCATCAAGATTCTGAGTCCTATTTTTTTGCAATCTGCTTTCAGTCTCTTGGGCTAGCAAGAGCACACAGCAATGCTAAATGTCATATCCTGGTATCTAGAAAAGGAGACGACTAATTACTTTTTTGATGTGTCCCTTGAGAGCAAGGGAAATATTCTCAGAAGCCCTTGGTAATGTCTCTGTCATATTGTATTGATCTGGACAGACCATGCTTAAAGCACTGATTTAAAAGGAGACTAAAATGACCATCGTGTACCCAGTTTAATCTTTTCGAAATAGAGTGACTGTTGAGACCAAAACCCCTGAATGCCTTTGTTCATTCTAGAAGCCTTATTAAAAGTTTGCCTGTTTTTGTTTTGTTTCTTTTTTTTCTTGTAATAACTTTGACTTGTTAACCAAGTATTTTGCCTTTTGCTTGTTTTCACTCATGCTATTTTCTACTTTGTTTAGATTTATATGCTATATTACTTTAGTCTCAAATTCTTGTTTTCAAACAAGTCAATAAAAGGTGGTAACTTTTCCTTTCCTGATGTTCAGGCCATAAGCATTTGACTTAAATATGCATGTATGTCAGTGTTCTTTCTAAATAATTTATAATTTTAGTTTTATTTTCATCTTTTTTAAGCTTTTTTGGTCAACTTGACATAAGTTAGGGTCATCTGAGAATAGGGAACTGAAAAAAATGCTTCCATTGGATTGCCTGTAGGCATTTTCTTGACTAATGATTGACGTGGGAAACCTTAGCCCACTGTGGACTGTGCCACCCCCAGCTAGATGGCCCTGGGCTGTATAGGGAAGCAGGCAGGGCAAGGCATGGGAAGCAAGCAGTAAAAAACACTCTGCCATGGCCTCTGCTTCAGTTCCTGCCTTGAGTTCTCTTCATGAAGGACTGTAAACTGTCATGAACCCTTTCCTTTCCAAGTTGCTTTTAGTCATGATGCTTTATCACAGCAATAAAAAGAGAACCAAGACTCTCTCCTCTCTCCTCTCTCTTCTTTCTCTCCCTCCCTCCCCCTCCCTCTGTGTGTGTGTGTGTGTGTGTGTGTGTGTGTGTGTGTGTGTGTGTGTTCATGTAGTACCTATAGAGGCTGCTGGAGTTAACAGGAGAATGTAAGTTGCTATGTGGGTGCTGAGAATTGAACTCAGGTCCTGTGAAAGAGCAGCAAGTGTTCATAGCAGTGTAACTGTCTCTCCAGCTCCTTTATTCTCCTCTTAACAAAGTCGAGCATTTGTTGTGTTGGTTTTGAGCACTATCTTTCTTTTTATGTTCATTACTTCAGGTTACATCTCCATCACAGTACCCTCTTTCTACCCCTCCCAGTCCCGCCATCCCACCCTCTACCCGCATCCCTTCCATCCTACTCCTCCAAAGTGGAGTGTTCTTATATAACAGTCCTCTGCCCCAGTTCAGCAGTCATATGAGGGCCAAGAGCCTCCTCATACACTGGGGGTCTACAAGGTAGCACCACTAGGGCAAAGTATCTCATTGACAGGTAACAAAATCTATGTTCCTGTTTCCTTTGGTGTATTGGCTGTAGTATAGTTATCCTGTACTATATGGCTAAAATCTAATTATAAGTGAATAGATGCCATGTGCATCCTTGTGAGTCTGGGTTAGCTCACTCAGGATGAGCTTCTCTAGTTCCATCCATTTGGCTGCAAATTGCATGATTTCATTGTTTCTGATGGCTGAGTAGTATTCCATTGTGTTGATGTACCACAGTTTTTTTTTTAAACAAAATCCATTCCTTGGTTGAGGGACATCTGGGTTGTTTCCAATTTCTAGATATTACAAATAAGGCTGCTATGAACATAGATGAGGAAACGTTCTTGTGGTTTGGTGAGAAATCATTTGGATGTATACCCAGACGTGGTATGGCTGGGTCTTGAGGTAGGGCTATTCCAAGTTTTCTAAGATATCGCCAGACTGACTTCCGTAGTGGTTGCACAAGCCTGCACTCCCACCAGCAATGGAGGAGGGTTCCCCTTTCTCCACACTCTCGCCAGCATGTGCTGTCATTTGAGCTTTTGATCTTAGCCATTCTGACAGGTGTGAGATGGAATCTCAGAGTCATCATGAGTGAGTACTATCTTTTTTAATGTCTACTTTTATTACACAATGGCTAGCAAACGTTGTCTGTCTGACTTTTCTGCATGAATATCTGTAAGTACATGTGTGAAGACATTGCTTTCCTTTGAAAAAGAAATTGCACTTTGCAGTACTCCACTTGGTTTGAGTTGCGGCGTCACAATACAGGCACATCACAAGACAGCTTTGACTTCCTTCTTTCCCACAATCCCTCAGTTCCACACCCCAAATAGAACCATCTTCAGCTCTTTGAACTGTGTCTTCTGAGAATGTACTTCCATAAACTGTGTCTTCTGAGAATTTACTTTCATATTTCCCAGCAATATACTGTGTTGCTATTCCCTGGGGTTTTTTTTTTTCAACATTAATCTCACCCATTTGATTTCTAGCTGTGGACCTTGGAGACTGTTCTTATCCCACCGTGTCTACTGGCTTCCCACTTTCCCATCAGTGCTCTCAGATAGCCTGCTATAATTTGATGATTACCGCTTATTCCAGAGACTCTTGTCTGCTGACGTTTCCTTTCTTGGACAATCTTCTTTCCCTCCACAGACAATCAAGGCTTCATTTTTGTCATTTTCTTAGGTGAATATGTGTCTATTGTTAGCTTTTCTTCTAATACTGAAAAAGGAACACTGCAAAGAAACTTAATATTGTTTTCCACATGGTAAAATGCCTGGAGTACTTTATTGCTTCTTTTTCTTCGACACAACGTCCCTTCTCAACACTAATTTGGATGTTTCTTTCCTAGGGCTCTTGCTCAGCTGTGTTCTGGGAACTTCCTGTCATTGACCTTTTGCACTAAATCCCTTTTATTGCAAATCTTGTTTCCTGTCTTGGTTTATATTCTTGCTTGGCTAACATGTTTTCCAAAGGCAGTATAAGAAAAGGTGTGTGTGGGGAGGCAATATAGAAGATACTACTGACTCATGCAGCGTGGCTGAAGTCACACCCAGCTGCTAGTGGTTCACATTTTACTGAGAATTAAACTATGGCCAGGAGCATTCGTCACCTGTAAACAGTTGCTCTGACAGAAAGATTCTTAAGAATTTAATTTCTCCTATACAGACTTTACAACTCCCCCTCTCCCCAGATGCCTGCTATAAGACAAGGTTTCATTTGGTAGACCAGGCTGCCCTAGAACTCACTATGTAGACCAGGCTGGCCTCAAAGACATGATAATCATCCTGCTTTAGCCTCTCAAATGCTGATGAGTACCACCATGTCTTGTTGCTTTGGAATTTTTCTGTTGTATTCCCTTTATTTGCTTTGTATCTCATACATTTGAATAATTTCAGTCTTGATTAATATTCCTATTCCTACTTCTAATTTTTTAAAGAGCCAAGGTCTTGCTACATTGTCCAAAGTAGAGTATAGTAGTTACTCACAGGTACTGATGCTCTATGTAGGCAAACACTGTAGCCCCTGACTAGTGGTCTCAGAGGGTCTTCCTGTCACTAGTTCCAGGCATCTGCACTATATATGTGTACTAACAAACTTGATCTTACACACATACATACATATATGTTATATATATATATTAGGCTATATAATATATATGCATTATTTATGTATATACTGTACACACATATACTATATGTGTATATGTATATGTGTATATATACATATATGTGTGTATATATATGTTGTGGATATATATATATATATATATATGTGTGTGTGTGTGTATGTATGTATCAAGGACTTACTCTGTATCCTAGGCTGGCCTTCAACATGTGGAAATCCTCCTGCTTTAGCCTCCTGAGTGCTGGAGTCATAAGCACAGGCTATTATGCCCAGTATATATAATCTTTTTTTGTTTTGTTTGTCGAGACAGGGTTTGTCTGTGTATCCCTGGCTGCTCTGGACTCACTTTGTAGACCAGGCTGGTCTTGAACTCATAGAGATCTGCCTGCCTCTACCTCCCAAGTGCTGAGATTAAAGGTGTGTGCCACCACACCCGGCTGTATATATAATCTTGATTATTGTAGCTAAATAGTCTTAAAATTATTTAATTTATTCCTCCTACCTTTTTTGTGTCTAAATGTTGGTTTAGTTATTCTAGTCCCTCAGTCTTTCCATATACATTTTAGGATAATATTGTATAGATACAAAAAAGAAATCTTACTAGAATTCTGACAGGATCTATGTTAAAGATGTTCATTAGCTTGAGCAGAAATGGTGTGTGTGTGTGTGTGTGTGTGTGTGTGTGTGTGTGTGTGTGTGCACTAACACACACATGCCATGTGGATGTCAGAGAACAACCTCAGGTATTCTCACCTCCTATCTGGTTTGGGACAAGGTCTCCTGTTGTTTACTTGTATACTTTAGGCTAGCAGGCCACCAAGCTTTCAGCAATTCCTATCTCAGCCTCCCATCTCCAGGAGGGGTGCCCTGGGATCACAGAGGTCTGTGCCACTGTGCCTGGCTTTTACATAGGTTCTGGAAATCTGAGCTCAAGGCATCAGGCTCTTGTGATAAGTGATTTACCCACTCAGCCATCTCCTCAGCCCCAGAAATGATTTCTCTCCTATGTTGAGGTTTTCAACCTTATTTAGATAAAATATTGTGTTACAAATAAGAAAAGTAATGAACATACTGCATTAGTCAATAAAATTACAAACTTTAACTGAAAAGATACAAACTTCAAAGCTAGGTGTGGTGACATTTATTTGTAACCTCAGCACTTGGGAGGTGGAGGCAGGTCATCCTCAACTACATAGGAAGCTACACAAGGTCCTTAGAAAAATAAACAGAAGAATTTTTGTTGTTGTTGTTTTGGTTTTTGGTTTTTCGAGACAGGGTTTCTCTTTGTATCAGCCCTGGCTGCCCTGGACTCACTTTGTAGATCAGGCTAGCCTCTAGCTCACAGAGATCTGCCTGCCTTTCCCTCCCAAGGGCTGGGATTAAAGGTGTGCGCCATCACAGCTGGCCAAACAAAAGAGTTTTAAGATGCAAATTTCATAGCTAATACGAAAGGAGTTATTGAAAAGATGCCCCACTTCCCTTTAATCAATATGGGCCAACATTATCTTTCTGCAGCATAAATGTGGCTCAAGAATGTGATTTGGTAATGTGTTAAAGAATGTTATATGAATTGTTGATTTTGTTTTCTTAGGCAAAGATTTGGGATGAAGTTATAGCTCAGTGGTAGAGCATGTGTTTAGCATGCACAAAGCCCTTGATTCAATCCCCACCACCGCCATCACCACAGATAAAAAGAGCTTGCGTAACTATTTGTAATTGTTTACCAACTTGCTTTGCTAATATCAATCTGTCTTTTGAACTAAAACATTGTTAATAAGTCCTAATGGGACTCCTTTAAGAAATGCCATTTGCTAAGAAAATTATCTTTTAAAAATATTTTATTATTTTATGTGTATGGATGTTTTGCCTACATATGTATCTGCACACTATGTCTGTGCTGTGTCCATGGAGGCCAGGAGAAGGCATCTAAGCCCCTGGAACTAGAGTTGTGAACTACCATGTAGGTGCTGGAAATCAAACCAAAGTCTTGTGGAAAAGCAGCTAGTGTTCTTAACTGCTGAATCATCTCTCCAATCCCTAGAAAATTGTCTTAAAGAACATACTTCTATTTGTTTATCTTATTTCCAAATTTGTTGGCTGGGCAATAATGCTGTAGCTGGTGTCTCTGTGTTAGCATGCAGAATTAGTGCCTGTAGAATTGCTCTGCTGAATCAGAATCATATCACAGGTGATTTTATTCCCTTTGCCATGTGTGTTGGAGGTGTGCTGCTAGCGGTTCTGTTGCTGGTGGTGGAAGCTAGCAAAGAAACTACTCCCTACTTGTTTCCTGGTTCTTATTCCCATTAGGGAAAGAACCCAGAGACAGGACAAAGTAAGGAGCTGTGTAGAGTGACTATACTACAGAGTGAATAGAAGTATATACACTTATATACACTCAAGAGTTGCTTATGTGTTTCTCAAAGAGACTCACTTCTGGGGCTTTGCATGGCTTGTTTTATGTATAAACTTTAATTGAAGGAAGACCTTACTGGTGAGTTAAGGTGTGTATGGAATATGGGGACATCTACTCAAAAAGTAGATTGGAATTTTTCTGAGAATAGCATTGGTCAGCCCTGACTGTCCTGGAACTCACTATATAGACCAGGCTGGCCTCGAACCCAGAGATGCACCTGCCTCTGCCTTCCAAGTGCTGGGATTAAAGGCATGGGTTCTTATCTGAGGTTTTCGGATTGGCATGGTGTCAGATGCAATGATGGGAAGGCGATGATTTGTACGGCTAATAGAATGGAGACTATGGCATGATAGTAAAGCAACATAGTTTGTGGTTGGCTTGATAAGCCCTGTTGGTTCCTGCTGGTTTGGGGTGGTCTTGTTTCTTCCCTGTTTGAGTGGTCACATGATGGGTGCTGTAATTCAGCCCTGTGGTTGCATCAGTCTCTAGAAACCATACAGTTAGCTTAAAAAAAAAAAAGACAGACTCACACTGCAGACAGGCTGGCTTGGGGTTCAGAGTAATACTCTTGTCTTAACCTCCAGAGTGCTGGGATTGCAGGTGTAAGCCATCATACTGGGTACCTTTTTCTTTTACCCTACACCTTCTAGCCTGCTTCATTTCTGCTAGATATTTTGTTTCAACAATTTTGTTCAACAACACATTAAATGAGAAAATCCATGGTGGCTGAGAACTAAAGCCTAGATCCTATGCGGGCAATCTCAATCAAAGCTACAAAGAAAGGAAAGATTGTTCTAGGTTCAGGAATAGAGGAATAGCTGCACACAGACCATTTGAATACCAGACTCAGATTGATGGAAGGAGTTTATTGAACGCTTAACCAAGACTGACTGGTCAGGGACCCCAATCCTGGATTCGGGAACTAGGACTGAGTCATTGAGCTTTTCTCAGAGTGAGTTTTTCAAGGAACAATCTAAATCAATCAGGAAAAAAATCAAAACAATCAAATCTATTCCAGGTACATTGTGTTCAATCAAGCAAGAAGAACCAATTCTATACCAGGTACATCATGCCTAGGCAGCTAAGTAAAGCATTTAAAGCTGATTGGCTGGGATTTAGGGTGGGGGGAAACTTAGGGGCTTTCCAGTTCCCCACCATTCTGGGAGAAAGAAACATAGCAGGGTATTGTGGTTTTGTCTAAGTAGAACATATATCATGAATTCAACCAGAGCATTCAGCAAAAGCTATTCTTATGTCAGGCCAGCAAAGCCTGAGAACTTGAACCCAGTTTCACCTTATGATTAAGATGGAGACCTAAGGCAAAAATGGCTGCGGTTATGCTAGGCAGGAAGGTTTGGACATGTCTTGATGTTGGTGAGTTTCAACAAGATAAACCTTCCTGCTGAGCCCCAGACAGAGCCTGCCTGCCCACCTCTGGGCGGTACCATGCAGATAACCAGCTAAGGAACTGCTTTGCTGAACAAATCTGCAGAGTCATCATGGAGAAACTTTGAAGGCTTTCGTTGTCTGTGAACCCGATGAGCTCTAGAGTCACCTAGGAGACAAGCCTCTGAGCATGCCTATGAAGGACTTTCTGAATTACATTAAACGAGGTGGGAAGACCCACCTGAATGTGGGTAGTAACACTCCATGGGCTAAGGTCCTGAACTACATGAGAAGGGAAAAGCGAGCAAGGACAGTCATCTTTCTTTGCTTCCTCACTCCAAGCAATGGCTCAAGCTCCTGCTCCCCAATACTTTCCTGAAGAGACACACTGTGCCCTCAACTCTGTGCCCAAATAAACCTTCCTTCTATCACAGCAGCAGGATGGGAAACTGATACAGAGACCAAGACAAAAAAAAGACACATATTCAAAATTTGTCTGTAGCCCAAGAATTTCAAGAGCTTTTGTTTCCTTCCTTCCTTCTTTCCCTTTTTTGAGACAAAGTCTTTCTATGTAGTCCTGGCTGACCCGGAACTCATAGAGATCCTCCTGCCTCTGCCTTCTAGGTACTGGGACTAAAGGTGTATGCCACCACTACCTTCAAGACCTTTTCTTTGCAATGTGAAGAGTCCAGAGCACAATCTGTTACTAGTTTGTTTATTTTGCTGTTTTCTTTTTTTCTGTCCCAAGCTGTGTCTCTTTCCCTTCTGGATTGTGACACCATTAACAGGAATAGACGCCAGTTGAGCAATGAAGGCCGCTTTCCTTCTTGGCTAAGGATAGGAGAAGTGGGAGAGAGCCTGGCAAACCTCAGCTCTTTGAAGTCAGGAGTTTCTAAATACAGGTGGGGGAAATGAGGGCCAAAGGACAGGTTTGTAAAAGAGAGAAAAATTTGTATCTTTTCTGTGACTGGGTAGACATTCCCAGAAACTTGGGGACCACCTCTTCTGTCTGCTTTGGTGGTTCTTTCCAGTGATTTCTATTCAGTTATCAGCTGTCATGGCGCTGGAGTTTGAGATATTTGGCATGGAAAGGTTATTATAATGAAGTTAGAGGGGATTCAGTGGTTACCCTGGAAGCCATTTTAGATCCAGCCAGCTTGTATGCTTGAGTGGAATATCTAGCCTACAAGCATCCTGTCCTCAGAGATAAACAAGAATTAGATTAGGACAGAGATTCAGGTCATCTAGGTCTCCACTTCTTAAACTTTCCCATTTGCGATCATTTTTCACTGGAGGAAAACATTTAAAGACTTATTTTCTTTTTAACAATGTGTCTATGTGTATCTATGTGTGTATGTACATGTGAGTATATGTACATGTGAGTATATGTACATGTGAGCACAGGTTCCTGTAGAATTCAGAAGAATGGACAGGAGCTTCTGGAGCTGGGGTCACAGGAGGGTGCAAGCCATCTGTCATGGGCACTGGGAAGGGACTTGCGTCCTCTGTAAGAGCAGAACAAGCTCTTAGCCACACAGCCATCTAGCCCTCCAGTTGAGAAAATTTCCCATCACCACCTTGATTGTGTAAGTATATAAAATAGCTATCCAATTCAAGCATTCACTGATAATAAACCATAAGTAAATTTATTTTACAATTCTTTGGTATATATATCATTTGGCCATTTAGTACAGATGAAAGCAAATTTACATACTAATAAAATGAATGTGTATGTTTGCTTTTTTTTTGAGACAGGGTTTCTCTGTGTAACAGCCCTGGCTGTCCTGGACTCACTTTGTAGACCAGGCTGGCCTTGAACTCACAGAGATCCGTCTGCCTCTGCCTCCCAAGTGCTGGGATTAAAGGCATGGACCACCACCACCCAGCTTGTATGTTTGCTTTTACATAAAGGCTTACATGTTGGAGTTGGCAAGATGGCTCAGGAGGTAAGGTGCTTGCCTCACAAGCCTGAGACCTGAGTTTGACCCCTGGAACCCATGTAAACATAGAAGGAGAGAACAGCCTCGCAGAGTTGTCCTCTAACTTCCACATGTGCAATATGCCCCACCTCAACAACAACCATAATGAAGGTCAAGATCAGACTCATCCAGCACTGCACATGCCAAGACTCACAGAACATCTTCAGTGCTTCCCACTGATCAGCATGTGGATTTTATTATTGTCAATTTTGAGAATAGCCGGGCGGTGGTGGCGCACGCCTTTAATCCCAGCACTTGAGAGGCAGAGGCAGGCTGATCTTTGCGAGTTCGAGGCCAGCCTGGTCTACAAAGTGAGTCCAGGACAGCCAGGGCTGCACAGAGAAACCTTGTCTCGAAAAACAAAAACAAAAAACAAAAACGCATATTGTGTGCTCAGGACTAATGTTGCAGTGGAGTTCCTTGCTTCATTACATATTTGATTCTGAGTTAATTTTTGCTCATTGTGTGTCCAGAGATCTTCTATGGTTGCCAATTTTTTCTTAACCTTCACATTCACTTATATGACCCAGAGTTTAAGAAGCTGGGAGTTAGTTATAACTGTGAGGGCTAAAGTTATGCTGTAAGTTTTAATTACTGTGCTTAAGAGATCTATAAAACAAACATGCCTCTAACCTGCAAGCCTTACTTGCTCAAGGACAGATAAACCTGTAGGCCTTACTTGCCCAAAGACAGATAACTTTCTGGAATGCTGGGGGCTGTTGTGCATGTAAGATAACATGTCACATGTTTTCATTTCTGTAACCAAGGTTGGTTGCTCTAACTGCACAGGATGTGCTTGATCACACATAGGGAGTAAGTACGTCAGGATGTATGCTTGCCCCTGATTGGATGAAGGCAGGAAATACGTAGCCCTGTGGTTTTTGCCTTTATAAGCACTGGACTAACAAAGTTTTGGCCATTCTCTGTGAATCCTGGTATGGATCTGACCAGTGTACATTGTCTTGGTCAGCACTTTAAAAAGCTTCCTTCAAATTTGGCTCAAAAATTATGGTAGTTGTCTTAGTCTTGCTTGGTGGGATTAACAGTTTAATATGTTAACACACAGAATAACATATCCTCTGTTAAATACCTTCATTCTTTTACTTACTGCCATCAGGCAGGTGTAGAATGAATTATTATTATTATTATTCGAGACAGGGTTTCTCTGTATATCATTGGCTGTTCCGGATTCACTTTGTAGACCAGGCTAGCCTTGAACTCACAGAGATCCACCTGCCTCTGCCTCCCTAGTGGTGGAATTAAAGGCGTGTGCCACCACACCTGGCTAGAATGAATTATTAATATTTATTATTGATACATAAGATTACTAAGGCAGCAGAGTTATTCCTTAACTTGCTATTTACTAAATAAATGTACAGAGACTTGTCAGACTTTAATATAGCCTTAAAACTCTAGAGCTGGGCAGATCTTAACCCTCTGAGCTATCTTATCTACCTCCCAGCCAAAACCCCCATAAATACTTGTATGTGCTCCGTTAGGTCTGGTCTTCTGAGCAAGCTGCTCTGGGCCACTTGTGCCTCTTGTCCACATTAACCCATGACTTCTTTCTCTCCTTCCTCTCTCTCCTCATGGTGTTTCTCCTACCTCTAGAAACCTGGAAGCCTTATCCCCACCTACCTCTCTCTTCTGCTCAGCCCAGGCCAAGGCAACTTTGTTCAGCCAATCAGGGATAAATTAGTAGGCAAGGTTACACAGCATCACTTGGTGTACATGAGAATGTGCTCATCTCTGGTATAACCAGCTCTGCGGCGGGGGGGGGGGTGCAGTAATTAACATTTGAGTGCATAATAGCTTCCAGATAAACCCCAAGAGTCAGGTTTATGGACCAGCTCATGACAATGTTTCCAGGAAGATTCCAGGAGTATATTTTTATATATACACATAATGCCCAGCTAGCAGCACCATGAGATTTCATACTTCTGGTATGAAATCTAAAGGCTAAAGACCTGACTATCTTTAGGAACTGGGAACTACTGCCTGGAAGATAAGCAGTTGAGAAGGTAAGAAGTAGTTGAGAAGTCTGGGAGAGCGCCAGAGCATCTTTGTGCATGTTTTTTGAATGTACCTTCTGAAAAATTAAATTAAAGGAAACGCAAGCACAGAAACTTTATTTTTTTATTTTTTTTATTTTTTTTTTTTATTTTGCACAGAAACTTTCATCTGCCTTTTCTTCCTTGTAACCCCAAACTTGTTCTGAGTCCGTGACTCAAATGGTAAAAGGAGGGAGCCAACTCTCACAGTTGTCAGTTTACACCATGGCACACACATGTTAGTGTGAGCACACACATGCTCACAGATCATATGCTTATTCATGTCAATAAATTTGACATTTGTCAAATTCCATGACTGCTGTCTACAAACTGTTCAAGCTCATTTATGAAGTGTGAAAATGAAAGTATTAACCTCAAAGTCTTGAGACCAATGGTTCTGAAAAAAGGGTTTATTGAACTATGAACCAAAAAAAAAAAAAAAATGGCAGAAGTTAAATAGTGTCAACTGGATAAGAACCCAGAACTAAGAAATTTTGAAACAGGGTTCTAGACCAGATTGGCTAAATTTTCTATGTAGCTGAGGATCACCTTGATCCCCTGATCCTTCTGTCTCCACATTCACATGCTGTGATTTCATACTTATGCCACTATGCTCAGTTTTAGGTGGTACTGGGGCTTGTACCCAGGACTTCATGAATGTTAGGCAGACATTCTACCAGCTCAAGAGCACTTAAAATAAAAAAAAAATTAGATTTAGATTATTTTATTTATGTGAGTGTTTTACCTATATGTATATCTGTGCACCATGTGTGTGCTTGGTGCCTGAGAAGGCCAGAAGAGGGCGTCAGATCTCCTGGAACTGGAGTTGCAGACAGTCGTGAGGTTCCATGTGGGTGTTGAGAATCAAACCTAGGTCCTCTGCAAGAGCAAGTGCTCTAGATACTGAACCATCTCTCCAGGCCCTTAAATTTCCTTTAAATTTTATTTAAGTGCGTGTGTGTGTGTGTGTGTGTGTGTGTGTGTGTGTGTGTGTACACGGATGCAAGTTTGCTATGGCATAAATGTGCAGGTCAGAAGACAACTCTCCGCAGTTGACTTTCTCCTGCCATTTGTGGGATCCAGGTCCTGTCCTCTGGTCATCAGGCCTGTATGCAAGTGCCTGTACCTGCTCATCCACCTTGCCAGCCTGAAGTTTTTTTGTTTTTTGTTTTTTGGTTTTTCGAGCAGGGTTTCTCTGTGTATCTCTGGCTGTCCCAGACTCACTTTGTAGACCAGGCTGGCCTCGAACTCACAGAGATCCTCCTGCCTCCCAAGTGCTGGGATTAAAAGCGTGAGCCACCACACCCCGGCCAGCCTGAAGTTTTTAAATGACAAAAAACTGGGGAACAAAGATGTAAGTTATTTACAATGAACCTGAGTTGATTATTGACAAAGAAGAGATTACCTGGAGGTAAATGGGCTGGGAAGCTTCAGGATAGGAGGACAGCCTATCAGGAGAAAAATGTTTTGCTTCTGGATTGGTTAGGATAGACAGTTTGAAAGTTTGTATGTAAACTTGTTAGTGATCTGTACTGATGGGTTTTAAATAAAAGCTCCAACCTTACTTTTATTGGTTTTATTACCTGTTAACTGATTAACTTTCCTTTTTTTCCTCCCTTTATAATTACATTAGGGCATTTTCAATTTTATTTTGTTTTATTTTTTTATCATAGGAAGTTTACAATGAAGACAACACCGTAGGAGATTTTTCCAAACAGCCAGGAGGCCTTCATGGTAGCAAGACTTACCCATAATTTTGCTTTGGTAACCTCCAAGCCGTTATCTCAGGCATGTAGAACTCACAGTTACATGTGCCCAGATGAACAAGATGCCTATCGAGGGGTTATTGGGCTTTTGTTTCATAGATATTTACGTTCTTCTCTTTTCTTCTTTCAGACTTACATAATCTGTTCCTTCTCAACCTTCACTAGCTCACATATGTGCCCGCCTTTCTTTCCTTGGATCTCTCTGAATCCACAAGTTTTAATCCCTGAGACTACAAATAAAATCTTTTTTATTTTTATAATGTATTCGTTACTCTTCTTGTTGGCTGTTATGAATGCCTGACTAAAGCAATTTAAGGAAAGAGGAGTGCATTTTGGCTCGTGGTTTGAAGGGATACAGTCCATCTTGGTGGGAAGGAGTATTGCAGCAGGAGTAGGGAACATCTGATCAAATTGTGTTTCAGCCAGAAGCAGAGCGAGACGAACACTGGCACTCAGTTGGCTTCCTCCTAAGTCCAGGTTTGAGTTTATCTGTCCTCTTCTTAGAAATCAGCACTGTCAAACCGGGCATGTTGGTGCGTGCCTTTAACCTCAGCACTCAGGGGGCAGAGTAGGCCAATCTCTGTGAGTTCCAGGCCATCCTGGTCTACAGAGTGAGTTCAGGACAGCCAGGGTTATGAAGAGAAACCCAATCTCAACAAACAAAAACAGAGAAATGGGTACCATCAGATCAGGTCACGGCGGGATCTCGACTCCTTCTGCTTTTGCCAGCACCAACACTAGACTTTTGCTGTTTTCTGGATGTCTTTTTCTTTTCATAAAGGTCATGTCTTGCAAGTCTGTGTTTAGGATCATTCTTCTCTGCATAATCCAAAGAGCCACAGATCATGCCGAAGCCAGTTGTCGTGCCACCATGGATCCAAATACAAAGACGACCTTTGGTGTGTGTTTGCAGATTTGGTCTAACTTTTCCCAAACTTCTGTCTTTGGTACTGTCGCCTTCCCAGGGTGAAGGACATTAATGACCATTTGTTTTCTCTGAGGCAGATGGTGACTGCAAATCCAGTCAAGTTGACAAGGAAGATTAACCATTGCATGAAGTTTCTAAGCATAAATCAAGTTCTCTGGAAGAGCAGCCAATGCTTTGAACCTCTGAGCCATTTCTCCAGCTCCCATATTACCACTATCATTCTTATTGACCACAGTGTGGAAAGTTCTAGACAACGCAAAACAACAACAACAAATAAAATGTGACATGGTTTTTGTAACATTTTTTGTTAGTTAGTTAGTTTGTTTGTTTTGAGATGGGAGAGAAACATGGTATTAAACCCAGGGGCCTTGTACTTGCTAAACATGGATTCTATCACTGAGTCACACCCTACATTGCAAGTCATGGTGGTCCATACCTTTAATCCTAGCACCCCACCCAGGAAGCAGGGGCAGGAGGATCTCTTTGAGTTGGAGGCCAGCCTGGTCTACATAATGAGTTCCAGATCAGTCAAGACTACAGTGATACCCTGTCTCAGAAACAAACACACTCTAACAAAACAAAACAAATAGACAAGCAACTCCTAAACCAGTGTAAGTGGTAAATTTCACAAGGTTACAAAGCCAGCATTCAAAACTGACTTGTATTTCTACATATAAAAGTGAATAATCATAATAAATATAATTACTTAGGGTTGTTTGTGAGTTTGGACAAGTCCCACTTTGTAACCTAGGCTAGTCTTGAGCCCACCCTTAAGCTCAGAATACACAGATCCTGCACCAGCTCCTTGAGTTCTGGGATTGCCGGTGTGCCACCACATCCAGATAGAATTTTTTTTTTTTTTTTTTTTAAGAGCAAAGGGTAAGGAACAATGACCCTCCCTTCATAATAGGAGCACCACAAACTTAAAGTTGGGACACTGGGGCAGTTTATTTTATAACCATGCAAGGCTGGGCATCTGCCTAAAATGGCAGAAGAACTGACTGAGTGCAGAGAACCCTTACATTTTACATGTGTGACCCTCCTCTTTCGAATAACAGGAGGCCCAGTCTTAGGCGTCATTTAGGTCTGTCTTTCCTTCCCTCATGTTCCCTCCCCCCACCCAAACCCAGTGTGATTTCATCTCTATGTTTTACATCCTGTTTATCTTGTCAGAAACATGACCTTGCAGGCAAGCCTAGATATTAGTAATTTTCTCCTGTGTGCTTCTAGGTTTGTGTGGATGAAGGGAACAAGCAGTTTACCAGCGTTTGAGTGTGTAAGAATAGCTAGACTTGCAGGCACTGGCAGGGGTCTTGTATTTTCTGTTCATTTGTATCTGGATCTAAGTTGGCTTGAGCCATCTTTGAAAATGAACCATCAGATTTTATTTAAAAAACAAGAAACCCCAGACATTTATCTAGATGTCGTGAATATGCTGACAGAAAACATTTATGCCTTTTCACAATAAATTCACAAGGTGTGGTTTGTTGGCAACAATTTGCCAAGTAGTTCCTCTTTCCTTGACAGCTGACTACACAGATGCAAGTTCTTCATTCTAATCTTAATTTCTAATATTAACACTCAGATCAGTATTACATATCACACTGTGAACCTATAATCTATCTTCTATCAATCATCTATCATCTATCAAGCTCT
Organism: Lophiomys imhausi; assembly: GCA_907164525.1. Classification (NCBI taxonomy): domain Eukaryota; kingdom Metazoa; phylum Chordata; class Mammalia; order Rodentia; family Muridae; genus Lophiomys; species Lophiomys imhausi. The sequence goes on along the minus strand of CAJQZJ010033821.1, from coordinate 2,153,698 downwards.
CTATATCCATCTATCTATCTATCTATCTATCTATCTATCTATCTATCTACCTATCTACCTAATCTGTCTGTCTGTAGGTTACAGGATGGTTGCAGAGTTAAGAGGCTCCTGAAGAGTTCAAATTTTTTCAAAACAAACCTGAGAGGCTGAAGCTGGGAAGCTGATAGGTATGCAGAGTCTCCTCGTGAATAATTCTGTGGGTCTGCTGGAAACACTGTGCTCACTGCTGCTGTAGAGTCAGAATGCAAGCTCAGAGTTGAGCTTCAGAAACAAGGTGTTGGACCACAGAGGCTATAGAAGCAAAGAGTGGGGGCTGGTCTAGATGAAGGCACCGATAGATGGACGGCAGACCCGAATGGATGAGAGGCCAGGTGGATGGGTGACATTTCGGTAGGCTGTGCCAATAGCAGGATGGTGCTGAGCTGAAGCTCCAGGGACAGTCAGGAGTTCTCTGGCTTTCAGCTCTTTGGCATAGATGGCCAGACAACAGGTTGGTGGGGCCATTGCCATTGCAGTGCTAGGTGTCTTCCCTCGAACGGACCTCAGATGAAGGAGTGGTAGTACCCTTTCCTCAATTTGATGTGTCTAATAAGTTCTCAGGCCTGTTTTTCTTAATATAAATTTTATATACCCATGTTCCTACAGTTCCAATTAAATTTGATACATTTATAGGGTGGCACCTTTTCTACTTTTTTGTTTTTGTTTGGTTGGTTTTTTTTTTTTTTTTTTGGTTTTTCAAGACAGGGTTTCTCCGTGTATCCTTGGCTGTCCTGGACTCATTTTGTAGACCAGGCTGGCCTTGAACTCACAGAGATCCACCTGCCTCTGCCTCCCTAGTTCTGAGATTAAAGGCATGTGCCACCACACCTGGTTACCTTTTCTATTTTTAAGGATTATCAGTCTGTGCCTAGCGGGTGGTACTAGATTGTTGATGTTGTTTACATGACCTCAAGGTACTGAGTCACTCTACTTCTTCATTTGCTTATAAAATAGAGCCTATCAGAGCAAAGCTTAGCCCATAAAAGCACCTTTTTTACACCATGTGGAGTAATGCAGGGACTTAACAAATACTCCCTAATAACTGGAATTTTCCTGTACTGCTGTTGGGATTGCACAATCGTCAGCCGTTGTGGTTAACATGTGTCAACATCACTGGGCTAAGGGATGCCAACAGAGCTTCCCTTAGGTAAGACATTATTTCTGGCTGTGTTCTTGAGGGAATCCATGGAAGAAGTTAATGTGTGAGTCAGTAGTGTAAGGAAAGAGGATCTGCCTTAGTCCAATGTGGGTAGCCCCCACATTCCATTCAGGATCTGAAGAGAAGAGGCAGAGGAAGCGGGAGCTGATTTCTCTTTTTGAGCCAGGTCATCCATATTCTCCGGTCCTCAGATATCATCACTCTTGTTTCTCACTTCTTCTTCAGATTCAGCTTGAGAAACCACAGACTTCCCTGGTAGCCAGGCTTTTGGATTTGAAGTATACAGCAAGCTTTCCTTGTTCTCCTGCTTACAGAAAGCAGACAGGACTTGCTGGTCTTCATAAGCACATGGGCCAAAATCTAGAAGAAGTTTCTCATCTATTTATCCTAGTTTTATTTTTATGGAGAGCTCTGACTAATGCAATCTGGAAAAATGCTTAGCATTTTCCTTAAGTTTAAAAACAAAGCCAGGTGTGGAGGCTCACACCTGTATAGCACTGAAGAGGCTGAGGAAGGAGGATTGCTGTGAATTCAAAGACAGCCTGGCCTAGTTAGTGAACCCTAGGCCACTGTGTCTTGCAGAGGACACGGGTTCAATTCCCAGCACCCACATGGAGGCCAAAAACCATTTGTAGCTCCAGTCTCAGGAGACCTGATGACTTCTTTATGTCCTTATAGATGCACATCCAGACATGCAGGGGAAACAGCCACATAAGTAAAGGATCTAAAAAGCAATACTTGGGAGGCAGAAGTAGGCTGGTTTCTGTGAATTTGAGGCTGGTCTATTCTACACAGTGAATTCCATAACAGCCAGGACTACATAGAGAGATCCTGTCTCAAGACAGCAAAACTAAATGTGTGAAGTAAGTAAGTAAATAAATAAATGTAAAGTGTATACATACATGAAAACATGCTTGCATAAATCCAGCCAGTTCACTCTTACGTACCCAACATAAAAGAAAGTTCCTGTCCATGCCACAGAGGGAAGTGAGAAAACATTTCAGGAGCCACTTGTCTATTTATCTTATTGTGGCAACAGTTTTACATGTAGATACTTTATTCAAATTCATCAAAGTCTACTATTTAAGCATGTGTATTGTGTATATGTCTTTATGTGTCAATAAAGTGGTCTTAAAACACACAAAGTTGGGTTGGGGTAATAGCTCAGTTTGTGAGTGCTTGCCTTACAAGCACAAGGACCTGAGTTTGACCTCCAGCACACACATAAGAAACCGGACATGGTAGCGCATGGTTGTAACTCCACTGCTGGGGAAGTGGAGACAGGCTGTTAGTTACTGGCCAGCCAGCCAGCTTAACTGGTAAGACCCAGGTCCCAGAGATAGACCTTATCTCAAAAAGCAAGGTAGATGGCTCCTGAGGAGTGACAGCCAAGGTTAACATCACATACTCCTCCATATAACCCCAAAATAAAAAGGAATACATAAAGTAAAGAGATAAGTCACAAATTGAAAAGCATTCACAACAATACAATTGGTAAATAATTCATATTTAAAACTATATAGAGTCCTGGAATGACGAAAAGGTTCAGTGGGTAAGAGAGCTTCTTGTGAAGCCTGACAACCTGAGTTCAATTCACAATACGTGGTAGAAGGAGAGAAACAACTCCCACAAGCTGTGCACATATGTCATGGTCCTTGCATACACAAACACGCATGCACAAACACTAACAGATATGTGCACATATCACACACACACACACACACACACACACACACACACACACACACACAC
>CAJQZJ010033821.1:2127411-2150738 GCA_907164525.1 Lophiomys imhausi | reverse complement strand
CACACACACACACACACACACACACACACACACACACACACACACACAAATAAATGGGCTGAAGAAATGGCTGAGCAGTTAAGAGCACTTTGCAGGGGACAAGGGTGCTATCCCAGCAGCCACATAGCCTGCTCACAATCACTTGTAAACTCCAGTTCCAGAAGATCCAGAGTTCACTTCTGGCCTTTAAGGGCACCAGCATACACTTGGTGCACAAGCAGGTATACACACATATACACAAACAAAAATAGACAAAAAGAATCTTATTAAAATAGATATTTTGGCCCACTGTGACAAGCCAAGCACAACCGAGGAAGGCCTCAAAGGACTAATTGGCCTTGGGGTGGATGAGTGCTGAGATATGTCCCATGTCTTTGTGAGTAGTCTGAGGCGATCTGGATAGCCAAACTAACTCAATGAACTGAATTTGTTGACTTTGTGACTTTGCCCCATGGCTAAGCAGATAATCAAGTGCAAAGAACACAGTCTTCAAGTGAGGCCTTCAGAGTCCTTCTTGCTTTCTGCACTGAGACTGGGGTTCGCTAAGAGCTGGTTCAGATGGCATGGGGAGCATTTATCAAGGGGTTGTAAGGGAAGGGAAAAATCATTATAGTTTTTCAAAAGCTTTTTGTCCAGTCTAAAAAGAAAGTCTGTTATACAGTTTTAGAGGTGAAAGTCTATCTAAACACAATTCATTTATTTAACTTTTCTTAGGACTGGCTAGATTGTTCTTCCTCTTCTGAGACTGTTGGGTCTTTCTACCGTATCAGCTGCAAGACTTACTGCCTCGGTGCCTTTCTCCACACCCAGTCAACCAGCTCTGGACTCCCTGGGGCCACCTGCTCAAGAACATAAACTTCTTACATAATGGAAAATGTATTCTAACTGTTTATACCACATGGAGAAAAATGCACTCTCCTGTGCCCACATTGCTGACCTGCCTCCCTGATATGTTTTACCATAACTGACTGGTCACGAAGTCCCATCCTCTCTATGCCTTTAAGACCCCCACTTCTGATGACACACCTTGCCTTCACATCTGCCTGGGACTCGGGATGTGGGTGGTATGACAAATGAGGGTAGGAGAGTGTGATCTCTGGGCAAAGAGCCACAAAGCCTGCAATTGAGCAAACAGCTGGAGTTAGGGGCAGTGGTTCCCAAAGGTCCACACTGAGACAAAGAGAGATGATGTGGCCTCCACACGGCCCCGTGATCTCTTCAAGTTGTTCAAGGGCTGGATACTTCTTGTCTCCAAGTTCCTCAGAGTCAGCGCTTTTAGCTTTGGCAGGGAACCCTGAGTGTTGGGTTTGTTGCTGGGGCCTCTGGGAATGGAATTTTCTTTTTCTTTTTGCTCTTTCCCATGGTACTAACTCTTCCTTGTAGTCAGATTTCCACTGAGACTGAACACCCTATGTTATGCTGCAGAAACAAAGCTAAGACACAGGTCAGGAGAAATTTGGGTGCAGGTTTGAGTGGGCTTTGGATGGGCAGAGTCAGAAGAGACTAATTTTACTCCTGCCATTATCTATCTGTTCCTCTCTCTCCTGACACATTTTAGCCACTGACACATGTAAACCTTGGAGCAGGAGTAGCAGGACACTTCCACATCACATCCTTCACACTCCACTGGTTTTCTTCCATTAATTTCCTGCCTCATGTCTCCAGTGAGCTGGATTTCTGTCATGTTGTCCGTTCCCAGATGTAATGTGAAGGCCAGTTGATCACCAATCAATAACATGTTTTGAAAAGTCCCTGAGTGCAACAAGAAAAAAAAATTAACAATTGAACATCCACACCCTGAAAGATGAAGATGGCATCAGAACCAACCTGGCCAAATCTGAATGACAAGAGCCAATCACAGACTGGGCCACAGGTGTGGGGAGACAAGACAGTTAGATTTATTTCCTCTTTTTCTAATTTGAGAGGTTTCATGTTGAAGAAAATCAGTATGTTGGGGTTGCTGGAGGTATAAACACAGTCACCATGAAGCTGAGCTGTGTCCTCATGGTGTGGGCTCTTTATGTTTGTCCTGCTGTGCTCCTGGCAACTCAGATGTTACGGGGTAAGTGAAATGTTTGAATGTTGGTGTGGAAATGAGATATGCCTAATGATGGAGAAAGAAAAAAAAAAAAACAACTCAAAGTTAAGAAACATGGTCTGAGCCGGGCGGTGGTGGCGCACGCCTTTAATCCCAGCACTTGGGAGGCAGAGGCAGGCGGATCTTTGTGAGTTCGAGGCCAGCCTGGTCTACAAAGCGAGTCCAGGACAGCCAGAGATATTCAGAGAAACCCTGTCTCGAAAAACCAAAAAAAAAAAAAAAAAAAAAGAAACATGGTCTGACTTTGACTTTCCAAAGAATTACTGTTCAGGTGGGACAAGGACAGATGGAAGAAAAGTCTGGTGTGAGGGACTGAATGGCTCTTTCTAAATATAAAAATTCAGATATTTTCCATCCTAAAAGTCCCTTCTGACTAAGAAGCCCTTGCCAACTGCAAATCTTATCTCTTACTTTTCTACAGCTTTCTTGGAAGAGTAGTGCAGGCTTGCTGTCTCTCTCACCCTTCAGTGCTTGCAGCGTGGCTTTCCCGGGAGTCTGTTTTACATGGGGACAGTGACCTCTGTATTAACCGGGTCATTGTACACTTTTCAGTCCTTATCATGATGGGTTTCTTTGCTGCATCCGGCCATATTGGCTGTGTAGTCTCTATTCTCCTGACTGTCCATTGTCTCTGTGTACTGTTTGGATGTCTTTTGGTCCTTCTGTAGCCTTTCTTCCCCTCCCATAAAACTCTAGTGTTCTCTATTGCTAAATCCTCACCCCTTTTTTCTTTTCTAATGAGACTATGAATACACCTGTTTGTTTTTTCTGCAACAGTTGTATATTTTAGAGCTTTGGGGCACGTTTCCAACTTTAATAATGCTTTTGACTTTCACATTCAAAATATTAAGCTTTGCACAGACCTTTGGACCTGTGTGTGTCACTGGTACCAACACAACATGACCAGTGATGAATTCATCCATCCTCCGGATCCTCAATTCTTTTAATCCACTTTTTACTCTATTTGATCTCAAGTCATTGCACTAGCACTCCCCCGGACCTAGGCTAGAAACCCGAGAAGCATTCTGCCACACCTACTCTAACAAAAATCTCAAACAGCCCACATTTCCACTCATAGTCCAAATTCTTATTTGTCTCCAAGGTTTTGCTTATATTGTTAGCTCCATCCAAAATGTTCTCTACCATGGCGCCCCAGGCAATTACGGCTCCCCCCTTACAAACTTCTAGGTATCCACGAAGACTCCATCTTGGTAGCATCTACCTCAAGAGACCTTGTTGAATCCCCAGTGGTTGCTTGTGACACATTGTTCTTATTGCTTCCATCCACACACTACAATAATCCTTTCATATGCCTGGTCTTCTACCAAACCGAGAGCTAATTTGGGAGGCCCGGGGTTTTTGTTTTTGTAGTGAGAACCGTGGTCTTTGGATCATATACTCTGACTTCAAGCCCTTCTCCTAGTTACTATTCTGTATCAACTTGAAAAAGTCACTTTCAGTTGAGCATAGTAGCATGTTCCTGTAATCTCAGGACCAGGGAGCCTGAGGATTGCCTGAAGTTCAAAGTCAGCCTGAGTTACATTGCAAGTACCAGACTACCCAGGAATGTATTACAAAATCCGGTTTTGTTTTTTTTTTTAATCACTTTTTATATATAAGAACTTACTTTTCTTTGCTGTAAAACAAGAATAACAACATCTCCCATAGAAGCACATAACGTTTATCAAGTAGAGATGCCAGATAGGCCAACAAGGCTTTAAATTTTTAAAATTAATTAATTAACTTTATGTGTGGCTGCTTTGCCTGCATGTATTTCTGTGTGCCACGTGCATGCCTGATGCCTGCAGAGGTTGGAAGAAGTCATCAGATATCCTGCAACTGGAGTTATGGATGGTTGTGAGCCACCATGTGGCTACCAGGAACCGAATTTGGGTCCTCTGCAAGACCAACACGTTTTTTAAGCAGCTGATCCAACTTTCCAGCCCTGAGACTTTATTTATTTATTTATTTTAAGAAACAAAACAAAAGGAGGTTGAGTGTGGTCATATGACAGGGAAGGAACTGAAAAGAGGTAGCATTAGAGAGAAGAGGACTGAGGGGAGCTAAGGAAAACACTGGGTACTCAAACAATGAGAACTTGAGAATTAGGAAGTAGACTCGATAGGGAAGTTAGCAGCTCAGAAAGAGTCCCGGGCCACTGGGAGTGGATGAGAGCAAAGGTGCCCAGGACAGGAAATAATGGAGTGGACAAATAAACGCTTGAATATGGGGCTTGAAGAAGAGCAGAGGGACGAAGGAGGACAAGGAGCAGTCAGAGCTGGGAGAAATGACATTCATCTACCCTGGGTCAGTCATGGACCTAAGAGAGAGATTGTGGAGATGTTGGGAGAACTCACTAAGTGTTAACGTGGAGGCAAAGAGTTGTTCGGCAGTTACCAGGAAAGCCTGACATTAAAGGGTCGCTGGGAGGGAAGGAAGGAGACAGAGCTTTGGCATTGCTAGGGAAAGTTCAAAGGCAGAGGGCATCAAAGTAAGAGATAACTGAAAAACAAAAGATTAGGCTGGGCAGTAGTGGTGCACACCTTTAGTTGCAGCACTCCGGAGGCAGAGGCAGGCAGATTTCAGAGTTCGAGGCCAGCCTGGTCTACAAAAGGAGTCCAGGACAGCCAGAGATACACACAGAAACTCTGTCTGGAAAAACAAAAACAAAGAGCTGGGCATGGTAGTGCACACCTTTAATCCCAGCATTCAGGAGGCAGAGGCAGGTGGATCTCTCTGAGTCCAGGACAGCCAGGACTAACCAGAGAAACCCTGTCTGGAAAACAAATATATTATATATATATATATATATATATATATATATATATATATATATAAAGGGAAAGCAAGGAGGGAGGAGGGGCATAATTACCTCTTTGACAGACAACATATTCTAGCTAAAGAGCCAAGTGAGTTTTGGGAAATTGAGAGTGGGTGTGGGATGTCACCAAGGAAGGTCAGAGGACTGATGTGACTATGTTTGTGCAGTGACATAACCAAACGCTGCTTTTGAACTTACACCTGGCATTCTTGCTCCATTCTTGACTGTTACTGTGGTGCCGTTGCTGGGAATCAAACCCAGGGCCTTTTGCAGGCTAGGCAAATGTTCTTCCCTCGGGCTTGCCTGCCTGTCTGCTTTCCTTTTTAAATGTACTTGTATGTGTGTGTGTGGGGGGTGCATGTGTGTGGGGTGTACATACCCTTGTGTACATGTGTTAGTGTAGGTCAGAGAACAACCTAAAGTGTCACATTCCTTAGGTCTTATCTACCATTTTATTTATTTATCTATTTATCTATCTATCTATCTATCTATCTATCTATCTATCTATCTATTTATTTATTTATTTATTTATTTATTTATTTATTTTTCGGTTTTTCGAGACAGAGTTTTTCTGTGTATGCATGACTGTCCTGAACTCACTTTGTAGACTAGGCTGGCCTTGAACTCACAGAGATCCGCCTGCCTCTGCCTCCCGAGTGCTGGGATTAAAGACGTGTGCCACCACGCCTGGCCCTTTACCATTTTATTTTATTGAGACAAGGTCTTTCCTTGGTCTTGGCCTCACTAAGTAGCCTAGGCTAGCTGGCCGGCTAGTCAGCAACCCCTGGGGATCTTGCTTGTCTTTTCCTTCCAAGCACTGGGGTTACAAGGCTATGTTTGCTCCTCCTATGGGCAAGCTAAGCCATTTTCCAACTTCACTATCTTCCCAGGTAACTCCCAAGTCTTTCTTGAAATGCTTTTTTTTTTTTCGAGACAGGGTTTCTCTGTGCAACAGTCTGGCTGTTCTAGACTCGCTTTGTAGACCAGGCTGGCCTCGAACTCACAGAGATCCGCCTGCCTCTGCCTCCCAAATGCTGGGATTAAAGGCGTGCGCCACCACTGCCCGGCCTCTTGAAATGCTTTTAAGTTTGACTTTGTAGAACTGTTTTCTTTCAAATTTATAGGATGGAAAATTGGCCATTGTGGCTTATACCTGCGGCTGAGGCAGGAGGATTGTTGCAAGTTCAACAAGGTCAGCCTGGGCTATGTAGTGAGTTCCAGGCTGACCTGGACTTCAGAGTGTGACCTTGCTCGTAAAACATCAGAGTTGTCAAATGATGGTGAAGTCACATATCTGAAAGGCTTGTGAAGATTAAGTAGTGCATTGATGTGCCAGCAGTGTGTGGCACACAGTAGGTGCTGGAGTTTCATGTTCATCTTTTCCTCCTCTCTACTACCTGCCTGCTGTGGGGTCATGGCTGTCATTGTCCTTTGGTTTCCTGAACCAACAGCTGGATGTCATGCTGGTGAGTTTACTGTTCCTTCATTCTCCCCCTCCTTCCCTAAACCACAGTCCTTTCACCCGGGGGCTGAACACCAAGGTTAAACTCATCCTGCTGAAGACCCAGGTTTGATATCTTCCTCTTCTCTCCTGACAAAACAATTCCCTAGGGCAGAAGAGAAGCCCTTGTGGAGGGCCTTTCTTATCCTCCTCCTTTAAGTTGCAGTGTCATTTTCTGGTTCTCCCTGGGCCACCCCTCTTCAGCTGCCAGCCCAGAGACTCTGAAATGTGAAGGACATGTCAGCACCGAGCAGAGCATCTGCCACACTGATGATGATGATGATGATGATGATGATGATGATGATGATGATGATGAAACTCACTCCAGTGAAGCTGAGTTCCAGTCCAAGGGCTACACATTCAGTAAACCCTTCCATCTCATAGTTTCCTATGGTGAGGTCCCAGGAAGCGCTGACCAGTGTCTCAAACCACTCCTGAGAAACTGACATAGGTGGAAGTACTTAGTTCCCCATCCTCAGCTTCCAGGAGACAGAATGTCCTCAGGCCTAGGCCCTAGAGTTGTTTTCTCAATGCTGGGTCAATCATGAAGGCACAGAATAGGGTGAGGAACTGTGGTGAGCAATCCATAACCCTAAGGTCAATCTCTAAGCAAAAATTGTTCCCCAGTGCCCAGTATGCTTTGTGACTAGAGGGGGAGCAGACAGGGAGGGCAGAGGAAAAAAGAGTCTTTGCCATTGTTATGTGATTTCAAAGGGGCAGAGAGCATGAAGGTGGGCCAGTAAGAGTTTAAAGTAACTGGAAAGTTTATGGGTCTGTTGTGGGCATTGCTTGGGACCTCCTAAGGTGGGTGGATGATACTCAGCTCTTACTCTGGGCCATAGACTGGCTGATCCTTCAAGGTCCAGCTACATCAATATTTGAAGGAGACCCACTGCTTCTGCACTGCCGTGCCTGGCAAGACTGGCCACTGACTCAGGTCATCTTCTACCGAGAGGGCTCAGCCCTGGGTCCTCCTGGACCTAAAAGAGAATTCTCTATCACTGTGGTGCAAAAGTCAGACAGCGGACAGTACCACTGCAGTGGCATCTTTAGGAGCCCTGGTCCTGGGAGCCGAGAGATTTCATCCCCTGTGGCTATCACAGTCCAAGGTGAGAATCTCAGGGAGTGTTGCTATGGTAGATTTGGGTGAGAAGGAGCAAGGAGTCCAGAACCATCCAGATCTACATTTTCTAATGTACACAGATCCAGAACCTGGATTGTTGTCAGATTTGCTCATCTATGGATCTTTTCTAGCCCTTGCCTAGAAAGGAAGGAAGTAGGAAGAGAAGGGAAAAAGAAAGAAGGGAGGAGAAGAATGAAAAGGAAGAGAGGAGAAAGAAGAAGAAGAGAGAACTTGAAATTTTCAAATGCGATCTTCCTAAAAACAACCCATATCTAATAGAACCAGAGGAAGTTATGGGTCTGCTGCATACAGGATGGTTGAGCTCTTCTTCCTTGCTTGTCTTTTCCCTAGAGTTGTTCCCAGCCCCAGTTCTCAAAGCCTTACCTTCTAATGAGCCCCAAGAAGGAGATTCAGTGACCCTGAACTGTCAAACAAAGCTGTCCCTGCAGAGGTCAGCTTCCTGCCTCCTCTTCTCCTTCTACAAGGATGGAAGGCCATTGAGTATCAGAAGCGTTTCTTCAGAACTCCGGATTCCCAAAGCTTCAGAAGCACACTCTGGCTCCTACTGGTGTGAGGCAGCCACCGAGGACAGGCAAATTTTGAAACAGAGTCCACAGCTGGAGATCCGAGTTCAGGGTGAGTTAATGTGTGCGTGTGCCCATGGCGTGAGTATAAAACGAGGCTGGGTTTATCAGCTGAACTCTGCAGGAGGGGGATGAAGAGGAGGGCATGCAGGAGAGACAGGACACTAATCCAAACTCCTTGATGGTGGAAGACAGCACAGAAAAGGAATGTCTCCCTTAGACTATGGGAGTTACCAAACCAAGACCTGAGCTGGTACCCTTGTGTATCTGCCTGTAAAATACACGATTCCTATGTAATAGGAACATTTACGGAAGCATCATTCCTAGAATGCAGATAATATCTAGAAAGGGCCAGCCAGGACTGCACAGTGAGACCTCATCTCAAACAAACAAACAAAAAATGGCCTCTAGGAAGAGTAGAATGTATGTCAAATTCTTAGAGGTTACCATTAGGGAAAGCTGTATTTGGCTTGATGCACACCTAGAAGGAGTTGCCTAGGCTTATGAGAAAGCTTGAAGACATGTCATAGGAAAATAATGGGAGAGAATGGTGATAATCATATCATACTAAAGAAATGGCGCCTTGAGGGATCCATGCCAAGGAAGGACTGAAACAAATGGAACAACTAGACTAATGTCACGGACAGAAAAAAAAAAAAAGACCATAGAGTGTACCTCCAGAACTGAAATTCTCCCCTAAAAGAAAACAAACGGGCTTCTATTGATGGGGCTTCCTCACTGAAGATTCTCAGAGACAGTCAAGTCCCAGGCTAAAATTTGCATTAGGAGGGACACAAGAGTCCTCAACCCCTGAATGCCAGTGATTAAGTACCACAGCCACTTTCAGAAAGGAGGAAAGATTGATTCTGAGCCCAAACACAGTGGGTTCACATCTTGTTGAGTTCAATACCAAAATAATAAAGCCAGGTGTCTCAGTTAGGGTTTTATTGCTGTGAAGAGACACCATGGCCACGGCAACTCTTTTAAAGGAAACATTTAATTGGGGCTAGCTTACAGTTCAGAGGTGTAGTTCATTATCATCATGGTGGGAAACATGGCAGAGTACATGGCAGACACAGTGCTGGAGAAGGAGCTCTACAGAGCTCTACATCTGGATCCGCATTCAGCAGGAAGAGAACTGGCTTGAGCTTTTGAGAATTCAAAGCCCATCCCAACAGTGACACACTTCCTCCAACAAGGCCACACTTACTGCAACAAGGCCCCACCTCCTAATAGTGCCACTCCCTATGGAGCTATAGGGGCCATTTTACTCAAACCACCACATCAAGGCATACAAGAGTGAAGAAAGATTTGTTTTTTCGGTGTCAGGGAAGAAGAGTACAGGAGTTATTTCCTAAGCAAGACCTTCTCTCCTCAACCCCCCCCCCCAAAAAAAATGAGTGGGAGGTTTATTCGATTTACTTATATACCTAGCTCTCCTGGACTCACTTTGTAGACCAGGCTGGCCTTGAACTCACAGAGATCTGACAGCCTCTGCCTGGGATACCTTTGTATGCACTATCATGCCTGGCAGGTTGGTCCATTCTTTTTTTGTTTGTTTGTTTTCCAGACAGGGTTTCTATGTGTATCTCTGGCTGTCCTGGACTCACTCTGTAGACCAGGCTGACCTCGAACTCACAGAGATCCACCTTCCTCTGCCTCCCGAGTGCTGGGATTAAAGGCGTGCACCACCATGCCTGGCAGATTGGTCCATTCTTAAACATGCTCTGTTAAGCAGTTCATTCTGAGCATCAGTTTAAACTCATGAGTTAAGAAAAGAAGGGGGACACATTTGGGGGAGTGTTTAGCTAAAATGGAGCACGTGCTTGAAACGTTAAAGTTATGGGCAGGAATACCTCCGGGCATACTGAGCTTGCATTCTAGGGTTTTAGCTGAAGTAAAAGAAAGCATGCTTTGAAGACATATTCATATGAAAGTTTGCCCTCAAGGTGCCTACAACTTAGTAGCTTACAGTGTGAGGGCAGGACCAGAGTCAAGAATAATCTCTCTCTCTCTCTCTCTCTCTCTCTCTCTCTTTTGTTTTTAATTTTAAGATAAGGTCTTAACTTTGTATCCTTGGCTGACCTACAGGTCACTATGTAGACCAGGCTAGCCTTGAACTTGCAATGTTCCTTCTGCCTCCACCTCCTGAGCACCAGCCTTACAGGTTGGCACCACCATGCCCAGCCAGATTTCACTTGTCTGTGCTTCCTGCCCATAATTCAGGTTCCTTAAATTCTGCTGATTCCTCCATCTTGAATCCAGCTCTTGAGAAACCAACTGCTTCAGAAACTCCTCCTCTGGTGTCCCCTGGTCCTCTGCCTTCAGCACCCGCTCCTTCTGCTGAGCGCCCGGGATTCTCCTCTGCAGACCCCCACCTATGGCACCAGATACAACTTCTTCTCAAACAAATGCAAGATGTAAGAGTTCTCCTTGGTCATCTGCTCATGGAGCTGAGGGACTTGCGTGTCTACCTGAAGCCTGGCATCACAAAGGTTGCTGACAAATGAAAACAAGCTATTCATCTGTGATATGCTCCACCACCATGGTGATTCCAACTCTCTCAGCACTGCACACATGCAGGAATAGTTTTGCAAGCTGTCTTGATACTTTGTTAGAATAACGGAACTGGTCGAGTGTAAATAAATGCATACAGGGTGACACCCAGAATTTGCCTGTAACTGTATATTTTCTTTCACTATGACAAAGTCATTCATCATTCTGGACCAGGAATTTCTTTCTGTTGCCCAGAAAAGAATTTAAAGAGAAGGAATGGAGGTGGACTTAATCTTGCAATATCAACTGGGAGCAATTTCTCTTCTCTACATTCCCACAGGAAACATTTAGCAGTGTTCCCTAGACATTTTGGGGTTCACACAGGGTGGGAAGAATGTATATGCTGCTAGAATTTCATAAGCTAAGACATTTACAAGTCAAGGAGGCTGATAACCATTCTGTAATGCACAGGACATCCCTTTTCCCCAATAAAAATGTCCTGTCCCCAAATTTTATTAAGGCTAAAGTTATGACATATGGGGCTATAAAAACTAGTTATCAGCCAGCCGTGGTGGCGCACACCTTTAATCCCAGCACTCAGGAGGCAGAGGCAGGCGGATCTCTGTGAGTTCAAGGCCAGCCTGCTCTACAGAGTGAGTTCCAGGATAGCCAGGGCTACACAGAGAAACCCTGTCTCGAAAAATGAAACAAAACCAACCAAATAAACAAACAAAATGCTAGGTGTTAATTTGAGACTTAGTATCTTTTAATTACTCTCCTTCAACAACTGTTAATCACATTCTAGTGTTTGATTAGTCCTGAGCTTTAAATTTTTATATGCCTTCTCCTCCATGGATTTACCTACATGTAGAATACACACATTCATATATATTAAAAAAAAATTAGGATTTCAGCATAGGTAAGTCCCATGGAGGCCAGAGGAGGGCATAGGATCCCTAGAGCTAGAGTTCTAGGCCATTCCAAGCTGCTCCATATGGGTTCTGGGAATAGGATTTCTGTCTTCTGGAAGAGCAGCAAACCCTCTTAGTCCCTGAGCTGTCTCTCAGCATCACTACCACACCTGTTGAAATATCAGTCCCTAAGGTGAAGTCGTGAGTGGAGCCCTTGGGAGGTGATAAGGTAGTGAGAACAGAGTTCTCATGATTAGGATCCGTGCCTTTATAAAAGAAAGCCCCAAAGCTAGTGAATCAGTTGCTTTTTGTAGACACTGACCAAAATGAATGACAGAAACAACTTAAGGAGGAAAGGCTTATTTTGGCTTATGGTTTCCAAGGGTTGCTGTTCCTAATGACAGACAAGTATAGCAGCATGACTCAGTCCCTGGTGGTTACAGTATGTATTCACATCTTGGTAGGCAAGAAAGAAAAAGCAATGGCCAGCATCAGGGGCAAGTATAACCTTCAAAGTCCTACCAGGTGATTTAATTCTGCCAGCTAGGCTCCTCCTCCTAAAGGCTCCATAGCTTTCAAGATTGTGTTGAATCTAGGCACCAAACATCAAAACATGAGCTGTGAAGTCAAATCCTAACAATCCATCCCTGGTCCCAAAGGTTTATGGCTATCTCCTTGGGTAAAGTACATTCATCCCAACTTCAAAAACCTTTGTAGTTTTTTGAAAATTCATTTTGCAATCCAATCCAGGCCTCCTCTCTCCTCTTTTCCCAGTTCCATCTTCCCAGCCTTTTCCCCTTCTGCCCTTCCCGTTCTCCTAGAACAGGACAGCTGCCTCTCCTGGTACCAACCCACTCCAGTTCATCAAGTCAGATCAGGCCTAAGAGCATCTTCTTCCATTGAGGCTAGACATTGCAACCCTGCTAGGGGAAAGTGATCAGCAAACTGGCAACAGAATCTGTGTCAAAAGAGCGCCCCCTCTCCACTTGTTAGGATATTCACATAAAGACTGAGATGCTAATCAGCTGCATAACAACACTATTCAAAAAAATCTCAAGTCTCACCCAGGCGTTGGTGGTGCATGCCTTTAATCCCAGCACTTGGGAGGCAGAGGCAGGCGGATTTCTGTGAGTTCGAGGCCAGCCTGGTCTACAAAGTGAGTCTAGGACAGCCAGAGCTGTTATACAGAGAAACCCTGTCTTGAAAAACCAAAAAAAAAAAAAAAAAATCAAGTCTCTTTTCTATTGCTGTGACAATATATTATGCCTAAGGCAACTTCCAGAAGTGTAGTGGTTTGTATAGAGATGACCCCCATAGACTCATGTGTTTGAATGTTTTGTTCTGCCCCGTTCTCAAGACCCCCAAAGACCACCTAGGAGCCAACTCCGATGTAAATGCATGAGGGTTGTTTATTCAAGCTCAGAGCTTGGACTCTCAACACTCACTGACACAGCAGTTCGAGTTGAGAGCCCCCAGACCCAAAAATACAGAGTTTATATAGAGGTTCAGACAAAGAAGCAGGTTCTTTACTATATGATTGGATGACATTTGGGTAGCTAGTCATGTGCATTTCTGATTGGCCCATTGTTACTGACTAACGAGCTCTGGTCAGCTTGACCATCAGAAAGTTTGTTTAGACTTTTTGGATGCTTTCTCAGAGTGAGCTGTCTGGTGATGATGAGGAAACACCCCTGGAATACAAGGTCAGGTACATTTTGTTGTTGTTCTGGAACTGGAGGTCAGCTCTGAGTCAAACTTAATACAAAATGGAATCTTTTTTCAAGATGGATTCAGGCCGGGCTGTGGTGGCGCACGCCTTTAATCCCAGCACTTGGGAGGCAGAGGCAGGTGGATCTTTGTGAGTTCGAGGCCAGCCTGGTCTATAAAGTGAGTCCAGGACAGCCAGGGCTACACAGAGAAACCTTGTCTCTAAAAACCAAAAAAAAAAAAAAAAAAAAAAAAAAGAGATGGATTCAGTCAGGAGAAAGTGGCACTATTAGGAGGTTTGGCCTTGTTGGAGTAAGTGTGGCCTTGTTTGAAGAAATGTGCCACTCTGGAGGCAGGCTATGAGGTATCCTTTGCTCAAGCTATGTCCAGTGTGGCACACCGTCCCCATCTGCTGCCTTTAGATCAAATTGTAGAATTCTTGCCTCCTCCAGCAGCATGTCTGCCTGGATGCTGACATGCTTCCCACCATGATGATAATGGACTAAACTTCTGAAACTGTAAGGTAGACCCTATTAAATTTTTCTTTGTAAGAGTTGCTGTGGTCATGGTGTCTCTTCACAGCAATAAAACTCTTGCTGCCCTTGGTTTGGGAGAGGCCCAGTTGAAGTTCAGTTTGGGGGGGGGTGGGTCTGACTGTTTATCTCTGACATCCTCCTGGGCCCAGGACTACTATAGAGAGGAAAGTGCAGTGCTTTTCTCTGGTCCCCCTGTCTCCACCGAGTGGAACCTTAAGAGAAAAGTGCCTGCGCAGCTGTGGATCTGCTTGCTCTTTCCTGGGTGGTATCTCCCGGTCATCCCTGGGACATGTGGGCACCAAGAAAGGCAGAGTTGTGCCAAATGCTGTCTGGGGTCCCAGGTGTCTTGCTGTTCTCTCGGGTCGGCCAGATAGATCCCAGTACACCAGGCCAGAGAGAATGTGGCGGGTTCTGAGATGTGCAGGGAGGGGTGTTGGGGGGGGGGAGGTGAAGCATGTGGTGCTGAGGGTCCATGTGGCTTTCTGGTAAATTTCTTTAGAAGGGATTTAGCTGAGCTTGTATTCTAGTCTGTACTCCCTGTCTAAGTTCTTTTAAAATCTGCAGTTTGGTATGAGTACCAGATAAATGGTCTAGTTCTAGTGGGGTTAATATTAACTGGGAACGCTTAGGATCCCTGAAGTTCTGGCTCTAAATTGGAGTCATGGGTAGGTGGGGAGTGAAGCTCTCTGGGATTTTAATCTGAGGTGTTTCTGCTTTTGTAACAGAATCACAGAATCCTGCCATCGGCCCCAGGCATCTCTCTTCCCTCCTTCTAACAACCTAGCTCCCCACAGGATTCCATAATGAAAATAGATAAGCAGTCACCCTCCTCCACTCTACCTATTGCTGAATCCAAGGGAGTGGTCCCTGCTTCTCCTTGCCCCAGGCAACAAAACCACACCCCTCAACAACAGGCAGAAAAAATAGAAGAGAAGCCACATAACTCCATGCCCTCTCAACCCCCACCCTCTACCTCAAACACTCTGTGATTCTTAGCATATACCCAATGGGCTGTCAGGGTCTCTAGAAAGAGGGTCAGAGAATCTTTAGCCAATACTAGGATATCTCTCCAACTTAAAGGCTTCAGTTGTTCCACAAACTGTATCCAGACCCTCTCTAGAAAGTGCTAGAAACAAAGTAGGAAAAATAGAAATAGATACTGCCTCCTTTAGAGTGTGGAGGCTTGAGTCTTCAGGCCAGGGAAGACTCATCCTTTTTCTGCTTGAAACTGGAGATTCTGTTGCTCCACGTGGTTGGGCCAGCTGCCACTCAACTGGGCTTTTTCTGCAAGAACTGAGGGTTATGTTGCTTCATGTGGCTGAGCCAGATGCTATTCAGCTGAGTCTTTTCTACTCTAACCAGGGATTCTGTTCCCCTATGTTTTGGGTGGCAGTCTGTGGGTTCCCGTGGAGAATTCCCAGCCTGGTTCAGTACCAGGCTGGAAGTGCACACTTTTCCAAAGGTTTGAACACAGACCGGGGATCCGTACTGGTCAGGGCAGAAAAGGGGTAGCCAGGAGGGTGGCGGGACCAACAGACCTCATTAGCATGGGAAAGTCAGAGGAGTGAGTATTAGGTGTGTGACACATCTCAGGGGATCTAGGGTTCCCAAATCATAGGAAAGAGGGGGTTCCACCTAACAAGGGAGTCTGTCATTCTAGCACCGGGCTCAGGGGCCTTTCAATAACCCCAGACTTCCACCCAGTCAGCAGAAAACCCCACAAGTGCAAGACATCATGACCCCTATTCCTGCGTGTCTGCAAAACCAGCACCATGTAGATAACACCAAGTTTCTGCTGCTGACAGCTGGAAGGTAGCCAGCCAGGTTCCCTTTCACCATGTTTGCAGTGGGTGACTCAATCTATAGTAACCCTTCCTAACATAGTCCTTTTCCTGCAGGGTCCCTAGGAACTTCTTTCTTTTATGCCCTTTTTCTTCAGGCACTCAAAGAAAATTTTCCCTACAGTATCTTCTCTAGTGAAACTTGTTTGTCTTCTCTTCAGTGATGTTAATCTCTGTAAGAATTATGGCTGCTTATCCCATGGTTACTTTCCTACAACTTTAATCATGTTCACACTCCTTTATTCTATGCTTGGGTTACTAGTGTCCATTCTCATATGATGAGAGCTAGCCTGACACATTATTCAATCACCTTGGTTAATGAATTAGCTGTAAAAAAATTAATTGTCCAGGCAGCCACTGGTATGTCATTTCTTAGTTTTGGAAGCTGCAGGCCCTGCACTTCCTATATAATCAGATATATTTATCCCTCTCAGGTCTCTGAGGTGGTTGAAGAATAGATAGCTAGAATCTCATAGTTAAATTTTGAGTTGTTTAGGAATCAAGAGGGTGTTCTGGATCTAAGAAGATATTTTTAAAATTGTGAGGCAAGTTAGTATGAAAGCTGAGTTAGATATAGAACTTTAAACTCATGGAGATGGTTAGATAGTAGAATGTTAAAGTCAGGTACCAAATACATATGGACTGGATATTGGGAATGTATGCTAAGCCATATAACTCACATAATTGTGGCCTATTTATTTCTGTTGTTTTGTATTGTATTTATAGTTATAAGAAAAAGAACCATTTTTGGACTGAAAGGGATAGCTGTTGGGGGGAAAAAGAAATACCTTGAACTAAAAAAAAAAAAAAAGGGAAGAGGATGGGGGGTTGAGGGGGAGGAGGGTGGAAGGGTGGGACTGGAGGGGGGAGTAGGGAGGGGATTGTGATTGAGATGTAACTTGAAGAAATAAAAAATAAATTATTAAAAAATTAATTGAATTACATTGCAGTATTTATATCATCATTAATTGGTTTGGGGGCTGTTAATCTTTAAGCAGCCATTATAAATGAGCATACAGACACCACATGGATTTTAACAAGACTTGGCCTGAGTTGTGCAATCCTGGCCCATCAAAGCTAGCTCTTAATTCTATTACCCAAATATGACCCCATATATACATACGTCCCCTTGGACTGCCATTCTCCACAATATGCCGATGTTCCTGGCCATGTGGAATGAGATTCTTTTTTCTTTTTCTTTTTTTTTTTTTTCGACACAGGGTTTCTCTGTATAACAGCTCTGGCTGTCCTGGACTCTCTTTGTAGACCAGGCTGGCCTTGAACTCAGAGAGATCCGCCTGCCTCTGCCTCCCAAGTGCTGGGACTAAAGGTGTGCGCCACCACCGACCGGCGAGGTTCTTTTTTCTAACCCATGGTGTGTGCCTCCTTCATGCTGCTCCTGGCTGGAATTCCTTCTTCTTCCTGCTGGTGGCTGGAATGCCTCTTCTTCCTGCTGCTGGCTGGAATGCATTAATCCTCATCTAAGGTGCAGGCTTCCTGCTCTAATCACAGGAAGTCTCACCTTTCTCTGTCTTTGCCCAATCTCAGGCCTCGGCATTTTATTTAACCAATCAGAGTCAATGTAAGTAACAGACAGCAAGCAGGACCAATTAATTAACATTTAGAATGCTTAACACTACCCCAACAATTAGTGCACCATGTTATATGGCCTTAGTGAATGAAGAATACTCTACCACGTTCTCCTGAATTATGGAGAGTTGTGTTCCCACTGTGACCTCTCTTTGTGCTATTTATTTTGTGTGATGTAGCCTGAAATAATTTACAAACATATACACGATCATTTTAGATATACTACAAAGGAATAAGATCACATTAACTTGCCAGGTGGTGGTGGTGCACGCCTTTAATCCCAGCACTTGGGAAGCAGAGGCAGGCAGATCTCTGTGAGTTTGAGCCCAGCCTTTTCTAGAGGCAAGCAGATAGATCTCTGTGAGTTCGTGCCCACCCTGGTCTACAAAGTGAGTCCAGGACAGCCAGAGCTGTTATACAGAGAAACCGTCTCTTGAAACAAACAAACAAACAAAAAAATCACATTAACTGATATTAAATGACTTTTAGCATCTTTAAGGATGTGGTGATTGATCTTGATTGTCCCCTTGAGGGATATTGAATCAACTAAGAGCCCTGCTTCTGGGAGAGTCTGTGAGGAGAGTTCCTGGAAGGATCTGAGGGTAGAAGACATAAGAACTATGTGCCAATTTATTTTTTAAAGCTTCTCACTTCTGGTTCACTCATTCATCTCTCGTAGTATGCACTAAAGAGGTTCACTGTGGCATTTTTTGTAGTAGTGTAGAGTTGGGAAGCAACCAGGATGTTAGGGGAGTGGACAGGTGCCATGTAGTAGAAGCATTAAGCAATAAACATGATGTATGTAGGGAATCATGAATGGATTTTTACATGGCATCAATTTTAAATAAAAAACACAATATTTATAATATTCCATTTATGTAAATTAATAATGGTAAATATTTCCTAAAATTCAATATATGAACATGTAGGAGATGGAGAGATGGTTCAGTGGTTAAAAGCACTGGCTTCTCTTCCAGGGGACCTAGGTTCAATTCCCAGCACCCACATGGTGGCTCACAACCATCTGTAACTCCACTTCCAGGGGATCTGAAGCCCTCTTCTGTCCTCTGCAGGCTCTAGGCATGCACATGGTGCACAATTATACATGCAGACAAAACACACATACACACACATAGAAAAATAGAACATATACATACACACATATATGCACAATTACAGGAACATACATTAAACATTATATGGTGGGTGTCAATGTATGGGGAACAATGGTGGTGTAGATAACAGTAGAAAAATAAGGAAACGAGAGAGGAGACTTACAAAGACTGAAGATGAGAGTCTTCCCTGAGCAGCATTGTGCATTGCTAATGAGAGATGTGCTTGAGAACAGATTGTAGAGTGAGGCTCCTCCTCGAGAATCCCCAGTGTTTCTACTGCCTCCACTTCCTCACTTGTAAACTAGAAATAGTAATAATCCCTCCCTCTAGACTCCCTGTGAGGAATGCATGATGTAGTTTTCCCTATCTGTGAAGCATTGATTATGTACCTGCCACACACTGGTGCACTCACTATAAGTGAACTGTTCTCATTATCCCACATTATCCCTGAGAGCTAGTCCTTATCAAATGATGGCACATCTTACCAGAAAGTTCTATTGTGACAGAATTCAAAGAATTACTCAAACCCAGTGTGGTGGGTGCGTGCGTGCCTGTTGTCTCAGCACATAGAGGGCTGAGGAAAAGAGGAATACTTTAGCCCAGTTTAGAGTTCGAGACTAGGCTAGACAGGATAGCAAGGCCCTTAAAAAGGAAAAACAAAACCCTAAGTTACAAAACTTTCCAAACTTGTCTGCATACTAAAGGATTTGGCAGTGTGAAAAGGAGTGAAGAATTAAAATCCTTATGAAAAGGGTCCTGCTTAGAGAAAAAGACCCACTTTTGAGCAATTCAGAGGAAAATGTGGAATAAACTAGTTGTTGGACTGGTCACTTTTCAGGTCAAATTCTGAGCGTTATCTGTGTGGCTAATGAGCTCTGATGTTGATTCCTGTGAGTTCAAGAAAGACTACACAGCACATGAATTTTTGGTGTGATCAGGTTTCTCCTTGAATCCAGCAAAGGCATTGAGATCTTTGTTCTGACTTACGAAAAGCCAAAATCGTCTGCTTGTGTAGGCTAAGAGAACAGCTGACAGATGTGTGGCACTCTTACTATAGAGGTGGTGGGCTGTGAAGAAGAAGTCAGAACATCATGACAGGCTGTGATTCATGTGTGAAGTCCCACACTGGTCCCAAGATGAGGAGGCAGGGCTCAAGGAAGGCATAGGGGCATTATCTAACCGAGGAATTCACCCCCCGCGGTCTGTGTCTAGTTCCCTTTCAGACTCTTGCTCACCTTATCGGATACTTTCCCACTTTTCAGACCTACGTAACTCTCTCTCCGTCCTCCCCATCAAATCCTGCTCCCAAAGCAGGATCCAAAACGGTCAGCATAATTTAAAAGAGAGGCCATATTTTACACAGGGGCATTTGTATTTAAACAGGGCAAAGCGCATTGCACTAAAATATGAAGGAATTCTCAGAGGCAAACCTGATGCGTTGGCAAAATTGGAGAATGGGATCTTGGAGCGCCGACCGTATCTGATCATTGATCTCTTTCCTGCTAGAGTTCCAAGGAAAGCAGGTGTCCTGGTTCTAAACAGCGCAAGGGTGCACAGGATAAAGCCCACAGGGACATACTATCGGGTTGGAAACTTCATTAAATGTTTACATGAAATTCAGGCTCCTCATTGCTCAGGTATGGTCACATGGCTCGGAGTGCAGGAGAGCCAGAGCAGGAGAGGTTGGATTTGAGAAGCCTCTGAGGTGCTAATGCAGTGACTTCTCTTCCAGGCTACAAGCCCTGGGGCCTAGGACATGGCTGGGGAGGGGTAGTAGGCCCTAGTGGAAGGAAAGAAGAAAGGAACAAGTGAGTGGAGGTACTGTAAGGTAAGGTCATTGTGGATTGGGAGGGAAGAAGACTGAGCATTTCAGATTCAAGGAAAGGAAAATACATCACACTTCTGTTTTTGACTGGGGAACAACAGGTCAGCAGGGCCATGGCAGGGTGGTCAAATCATGCCTGACTATTCATTTGTGGGAGGATGTGCTCACCGCTTCACGGAACCCAACATTGACCTCTCTAGGCCTTGCACCAAAATACCTGTCATCAGGGATTAAGCAGAAATAAGATGGGCTTGGGGAACATCAGTGGGACTGGCTGGTAGGGAAAGGATGAAGTGGCAGTGGGATATAGGTGGCACCTGCTGGAGCCTAGGGATCTAGGTGGCTCTTGTGTGTTGTAGAAGGCACAGCTCTGTAGGCCCTCTCTATAGAAGCCAAGGCTGGACTGAGCCACAGAGGCTGTAGATGGGACAGTGCCTGGGATAAGTGACTGACACACTCGGGTGATGCCCTGGTCTCTGTACTTCACCATCTTGAGAAAGTAGGAATAGACAGAAGAAGCAACACTCTCTCCTAGTTCTCAGTGTCAGCTACTTACTCTCTCTCTCTCTCTCTCTCTCTCTCCCAGCCCCTCCTCCACACCAGCACACCTCCAACCTTTTTTTTTTTTTTTTGGTTTTTCAAGACAGGGTTTCTCTGTGTATCCTTGGCTGTCCTGGACTCACTTTGTAGACCAGGCTGGCCTCGAACTCCGTCTGCCTCTGCCTCCCAAGTGCTGGGATTAAAGGCGTGCGCCACCACCGCCCGGCTTCTCCAACCTTTTATAGCAGTGGCTGCAGGCAGACTCATCATGTGGACACTAATAGCCCTCCTGCTTCTGGGTAAGCTGGTAATGAGGAGGCATAGCAGGATTTGGTTGGGAAGGTGGAGAGTAAGACAGGCCAGGGTCTATGGGATAAGAGAGCTGGCTATGCTGACCTCAGGTTTCACATGGTTCACTGTCTTCCTTGGAAGGGTGAAATGAAGGTAGCTTTCTCAAGGCTACGTAGTTTGGTGTGGACAAAGGAAAACAGGCTTCGAGATTGTTCAGGCTTTTCTGGGTCAAGATTCTTTCCTGTCATAGTGAACATTCTTCACTGTCCTCCTTCTGGTTTGCTTTGCAGTTCCAAGCAGTGGGCAAGCTGGTAAGTTTTACACATCTCTCGTCAGAGCTTGGGTAAGTTCCACTAGGGTGGAAGCCCCAGTTCCTGGCTGTTCTGAGACAGTATCCCCCCCCGCCATTCTTTCTCAATCTTGATGACTAAATCTTCTTGGGCATAGCCACTCAGAAATGGCTTGTGATTAATAGAATCCTTGTTTGGAGCCTGGTGACTGTGGTCTCCCTTCTTGCCAGGGTTAGTTCCTACGTGGGTCCTGTCCCAGAAACTGGTGTTTTCCTAGAATTACCAACCCCGGGCTTCATATTTGGGCAGGTGCCTCACCTTACTTTTCTTCCTCACACGTCCCCATCCCCCACATCCCCAGCCACTCTGGAGAAGCCTGTCTTGTCTCTACATCCACCTTGGACCACCATCTTCAAGGGGGAGCGAGTAACCCTGCAGTGTGATGGGTACCACCCTCTGCTGCTGGAACTCCGGCCCATTAGCACTCTGTGGTATTTGGGCCATGTCCTCTTGCCTTCCCACAAGAAGAGCATCGAGGTGCAGGCACCAGGGGTGTATCGATGTCAAACACGGGGAGCACCAGTCAGCGACCCCATCCATCTTTCTGTTTCTAATGGTGAGTGCTGATACACCAGGCTATCCCCAAGGGACAAGAGAAAAAAGGTCACATGGTCCCACCTTGAGTCTTTGAAGTAGGCAGAGGCCTTCAGTACAGATTTCCTAGTCCCTTGACTCCCTGATAAAGCATGAAGCAAATAAATATTATTAGTATATTGAGGTGACCCAGTTTCAGAAAGCCAAATCAAGAAACTCTCTCAAAATATTTGAAGAGTTTCAAAATAGGGATGAGAAAATGGGGTGTGATGGTGGATGCCTGTAATCCTAGCACCCAGGAACCAAGGACAGGAGGGTGAATGCAAATCTGCCACCCACCTATGGCTACATAGAAAATACCCTGTGTAAACAAACAAACAAACAAAACATGATTAGTTGCTTCATATGGAAGATTAACAATCTCACTTGGGCCGATAATCATTTTTATGAAGCATTTAAAGAACACCAGTCAATGTTTAAATGAGCATTTAGCACTTCCAGGGGTTTCCTGTTTGAGGTTGTTAAGGTGGAAGCAGAAAGGCTCACAGACCATAACCATAGCTGACAGAGTGACAGTGGGGCAGAAACTGTGACTATGTTTTCAGAGACAGGGTCTTCATATGCCTTGACTTCCAATCCTCCTGCTCCAGCTTTCCAAGTGCTGGGATTAGAGGTGTGCATGAGCATACCTGGCCTGCAGAATTCTTTTTTCAGTGTATAATACCTAACACAGGACCTAGAGAGATAGTTCAGTGGCTAGAGAGAACTGGAGTTGGGTTCTCAGCAACCACATCAGGCCATATAACCACCCGTGGACTCCAGTTCCGGGGGATATAATGACTTCTTCAGGCACTCACGAGGACATACCACATAGACACAGGGATTTACACCTAATTCCAAATGAATGAATGAATGATTTAAACATGTATAATGCCTAAAATAGCATCTGGAGTGTGCTAAGGATAGCTAAGTGTTAGTTGCAGTGATGATGATGATGGTGGTGGTGATGGTGAGTGGGTACATGCAGGGTGCTGTAGGAGATTCCTAAGGCTGTTATCAGAGAAACTTCCTTCAGGAGATAAGGCCTAAACACAGGCATGCGGGGCAAATAGGCCTCAATCTGATTTGAGAAGCAGGGTCTTTCGGGTTGAGAAAACAGCTTTACAGGGGCTGTATACAGAGCCAAATTATCTGAGCAGTTCAGTGTGGCTGGGCCCAGCTTGTATTGAATGAAAAGAGGGCCAATTAAAAAAGAAACAGGTCACTGCCGGGTGGTGGTGGTGGAGCCTTTAATTCCAGCACTTGGGAGGCAGAGGCAGGTGGATCTCTATGAGTTCGAGGCCAGCCTGATTTACAAAGTGAGTCCAGGACAGCCAGAGCTGTTATACCGAGAAACCCTGTCTCAAAACAAACAAACAAGAAAGAAAGAAAGAAAGAAAGAAAGAAAGAAAGAAAGAAAGAAAG
>CAJQZJ010033821.1:2084231-2127401 GCA_907164525.1 Lophiomys imhausi | reverse complement strand
AAAGAAAGAAAGAAAGAAAGAAAGAAAGAAAGAAAGAAAGAAAGAAACAGATCAGGGTTATTAGGAGCTAGATCAGGAAGGCCTTGAAGGCATTCTGAAGGGGCCTAAGGTTGATTTTTCCAGGAGGCTGCACGGTTGAGGAATCCAGGTGCTAGTTGCCAGACCAGGAAATAGGCAAGGGGCCTGATGGCCAGGGTAGTGCAAACAGCCATGGAGGTTGGGTTGGGGGGCCAGTGTAGGGAGGCTCAGAAGGGGAAATCTACAGAGCTAGATTTTCTTGGTTTGGTTTGGGTTTGTTTGCTTGTTTGTTTGTTTTGAGACAAGGTTTCTCTGTGTAAATGCCCTGGCTGAATTGGAACTCGATTTGTAGATCAGGCTGGCCCCGAACTCACAGGAATCCTCCTGCCTATGTTTCCGGACAGCTGGGATTAAAGGCGTGCACCTCCATGCCCGGCAGAGCTGGATTTTCTGATGAGTGAACAGTGTCTGGTGGGGTCTGTTGCAGACTGGCTAATTCTGCAAGTGCCTTACGCTGCGGTATTCGAGGGAGAGCCCCTGGTGATGCGCTGCCGTGGCTGGTACGACAAAGTCGTCTACAAGCTTCACTACTACCACGACGGCCAGGCTGTGAGATACTTCCATTCTAGCACCAACTACACGGTGTTACAAGCGCGAGCCAGTGACAGCGGTCACTACCAGTGCTCAGGCACCATGCGCATCCCAGTGGAGAGCGCGCCCATGTTCTCCTCCAAAGTGGCTGTGACCGTGCAAGGTGAGAGATACGATCACTGGGAAATTCTAGGGCTGGA
This sequence comes from Lophiomys imhausi, assembly GCA_907164525.1. Lineage (NCBI taxonomy): Eukaryota > Metazoa > Chordata > Mammalia > Rodentia > Muridae > Lophiomys > Lophiomys imhausi. The sequence goes on along the minus strand of CAJQZJ010033821.1, from coordinate 2,126,592 downwards.
ATCAGAAGGGGAAAAGAGGAGACTGAATTCTTCAGCCTGCTTTGTAGGCAGGTGTCCCTTCCCTATGACAAGCATCCAAGTTTCTTGCTCTAGCTAGGGATCCCACTTAGGAGCGGCGAGTTCTTGCCCTGTCTGAAGGGAGGGCTACGTCACTACGAAGGAGGACCGTAGCTGTCCCCTTTAAGTCTAGAGAAGGCCAACTGATTGCCAGCTAGGATGTAACCTGTAGCTACCGTCAGGATTCCGCCTTCTTTCAGTGTCTCCAACCTCCCCTATCTCCCCACCCCTCCAGTGGCCTCAGTCTCCCCATCCCACACCTTGTCTTTCTTCTATCCCTTCTTGTTCTCTGGGAGCCTTCTCCGGAAAAGGGGAGGGGAGGGATCCGGGGCGGTGCACAGGTTGGTCCTGGTGGGGTACCATTCCTCGAGCGGACTCCCGGCCGCCCTTCCTGCAGAGCTGTTCCAGACGCCGGTGCTCAGGACACTGAGCTCGCGGGAGGCGCGCGGCCGCGTGGTGCTGCGCTGCGAGACGCGCCTGCATCCGCAGAAGCGGGACACGCCGCTGCAGTTCGCCTTCTACAAGTACAGCCGGCCGGTGCGCCGCTTCGACTGGGGCTCCGAGTACACGGTCCCCGAGCCCGAGGTCGAGGAGCTCGAGTCGTACTGGTGTGAGGCTGCCACCACTTCCCGTAGCGTCCGGAAACGCAGCCCGTGGTTGCAGCTCCCCGGGCGGGGTGAGTGACAGCTCAGCACTTGCGAGTACTCCTGCATCCCGCGGTCCTGCCGCGATTTCCCCACCTTCCCATCTCGGTCCTCCACCCTCCGTCAGCTCCCTCCCCGCGTGGTCGTACGACTGGGGGCAGTCGCGGGTGACCAGGCGTGTTGCATTTCAGGCTCTGTCCTGGACGTAGGGTCTACCACCACGCGAGCCCCACAGGCTGCTGCCTTGGCGCCCGCGGACAAACCGCTGTCCTTCCGGAAGACCCCGGTGTCCAGATCCGTGCTGTCAGTCACTTCCGTTCCGTACAGCACTTCTGCGGAGCTGCAGTTCCCCACAGGCCACGTCGCCACTGCCGGGCCACACGCTTGCGCGCCTCTGCCCAAGTCCCAGGAACAGTTGCGCGAGGCTCTGCTGCCCAAGGTGGACCTCTTGCTTCGCGAGATGCAGCTGCTCAAAGGCCTTCTTAGCCGCGTGGTCCTGGGATTAAAGGACCCACAGGCCCTCCGCGAGTTTACAGAGACCCCCGAGACACCCAATTCTCACATTACTGTGAGCCCGGGAATCCCAGAGACCACTGTTGTGGAGGGCCTAGTGGACAGCTAGTGTTTTCTCTCCAGGCTGGTTCCTCGTGGACCTTCCCTGCTGTAGTTCACGTGCAAACCAGAGCCATGTCTGTTAGTGTTGCTGTGTGTGGGGGGCTTTTTTGTTTGGTTTGTTTTTTTAAAGAAACGGCCCTGAAGTGTGTACGGCGACTTCCACTTTACTAGACAGCTTGTGGACGATTTTTGACCTTGTACAACAGTTTGTAAGCGCAAATATCCTCTCTAGTGTGTTCCTTCTTCTTTAATCCAATAGAAGACAGCTGTTTGCTGTTCCAGTGTAGGTGACTTTTTTGGCAATTGAATTCATTGAGGTTAATGAGCACTTTAGAACATTTTAGGGTCAAGTTATAATTATTCATAATGAATTTTCTCTCTTATATTAAAACAACTTTCAAAATCCTATTAACTAGTGAGTTTATATCTTCAAAATCCCAAGTACAGTTTCAATTTAGGGGAAGGTTTCAGTGTGGGCTTCTCATTTCTTTCTTTCTTTTTTTTTTTTTTTTGATTTTTCGAGACAGGGTTGTTTCTCTGTGTATCTTTGGCTCCCCTAGACTCATTTTATAGACCAGGCTGGCCTCGAACTCACAGAGATCCACCTGCCTCTGCCTCCCAAGTGCTGGGATTAAAGGCCTGCGCCACCACCGCCCTGCAGGCTTCTCATTTCTGAATGAGGTCTGAATGAGGCTTTAAGGGTCAGGGATCCTGTGCCAGATTCACTTAGAGGCACCCTTTTCCCCAGACAGAGCCCCTCAGCAGCAGCTCAGAATCTGCCATACTGACCTTACCAGAACTAACCTTACTGCTGTTTCAGGATCTCCCATTCACTTAAGCTTCACTGTAAAGGCTGAGAACCAATAGGAACTCTACCCTCCCATTCTTCAATCTGCTTGATAGGTATTTATTAATATGCTAGTTCCCATTTCCCTCTGAGAACCTAACTACAACTGACATGCTTTTATGTTTGTATTGATTATTACTCAGTGTGTGTGTGCTTGCCCAAGAGTACTCACTGCAGGTCCCTTGTGGGAATCAGAGGACACTTGCCTAATTCTGAGGAGGAATGTTCAGATCTCTGGATTAGTTACCTGCTCTACAAGTGTCCTTGAGGTTCCAGTTCCTAACTTTCTAATGTAGGTTCCTCCGGGGCAGCCTTTCCAGTGTCCAGGCTCTCTTCCTTTTCTGACTTTGTTCCCCTAAGTTGTTACCCATCACTAATCTAGGCAGGAAGCAACTACCATCCATGCCAAGAAGTAATCAAAATATCCAAGCCAAATAATAACAACAACAATGTTAATGCTCTGGGCATGGAGGCACACGCCTTAAATCCCAGGGAGGCAGAAGCAGGCAGATCTCTGTGAGTTCAAGGCCAGCCTGGTCTACATAGTAAGTCCCAGGCCAGGCCTACATAGTGAGACCATATCTCAAACACAGACCTGAGAAAGAAAGAAAGGAAGGAAGAGAGAAAGAAAGAAAGAAAGAGAAAAGGAAAGAAGAGAGAACTAAAGAAAGAAGAGAAAAAGAAAAAAAACACCACCACAACAACAAAAATTAGACAAGAGGCCGGGTGTGGTGGTGCACCCTTTAATCCCCAGCATTCCAGAGGCAGAGGCAGGTAGATCTCTGAGTTTGAGAAACCCTGTCTCAAAAAACAAAAACAAAAAAAAAAAACAAAAAAAAAGAAAGAAAGAAAGAAAAAAAAGAGTTGATAGGAGGCCAGTGTGCCAGCTTTTCCTTCAGTATACTTTGGTGACAATCTCAACATTCATTTTCCCATCTTGCCTTCTGCCTCCATTTAGAATTAGTGATGGAGGGAGATAGTAAGGAGGTTGGGAATAATCACAGTCCAACTTACCCTGTGTGGAAGAGGAGAACTGTATTCCATGTTCAAGACACAGCCTTTGAGTCCTCTCCCCAAACTCTCACATGGGACGGAAGTACTAACACTCCCTTTGGTGTCTGTTAAGATCTCTCAGAAGTGCCTGCTCCAAGAAAATACAGCTTCAGCTTCAGCCTTATCCAACTTCTGTTTCTCTGTGTAACAGCCCTGACTGTCCTAGACTCTCTTTGTAGACTAGACCCGCCTGGCCTCAAACTCTTCCTCCAGAGTGCTAGGATTAAAGGCCTCTGCTACCACGCCTGGCTGGAGCCCATTCTTAAACCGCAGAGATGACAGATTGCTGCAGAGACCTGGGGAGGTGTGTGTGAGAGTTTGAATAAGAGCCTTTAGGTTGAATTAAAGGCACAAAGTGTTCAACCCACACTCAGCCACACTAACCCCTTGTGCTCTCCCCAACACATTGTCACCTTTCGTGATACTTGGCCTTTGAGTAGACATTTGCCTCTTCCTCTACTGGGAGGGGTGTGCGGGCCTGAGGCTCTGAATTTCTCCATTCACAAACTGGGGTCAATAACACCAACTTTACTGGAGAAGACAAATAAATGGATTATTTAATTATTAGAGGTATTTGGCTAGGGGGATGCTTCAGTACTTAGGAATCCGAGAGGGGATGGTATTCCAGAAATATCTATTTCTAGAGAGATAACTTCTGTTGGTCCCTATATAGGTGAACTGTTAGATTGTTTCTAAACTCTTGCTCTTTTCAACTGTGCTTCAGTGAATGACTTAGCACCCCTGGGGGAGACAGACAGACAGTCACACACACACACACACACACACACACACACACACACACGCGCGCACACGCACACACGCACACACACACATTTGCTTTTTTGTTTGTTTGATTTGATACAGTATTTCTCTTTGTAACCCAATGGGCCTGGAACTCAGGATAACGCCCAGTCTTCCCTCCATGTCCCTGATCCTCTTGTTCCTGCCTCCTCAGTGCTGGGATTACAGGCAGTCACTACCAAGCCTGATTATTCCCTGTGTCAGTTCTTATCAAAAAGAATTTGCCAACAGACCTTTTCTGTTTCTGGAACTTGAAACAAGCTTGGAAGGAGAAATGACCCAAAGAAAAAGAATGGGGTAAAACAACACAATAGAGTTAGTTAAGATAATGAATGGTGCCAGGCAGTGGTGGCGCACGCCTTTAATCTCAGCACTTGGAAGGCAGAGGCAGGCGGATCTCTGTGGGTTCGAGGCCAGCCTGGTCTACAAAGCGAGTCCAGGACAGCCAGTGCTGTTATACAGGGAAACCCTGTCTCGAAAAAACAAACAAACAAAACAAAACAAAACAAAAAAAAGACAATGAATGGTTCCCTAGCCCTTCAGAAGGGCTTAAAGGGAGGGGAAACAAAAAGGACAGTCTCAAAGAAACCCAGTTTAACAGCATTTAGTCTCAGGACTAGGTTTCCTTAAAGAAAAGTATTCTCCCTACCCCTCCCAACTGTTTGTCAGGAGTTTCAACTCTTTCAAATTTAGAATCTTTTCTCCATCCTGTTTTTCTCAAACACCCTAATTAATAGGACAGCCACAGTTGTACTTCAGATGGGTGAGTCTGAGGCAAATAAAATACCGAGAGCAAATTTTTATTTTTAGTTTTTACAATTAAGCAACTATACTTGTGACGGGATGTAAGCACTGACATTTCACTGAAACCAGCTCATCATTTGCAGAATCTACAAAGGAAATGGTTGAAATCACAAGGACACAGGGCGGGGGTGGGATATGGAAGGAGAGAAGATTTCTAAAGAGGGTTTTTTTGGTCCATAATTCTTCCTCTTGTCAAGGAAGTATGGGAAACAGGCTGTCTCCTCCTCAAAACCTAATGAAAAAGAACCCATGAAATCAGCCAGACAGTTCTGAGATGTGTCCCTTGAAGTTGGGAGGTGCAACAGAGAATGAGCCTGATTTAGGCTCAAGGAAGCTAAAGTGAGGGACAGCTGAAGGACAGGAAAGTGTCTTTGGGAATCAGCCCACACTGCAGAACATACTGGAGCCCTGTGATCACTGCAGAGGGAAATGTATCTCTTGATTCTCTTGCAATAAACCCCCAAGGCGCCGGGCGGTGGTGGCGCATGCCTTTAATCCCAGCACTTGGGTGGCAGAAGCAGGCGGATCTTTGCGAGTTCGAGGCCAGCCTGGTCTACAAAGCGAGTCCAGGACAGCCAGAGCTGTTAAACAGAGAAACCCTGTCTCAAAAAACCAAAACCAAAAAACAAACAAACAAAAAAAAACCCAAAAAAACAAAACAAACAAACAAAAAAAAACCCAAGACAGGCAAGAAAGAAACCAAAAACTTGGACTTAGATCTTGATTCTTAGGGACGAACATCTGGAAGACAGATGCATCCTACTTAAGGAAATAGGAAAGTGTTTATCAGAAGTAAAAACTGCTAAAACATCCACAAAAAGTGTCCCTAGGAAGAGTTTGCCATGTGCCAAACCCAGAGAGCAGGAAGTCACCCATCCAAATAAATCATAGAACCTTGGTATTCCTTCAGCCATTCTCTCCTTTACTGCCTCCTTTGGCCAAGGTGAGAATCGAAGGAAATAGAAACAGTTGCAAACAGGAGGAGGGAAGATGGAGATGAGTATGTGTGAGGAGGTGGGGTTGAGAGACACAACTTCCATGTTTCCTGGAGACAGCTCCTACCCTGGATAAGAGGATAAAGGCTTATCTGTGCATAAAGGTTGGATATCTGTCATTAGACATCTGATACTGTTAGATTGGGACTCCAATTTATGTATTGAAATTGTGACTGTGGCCTAAATTCATTACAGGGCAGTCTGTTTCTGACGAAAGCAGAGACATCATTGATCTTTGGAAACCTTACACGCACATGCGTCACTCCGGGCTCTTCTATAAATCTCTATTTATTGTGATTCACTGAGTCTGGGTGGAGGCTAAGAATCTGCGTGTCTAACAAGCTCCGACTGATGCCAATGATGCTGAGGAAGGTAATATGAAAAGGGGAACAAACTGAATAAATTTAAATAGATTATGAAAGACAAAAAATACCTACAGTTTTGATCATGCCCTGAATTATGACATACAGGTCATTCACTTTATTTGATTTGTTTTGTTGTTGGTGTTATTTTTTAAGATAGGTTTTCTCTGTGTATCCTTAGCTGTCCTGGACTCACTTTGTAGACCAGGCTGGCCTTGAACTCACAGAGATCCGCCTGCCTCTGACTCCCTAGTGCTGGGATTAAAGGTGTGTGCCACCACACTCAGCTAATTCTACTTTTAGTTACCTCTTTCCCACCTACTCCCTTGGTAATTACAGACATAATCACCATTTAACAATTTGGTATGCACTCTTTTAACCTTCTTAAAAAAGAGATTTCACCGGGCGGTGGTGGCGTACGCCTTTAATCCCAGCACTTGGGAGGCAGAGGTAGGCGGATCTCTGTGAGTTCGAGGCCAGCCTGGTCTACAAAGCGAGTCCAGGACAGCTAGAGAAACCCTGTCTCAAAAAAAAAAAGAGAGATTTCTTTTCCTCCCTCCCTCCCTCCTTCCTTCCTTTCCCTCCTTCCTTCCTACCTCATCTTTCTTTTACGAGGCAAGGTATATTAGTGACTTTTCTGTTGCAGTGATAAACCACCAAGACCAAGGCAACTTATGGAAGAAAGAGTTTGTTTGAGTTTACTATTCCAAAGGGTTAGAGTCAATGACGGCTGGGACAACATGGCAGCAGGCAGTAGACTCGGCAAGTGGGGCAGCAAGCTGAGTTCTCACATTTTGAACTTCAAGCACCAAGTGGAAAGAACCAGATAGAAATGGTGAGAATCTTTAAACACTCAAAGCCCATGAGGTACTTCCTCCAAGAAGGATAAACTTGGATTCATCGCCACCAACAGCGCTACCAACTGGACCTATGGGGGATGTTTTCATTCCAACCATTTGGCCTAGAATTCACTATATAGAGCCAACGCTATTCTGAGCCACATGGCAAGAATCTGTCTCAAACCCAACAGCCTCTTCTCTCCAAAGAAAACACATTTAGGTGGGGCTCTGTTTCACAAGAAATTTATTTGTTGATTGCCATTGAACCTTATCTTGCCTTTTAGATACAACTACTTAGTAAATTACCAGCCCATTTCATAGTTCTAACATCAGCTAACAATTCTCTCTTACGCCTGTCCATAGAACTGTTGGAAAGCACAAGAAGGGGCTGGAGAGATGGCTCAGCTGTTAAGAGCACTGGCTCTTCCAGAAGACACCCCCACTTCAATTCCCAGAACCCACACGGCAGCTCACGCCTGTCTGTCACTCCAGTTCCAGGGCTTCTGACACCCTCACACAGCCATACATGCAGTCAAAATACCAATGAGCATAAAATAAACAAAGTTATATATTTTTATATTTTATAAAAATGAATACATATATTATTAGCATTAATAATAATATATATTAGCATTCCTCTACTCTGCCTACCTAGAAACTTAAAAAAGAAAAAAAAAAAAGCCGGGCGTGGTGGCGCACGCCTTTAGTCCCAGCACTCGGGAGGCAGAGACAGGTGAATTCCTGTGAATTCAAGTCCAGCCTGGTCTACAAAGTGAGTCCAGGGCAGCCAAGGATATACAGAGAAACCCTGTCTTGAAAAATCAAAAAAAAAAAAAAAAAAAAAAAAAAAAAGTGGGAGCAAGAGCAATCTTAGCAAGCTGATGCTGCCACCTAGTGGACACTGTTCTTTTTGTTCTTGTTATAATTTGACTTTAGACTACAAAATAATGATAATAGATTTTTTTTTTTTTCCGAGACAGGGTTTCTCTGTGTAACAGCTCTAGCTGTCCTGGACTCGCTTTGTAGACCAGGCTGGCCTCGAACTCACAGAGATCCGCATGCCTCTGCCTCCCAAGTGCTGGGATTAAAGGCGTGCGCCACCACACCCAGCTTGATAATGGATTTTATTATAACATCTTCACACATGTTTATCATTGAACTTCACTTATATTCACAGTTCAGTACTCTCCCTTGACAACTTTACCCTCTCTGTGGCTCTCTCCAAATATTCTCTCTTCTGCTTCCATGGTGGGTGTGTGTGTGTGTGCATTCATGCACATATATCTGTATATATACACGTATGTGCATGTATATGCACACACATATGTATATGTGTATATTATGCACATATGTATACTTTTTCATGACTATGACAAAAAAATCTGACAGAAGCAACTTAAGAGAGGAAGAATTTTTATTTTTTGAGACAAGGTCTCACTATGTGGCCCTGGCTGGTTTAAGAACTTGCTGTGTAGACCAGGATGGCATTAAATTTACAGAAATGTATTTGCCTTTTCCTCCAGAGGCATTACAGGCAGCTCCACCACAGGCCACAGGAAGCAGGGCGTTATTATTCATGTTTTCAGAGAGTACAGTCCATTGTTCAGGGGCTTGGTGGCAGGAGCAGTGCCACAGAGGCACTGTGTATTCTGGATCATCACTTGGCAACTGGACCAGGAAGCAGAACTCAGGCCAGAACTAGATGTGGGCATAAAGTTCCAGAGCCGCTCCCATTGACCCACTGCCACCATGTAGGGTCTAAGTCCCAAAGACTCCACAACCTTCCAAAATAGCACCACCAGCCAAGAGTTCAAACACAGAGCCTGTGTGGACATTTCATGTTTAAACTATAACTGCATGTATGAGTGCATATACATTCATGTACACATTGGAGGAAACCTGTAACATTTCTTTCTTCTCATTGCCTTCTGTGGATCCCCCCCTCCATCTCCTTTAGACCTGTCATTCTCACACACAGTCCTTTCTCCGCTCTTGTGTCACATACATGACATATACATGTATTTGTGTATATATCACACTCACACATGTATAGACAGTGTATATATTTAAATCTAAATTTGCATATGAGGAAAAGATGTGATATTTGCCTTTCAGAGACTAGCTTCTTTTCTGAGTACAATGATCTCCATTTCTATTGACTTTCCTAAAAATGACATCATTTCAATTTTTTTTCTTTAACTGAATACAACTCCACTGTGTACATATATTACATTTGTTCACCAATTCACAATCTAGGCTGACACTATGTCTTGGCTACTGCGAATATGCCATACACTCAGAGGAAGAAGAGGAATATATTTGGTGTCATGCTTGACAATCTCTTAACAGTTAATGAAGACTGAAATATAAAATGGTTTAGAACCAATCAGGGATGAACCCGTAGTTTACAGAATTTCTGTTTTTTATCATTTAAAATCCTCAGAGAATAGTAGTACAGACATCACTAGCCTTTTTTTTTTTTAATGGGGGCATTGAAGTACACACAAAGCTTATCTGGTTTAGCTGTAATCTTCAATAGATGACAAAATCAAACTGAAGTATAGGACAATATAACAGTGGGAAAGAGGGGCCATGGCCATTCCCCTGGATTCTATCTGTCTGGGAAAAGGCCCGAAAAGAGCAGCTATGTAAAACACATTCAGTAAACCAAGACATGGAACAGAAAACATCTGCAGTGTCCCTTGTCCTACTCGCCTCACGCTGTTTACCAGTTTCTTCTGGATCCAAAACAGGAAGCGAGAGCATGACCAAAGGGCCACTAAAGAAGTTTCTGCCCCAGCAGTTCTCAGAAGGGCAGCAAATGCTGAGTGGTGGCAGAAAGAGATGGAAGATTTGGTCAAACGTCTGAGTTGTCCCTATACACCGAGGTGCTCAACTCCAGGCAAATGCTTCTGGCCCAAGGGTTTTGTGGAACTCAAACATTTCCTCAAAATACTGACAAAATAAATGAGCCTCAAGGGAAAAAAATCTCTGAAAAAGAATGTTTTTGGAGACAGGTCTTGCTATGTGTGTGGTTCAATCTGATCTTGAGCCTGTAAGACTCCTGCTCAACTTCCAAATGCAGAGATTAGTGGAGCATGACACCATCAGAGTTTGAATTAAAAGGTGGACTTCCGGCAAGGTTGCAGCAAGGCAGAGGTGGATCCATTTACCCCCAGTTCTTGTGGCCACTGAATGCTGGGATTGGTTGAGCATGGTGATTTATCTCATTCAACAGCTTCGTTACCAAGTCATGCCATCCTTTTGACCCCAGCCACTCCTCCACCTTGATCCTAGTCGCTCCTGATCTGGAGACCCTGCTGTATAGTGTAGTTTGGGATTTCTTTTCTCACAAACAAGATATGGATGGTTGAGGTAATTCTTATTACAAACCTGAGATGAAGCCATACTTATATAGGAGGAACTGAGAGTTAGAAAAGCTGAGTGACTTTCAAAGAGCCACATAGGTAAGTAGGTCAATCGCAGCCCAAGACCAGACTGAGGTTTCCACCACCTTCAGACCATGTTCTTCAAAGGCAACACTAAATCTGAGCCTGCCACTTCCCAGGTACCTGTCTTTTTACAAACACAGGCAAAGAAGTGTGGCATCAGGAACTGTAGTGTGATTTATTTTGTGTGTCTGGAGCGTTAAAGGGTTCCCAGTTGCTAGTCAACTGGCCCTTTGGGAATGCTTAGCTGTTAGAACTGCTTGACCCCATGACCTTCAGTGTTGATTGCCACTTAGATTTCTGGGAACAGGAGAGGATATCAAAAGCCAGCAGGGGCTTTTTTTATTTTTAGGTTTTTTTTTTTTGGTTTTTCGAGACAGGGTTTCTCTGTGTAACACCCCTGGCTGTCCTGGACTTGCTTTGTAGACCAGGCTGGCCTCGAACTCACAGAGATCCGCCTGCCTCTGCCTCCCAAGTGCTGGGATTAAAGGCGTGCGCCACCATGCCCGGCTTATTTTTAGGTTTTTTTTAATAATTTATTTTTTATTTCTTCAAGTTACATCTCAATCACAATCCCCTCCCTACTCCCCCCTCCAGTTCCACCCTCCCACCCTCCTCCCCCTCAACCCCCCCATCCTCTTCCCTTCTTCTTTTTTTTTTTTTAGTTTAAGGTATTTCATTTTTCCCCCCAACAGCTCTCCCTTTCAGTCCAACAAATGGTTCTTTTTCTTATAACTATAAATACAAAACAACAGAAATAAATAGGCCACAATTATAAGAGTTATATGGCTTAACATACATTCCCAATGTCCAGTCCATATGTATTTGGCACCTGACTTTAACATTCTACTATCTAACCATCTCCATGAGTTTAAAGTTCTATATCTAACTCAGCTTTCATACTAACTTGCCTCATAATTTTAAAAATATCTTCTTAGATCCAGAACACCCTCTTGATTCCTAAACAACTCAAAATTTAATTATGAGACTCTAGCTATCTGTTCTTCAACCACCTCAGAGACCTGAGAGGGATAAATATATCTGATTTTATAGGAAGTGCAGGGCCTGCAGCTTCCAAAACTAAGAAATGACATACCAGTGGCTGCCTGGACAGTTCCCATTTTCTCTCCATACATTACAGCATCAATCTTCAGCCATTTGGTCCCGTTTCTCTGACAGACATTGATTGTAGAGCAGGAATTATGAAGGACTTACCTACCCTGTCTTGGCAGAGCTAGGCTGTCGACTTATCTGCTTCCAAGTTTTGTCCTTTTTGGACAGAAGTCTGTCTACAGTTGGAGCAAGGGGTTTTTCTTGCCAAGAGAAAGGCTTACCACCAATTCAATCATTTCCCACTGGAGATTCTTCGATGCTCATCTTCTACTTGGAGTAGAATAGGGGGTGCTGTCAGGAGCTGGCATGTCTCGATATCAAAAAATCTTAAGTTAAGAAAACATCTCTGAATGCCATATTCCAGCAGGGGCTTTTAACTACGTCTAAGAATGCACTGGAGCCGAGCGTGGTGGGTGGCCCACGCCTTTAATCCCAGCACTTGGGAGGCAGAGGCAGGTGGATCCCTACCAGTTCGAGGCCAGCCTGGTCTACAGAGTGAGTCCAGGACAGCCAGAGCTACACAAAGAAACCCTGTCTCAAAAACAAAACAAAGAATGCACTGGATTTGGCAGATAGTATCCCCAGTGAAGATCGACAAGTACTTTGTAGGCATTTCATTCAGTGCTTGTCTAAATTTCCTCATAAAACGAGGTTGAAGAAAGCCTGTGAAGGGATGATAGATATCTATCCTCCTATCCAGTATCTGCTAGAAACCATTTGTTTGTGCTTAATTGAGTCAGGGAGTCTGACAGAGGAGGGACAGCAGTATTGCTGTAAGCTAATGGAAGTGAATTCAAAAAGTGGTCCAGGCCTCCTTGACTTAGGCATTAAAGCTTTACAAGACAAGTTACAGTCATCTCTTTATGCTTTTGTTCAACATTCTTATCTTTAGATCTTTAGAGTATATTTCATTTATATCTTTCTGGCTGTCCTAGGTCTTTTTTTTTTTTAAGATTTTTTTACTTTGTGTGTGTGTGTGTGTGTGTGTGTGTGTGTGTGTGTGTGTGTGTGTGAGTATATGCTACATGTATGTAGGTACCTGTAGAAGTTAGAAGGGGCTGTCAGATCCAATGGAATTGGAGTATGGGCAGTTATCAGCCACCCAATGTGGATGCTGTAAACCGAACTCTAGTTTTCTGGAAAAGCAGCAAGCACTGTGAACTGCTGAGCCACCTCATCTCTGCAGCCCATGTCCTGGACCAGAAGCCCCACTAAGAACACGATTGCACGTGGATGCGGTGGCTTACACCTGGATTCCAAGCACTTGGGAAGTCCTGGGCAAGACGGTTGCCACAAGTTCGAGGCCAGCCTAGACTTCATAATGAGTTCTGAGGTTACAGAGTGAGGCATGTTGTTCAAAAAAAAAACCCACAAGATAAACAAAAATGGGGGGGAGGAAGGAAAGAAGAAAGAAATGAGAGAGAAAGAAGAGAACAAAATAGCAGAACTTGACATTTACTTGTACAGAACTTGATACCAGAGCATCGACAATTTGTTGAAAATAGAAAGAGGAACTTCACTTTGATCTATGACGGGGAGATGAAGGGACCAAAGAGGGAAAATTTCTTTGCTAATTGCTCAACCGAGAGGTGCATTTACTGCAAATACTGTTATAAGATGAAAATGAAGCTTTTTTTAAAAAAGAAATAACCAAAAAGTGAGAGTGTTGGGTGACTCATATCCTCATGTGATTGGCCATATTGTATAAAATGGCGCTTTTGAAAAATTCAAACCACCTCACACTTGGTGACTTCATCTCTTAGCAAGATAGTTGTTCGGTGCTTATCGAACATCTGGGTGTAGTGTTTCTGTCCCTGTAGCCCTGGCAATGGGGAGACTGAGGCAGCAGGATCGTGACTTGGAGGCCAGTTTGATCCACACAGCCTGTTAGTTCCCAGAGCTGGCCTAGACTCCTAGCAAGACTCTGTCTCAAAGCAAAGGAAGGGAGAGAGGGCAGGAGAAAGGAAGATGAAAAATTATCAAGATTGTTGGCTTACCAAAGATTCAATGAACTGATAAATAGTGGCTTTGCATGTGCGTGCCTGTGTGCATAGTCATCAGTTCCAAGAAAAGAGTGTCTTCCCTTCCTTCTCTGGCAGCAAGTGAGACCTCCCTCTCCAAAAACAGTATTTCTTTCCTTGAGCTCAGCTTGTTGTTAATTCTTTTTGGGCGGGGGGTGGGGGGTGGGGAGCTGAGATTTTTCTGTGTAGCCCTGGCCGTCCTGGAACTCACTTTGTAGACCAGGCTGGACTCAAACTCACAGAATTCTGCCTGCCTCTGCCTTCCGAGTGCTGGAGTTAAAGGCGTGCGCCACCACTACACAGCACTACTTAGCATTTTAATGAAAGAACATTGGATAAAAGCAATTGTTAAAGTTGGAAAAAGAGAAGTTGCAGTTCATTACACTATTTTGCATCATTACACACATCTGCCATTACATAAGTGAGAAAACAAGTTATGGCACCGTCATATATTGACGTTTATTATTAGGACTTTTATTTCCAAGTACAACCTTTAATTACCTATCAGTGATATAGAATCAGATTGATTTCTTTTTTCCTATTTTTTATAATTTAAAACAATCTTAAAATTTAAATATATTTTGATCATATTCTTCCCTCTGTTAAGCCCTCCCAGATCCTCTCCCCTCCCTACCCACCCAACTTTAAGTTCTTTCTCAAACCAAACAAAAGCCCAATACAACAACAACCCTCCAACCAAGAAAACAAAATAAAATATCATCCAAAAGAAAGAGTAAACCGAAAGGCCTCCAATCGGCAACTAAATAAAAGCAAACACACAAGAACTGCAGAGTCGTGTTTTGTTGGTCAGCTACTCCTGAACTGGAGGCCTGCCCTGGAGCGGTGATGTATTCAGCATCACTCCACTGGAGAAAACGGATTTTCCCTGTCCAAGCAGCTCTGTTGTTAAACTTTACCCTAGTGGGTAGGTTTTCATCGTTTATTCATTTTTTAAAAAAGAAAAAAAAAAAAAACTACCACTGACCTGCACCCTCAATAAAGCCATTCATGGCCTGTTTCCTTCCTTTCCATCCTCGCTCAGAGGTGGCTTTTTGCACTCCCACCTTCCCCCAATTAATCTCTTTAATGAGGTCTGTAAAAAAATTAAAAAATCAAAAAAGAAAAAAATACATATATCAGCCGCGCAGTAATGGTCTGGCTTTATAATCGGCAGTAATGCCTTTAATCCCAGAAATCGGGAGGCAAAGGCAAGGAGGGAGATCTTTGAGTTCAAGGCCACCCTGTGTACAGAACTAGGTCTACAGAGCTAGCTCCAGGACAGTCGGAGCTACACAGAGAAACCTTGTTTTGAAAAACAAACAAACAAAAAATATATATAACAAAATGAACTATAAGATAAAACAAAAACTATTACAATGAAGTTGCAAAACAGTGGTTTCTTACAGAAAGCCAAACACCACCATCTAGTGTCTAAAGGCATGAATAGCACCATCTAGTGTCCAAAGGCATGAACAGAGACGCCATTAAAATCAGCTATTATGGGGAGTGGAGGTGGTTAATATCCTGCTGTTTGTAGGTCCAGGCTACACCTCAATCTCCAAGACTATTATGTTTATCCCAGACTCTTCCTCCCTAGACCTTTATCTTGAACATTGTCTCAGTTAGTAGAATCCATCTTTATGGAAGTGGTCATATTTACTTCATGGAGAGTTTCAATGTAAACATTTCTTTTTCTTTTTTTTTGGTGGGGGGGGGCATTCTCTGTGTAGCCCTGGCTGTCCTGGACTCACTTTGTAGACCAGGCTGGCCTTGAACTCACCGAGATCCACCTGCCTCTGCCTCCCGAGTGCTGGGATTAAAGGCATGTGCCACCCCCGCCCGGCCAGTGTAAACATTTCTTTTTTTTTTTTTTTTTTTTTTTTTGGTTTTTCGAGACAGGGTTTCTGTGTATAACAGCTCTGGCTGTCGTGGACTTGCTTTGTAGACCAGGCTGGCCTCGAACTCACAGAGATCCGCCTGCCTCTGCCTCCCAAGTGCTGGGATTAAAGGCGTGCGCCACCACCGCCCGGCCAGTGTAAACATTTCTTAAGCTTTGTTGTATACACTGGATTGAGTTATCATCAGTACACTTATTTTTCAAAATTGTGCAGTGCTTAAATATGCCTAAAATAAACTGCCCAAAGTCGGACTCTAAAAGTTGGAGTAAAAAAAAAAAAATCAGCTATTAATGCCGAGCATGGTAGCACACACCTTAAACCCCAGCACATGGGAGGCAGAGGCAGGCAGAGCTCTGTGAGTTTAAAGCTATCCTGGTCTACGGAGCAAGCCCAGGACAGCCAGGGCTCTGCTACACAGAGAAACCCTGTCTTGAAAAAAAATAAATAAAATAAAAGATAAAATTCATCCCAGCACTTGGGAGGCAGAGGCAGGCGGATCTCTGTGAGTTTGAGGCCAGCCTGGTCTACAAAGCGAGTCCAGGACAGCCAGAGAGAGATATACAGAGAAACCTTGCTCGAAAAAAAAAAAAGGAGAAAAAAAATTCAGCTATTAAAAGAAGTCAACGCCAGGCTCTTTTGTTTATTCAACCATAAATATGTCTCCTATCTCCATTCTTGAAGGACATTATGCTAGGTCTCACAGGCAGTCCAAATATCCAGAAACAAACTCAAACTGGACTACTGGAGGATTTTTGGTGGTTAGACAAAAGCCAGCATTTCTCAGGAACTTGTCAAACTGGTTCTCATCTGTGGAAAGGAGTCATCCCCCTTACCTCCGGCAGAAGGGGTATATATGGCTCCGTTGACAAATACATGTGTTTACATGCCAAAACCCATGCTGGACTCACCCAGAAGTAATTATCACACATTTCAAAGCTCAGCTAGCATCCTGGCCCTTCTCACCTCAGATCAGATTCTTGTTCTCGATATACTCCTGTCCTCAGCTATTCTCATAATCTCATTCTCTCTCTCTCTCTCTCTCTGTCTCTCTCTCCTATTCTCTTGTCCCCTGCTATTCTCTCTTCTCTTTCAGTTGCTTCTCTCTCTTATGCACAACAAAACCTTCCCTGTGACCATATGATGGAGCAGTCATGTCAGCAGTTTCTTTACTGTGTCCCCTCACATACACCATCAGTTGCTTTAAGGAGCTGAGCAAAGAAATTATGCTTTCAGCTGAGTGTGGTGCCACATACCTGCAATCCAAGCATTTGGAGGCAGGAGGATCACAAGTTCAAGGTCAGTGACTTCAACATAGTGAATTCACAACAGCCTTATTAAGCTATGTCTCAAACAAATGAGTGAGGAGAGAATGAGAGGCTCTGTAATCACATCTGTCTGGACTACAAAATACCAAACATGCTTCTTAGCTAAAAGAATTGATACTTTTTAAAAAAATGATTTAAAAAACCCAAACAAGGGGCTGGAAAGATGGCTCAGTGTTGACTGCTTGTTGCTCTTCTAGAGCACCCAAGTTCAATTCCTAGCACCCACATTAGGCAATTCACCATGGCCTGTAACTTCAGCTGTAGGGAATCTTATTCTCTCTTTTGACCTCTGTAGGTACCTGTGCACGCATGCACATACACAAACACACACATACAGAGACACAGGCACACGCATGCACATACACACACACAAACACACGTCACATAAATAAATTAAATATTTTTAAGACATATATACTATGAAATGTTCTCTTTTAATGACTTTTTTTGATTTTCCAGACAGGGTTTCCTTATGTAACAGCTCTGACTGTTCTGGACTTGCTTTGTAGACCAAGCTGGCCGCAAACTCACAGAGATCCGCCTGCTTCTGCCTCCCTATTTCTGGGATTAAAGTTGTGTGCCACCACGCCTGGCAAACTAGAGTTTTTAGAATATTTTCATTTTGTAAATCTGAAACTCTCTATATACCATTCAAATAACAACTCCCAATTTTTTTCTTATCCTCAACTCTCATACTCTCTCTTATTCATATTGGTTTTAAACTCACTATGATCCTGTTGCCTCAGCTTCCTGAGTGCAAAGATTGCAGGCATGCACCACCATATTCATTTTGATTGGCTTGTTCCAATTATTATTTTAAACAAAATAATGACTTTAATGCTCATCACATTATACTATATGACAGAATTTTCCTTTTTCTATGTCAGAATAATTGTGTGCATCTATCTGTCTGTCTATCTATCTATCTATCTATCTATCTATCTATCTATCTGCTGAATTATCCATTCATCTGCTGGTGGCCATTAAGAGTTGTTTCTGCTTCTTGGCAATTGTGAATATTGTAAATAACATGAGTATCCAAGTATTTCTTTGAGGTTGCAATTTAATTTGTGTGTGTGATTTCTGGATTGGATCCTAATTTCATTTTTAATTTTATGAGGATCTTTTATTTCATTTTCCACAGAGGCTTATCATTTTACCCTTCCAACAGCAATGCTTAGGAGTTTGGTTTTTTCACACCCTTATTATTTATTCTATTTAATAGTAGCTGATCTCATGTATGAGTTGATATCTCACACAGTTTGAGTTTTTCCTAATGATTAGCAGTACTGAGCAGCTTTCACAGCCTTTACTGACCTTTATGTATTTTCTTTGAAGAAATATCTACTCAGGTCCCTTTATTTAAACTGTGTTACTCACATCTCTGCTGTCAAACTGTAGGAATTCTGCATGCATCCTGATAGGAATCCTTTTTCAGATACATGCTTTGTGGCCACCTTCCTGTTTCATATGGTTTATCTTCACTCTTGTTTCCTTTAATGTGAAGTTTTAGTTTGAAATAGTTTCTTTTCTTTTCTTTCTTTCTTTCTTTTTTTTTTTTTGATGGAATTTCAATTGTTCAGTGTCAAGAGCACGGTCTAAGTCCAAATCCCGACACCTCCTTCTCTGGGAAGGGAGTCGTGTGACCAGGTTACGGCACTCGCAACCCTACACGGTCAAATGGTAAATAATTGGCAATGGACAAGCAGAGTGAAATTATATATTATATTTATTATTTAATTATATATTAGAATTTAATTATATTACTATTATCTAACCTAAACGTTATATTAACTATAGCTCAAACTCTTCTTCTCTTATGTCTGCCTTATATTGAATCACACATACACACTGCAATGCAAACAGGGCTATTAATACTATAACAACAATATAGATCCACCACATCTCTAATTCTCCACAGCAAACATTTTATACGACCTGGCAAGAAGTCCTCGGGTGACTTGTGGTTCCTTCCTGCAGAGGAACGGGCTAACAGTACCGTGAATGGGACTGCGCCGTCATCTGTCACTTGGTCGTAGCTTATATACTATTCTTATGTTACACCCAATATACTCATTATAATATCTACTTAACACGCTCCAAAATGGCTTCTTAAGCTACTCAGGGGCTTCACGCCCTCTTATCTACACTCCTGCAGGCATGCACCAGAGACCTGCTTACAGACTCATTACATTCAGTTTTGCTTTCTTTGACCACATATATATGAGGTTTTGTTTTGGGGCCTCTCTGTTATGTTCTTTTGGAATATAGGTCTATCATGCCAGTACTTTTTCTTACCCAATTACAGATTTAGCTCTGTAGCTTGCCTTCCCCACGGATAAAATGTATTAAGAGAGCTTGCTGTAGAATCACTTCCCACTTCACTTCCTGACAGCATCCAATCAAGAACAAAGACTGCTTCCTTAAACCTGCTTCAAAGCAATGGAATAAAAACCCCAGTCCTCTTCCTCACATCTTTTACTGTGATGCCCTGAAATTCTTCAGAGATCACAATTGGGTACTTTTAGCTGGAGGATAAACCCATACAAATACATGTAAGTAATATCTTTAAAAGATCCAGAATTTTTAGATCCCGCCCCCACCCTGCCCTCTGTGTGTGTGTGTGTGTGTGTGTGTGTGTGTGTGTGTGTGTGTGTGTATTTTAGGGGATGGGGATATTAATTGTTATGTATGTGTAGCCCACTCAGACACATTTTATAGCCAATTGAAAGTCTTTATTTCAGCCAGCTGGAATCATACCCAGGATTCAGGGACCTACGAGTGGCCCTGAGTGTCCAGAACATAGGGGTTTTTTTTTGAAACCATGTCCTGGCATCTTGCTCAGCAGCTGCAAGGGGCGCTTCACAGAAGTAAGCAGCATGAAGCAAGCAGTTTTAACAGAAGCTAAGATAAGTGGTTAGCTGGAAGGCGTTCCTCACAAACAATCGGTTCTAACAAAGGCTAAGATAAACTAGCTAGGACATCCTGACCCTTGGTTCCTAGAATCGAGTCAGGGTCCTTTAAGGAGATCAGATTCTGATTAAACTTGAATACAATACAATACAACTTAACTCAGCAAGAGCAAAATGGAGGAAGCTTGTCTTGCCCTGTCACAAGGGGAGAAATACAAATGAAATCTTACTTTGGAGGCCTGAAAATGACACCGCTGATTGAGTTGGTGGGAACTACATTCCAAATTTGTGATCAGTTGCTTCTGCTGTCTCATCCTGAACTTTTTAATGTCACTAGCAGAGGGAAATACAAGGGGAGGAGGCGGAGGAGTGCCAGCAGGGCAAGGTGAGGAGCTTCTCAGAGACTCCATGGTCTCTACTCTGGTGGGCCCAGGCCCTTGACAGCTGCCACCAGACAGAATTTCAGGGTGAGTCAGAATGAAATAAGTTGGTGAATTTATTAAGCAGAAAGACGTAGTGCTCTGGAAGAGAGTGAGTATGGGTGTCAGGAGAGGGATGTCCTGACGTGCCCCACGAGTAGCTCTGTATACCATTTTAGGACTTTGAGATTCCTAACTTACAACTAAGTTTTGTAAAGCTGACCCCAAAAGGGGCTATCGCTCATCTTCCTGCTGACCCTCAATGAGAAACAGACACCCAATCCATGAAAAAAGCAAGAGGAATTTATTGTTCCGATGCGTGTATGAGTGGCCAGCGCTGGTGGGGTGGTCTACACCTGTGGGAGAGGCAACCCCAAACTCGTAAGGCTTTAGGTTTATATACAGTTTGGTGGGGCAGATACAGGAATTGGTGTAAACTCCTGAGGAAGGGATTTTGCCTTGAGAATCAGGAACTTTGGTCTTGCTGTTTGTCCAAGGAGAGCTTCTTATCTCTGGGATTGGGCATCTTCCTATCTCCGGGGCTGGGCGGTTGTTTGCTCAGGGAGACTTCAAGGAGACCCTGGGGCTTGGCGGTTGTGTTAATCATTTCCTAGCAACAACAAGAGGAAGGAGGTGATGGTGGGTGAGACAACGCAATGATTGGAATGTACAACCTTCTGCTCAGCTCAAGATAGAAGGGGCCTGAGAACAAAAACCTGCCTTTTCATTTTGGAGGCCTGAGTCTAAAAGTCCATCTTTTCAGTTTAAATACTGGGGAGAGTTTGTGCTGGTGTATTCCTTTTTTCTTATCTACAGAAGCCTGTTTTTCAGAGGAAACTTTTAAAGGCACATTGTATAGGCTTGCTGCTGGAGAAGGGGTGCTAGAGATTGATCAAAGAGGTCTTTACTTATAGACAGAACACAAGAAAGTTGGATTGAAGTCATACTTCATTAACCATTTGTAACAATCTTGTTTGTGATTTTTTTTTTAAACTGAAAGGGGAGTACAGTTTTTTCCCCCTGCAGGTGGATGTCAGCCAGCTAGACAAGGTTAGAAAGTTAGTAGAAAACTTTCTCATATCCCCTCTATTTCCTAACTAGCTATTCTGCTTCATTAACATTAAAATATGAGAAACCTGGGCTCTTTTCTTTCTTTTTTTTTTCTATTGATACTAGTTTTTTCCTTTTATGGATTTTTTTTCCTCACATAATATATCCTGATCCTCCCATCTGGATCCATTCCCTTCCTGTCTCTCTTTAGAAAAACCTTAAAAATGCCGGGTGCTGGTGGCGCACACCTTTAATCCTAGAACTTGGGAGGTACAGGCAGGCGGATCTTTGTGAGTTCCAGGCCAACCTGATCTACAAAGTGAGTCCCAGACAGCCAGGGCTACACAGAGAAACCTTGTCTCGAAACCCCCCCCCCAAAAAAAAAAAGAAAGAAAGAAAGAAAAGAAAACCTTTAAAAACCAAGCTTCTAAAGAATAATAATAATATAATAAAATATAGTAAGATAAAACAAAAACTGACATATTTGAATAGGACAAAACAAACAGAATGAAAAGAGCCCAAGAAAAGGCACAAAACAGCTATAGACACATAGACTCACTCATTTGCACACTCAGTAATCCCATAAAAGCACTAAACTAGGAACCATAATATATATGCAAAGGAACTGTAGGGTTAAAAAGAGAGAGAAAAATATAAATAAAATAATAAGTTTAAAAATTAAAACAGACAACTAACTGGGCAGCAGTGACACACACCTTTAATCCCAGTGCTTGGGAGGCAGAGGCAGGTAGATTTTTGAGTTCAAGACCAGCCTTGTCTGCAGAATGAGTTCCAGGACAGCTAGGGGTACACAGAGAAACCCTGTCTGAAAAAGTCAGTCAATCAATCAATCAATCAAACAACAAGAAGGAAAAGCCCTGACATGACATTATGAGACAAGGAACCTCCAAAAATGCCAATGAGTTCCGTTTCTGTTGGCCATTTATTGCTGGGCATGCAAGCCTACCCTTAAGAGTCCTTCGTTTCCTCAGTGAGACTCCCTTGTAGAAAACTAAATTTTCACTTGCAAGTGGTTATTGTATAAACAGATGACATAACCACTCCGTGGTATGGTTAAGGGGGAGGTTTCAAAAATTGTAAATATAGCTCAGAGTTTAAGAGCACTGGCTGTTCTTCCAAAGGAATTCCCAGCAACCACATGGTGGCTCACAACTATCTACATTGAGATCTGGTGCCCTCTTCTGGCCTGCAGGCATATATGCAGGCAGAACACTGTATACATAACAAACAAACAAACAAACAATTTTTTTAAATTGTAGATATGAGAGAAAACAGCTAGAGGTGACTGGAAGTGCTCAGGGCAGAGAGGGAAAGAGGTAGACTGAACATGGGCAGCAGACTGGACCTGGACATGAAGAAGCAGGAGCAGAGCAGATGGGGGGGGGGACGACACAGACAGTGCCTGAATGGGACTGGACAGAGAGCAAAGAGAAGTGGAGGAGGAAGGGAGACAGTGGGAGAGAGAGACAGAGAGATAGAGATAGATAGATAGATAGATAGATAGATAGATAGATAGATAGATAGATAGATAGATAGATAGGTAGAGAGAGAGAGAGAGAAAGACTAGCCAAAATAGCAAGGTTATAAGGAGAATGAATAGCTGGGGAGAGGAAAGCCCTTGAGTTGGGGAAGTTTAGGGTAGGGGAGGAGGTGGGGAGAGCTGAGCATGGACTGTGACATATGTAACAGGTACTGGGGATACTGAGGGAGGTTGGAGGCCCAGCATGCCCTTTGGTATGCTAATAGATACCACAGATAGCTATTTGTCCCTTCTGCCTTTTGGAATTTAGGGAAAAAGAGTTTCCTTCGAACCTGGCAGTTATCAAATTGAGATTGCTTCTGGGTTACAGATGGGAACATGTTTCCATTTCTCTTTTCAGCTCTAGGATCCCACCTGGTGCAGACCTGGGCAGACCCTGTGCATGCTGCCTCAGTCTCTGTGAGTTCATGTGTGTATTGATCCTGCTGTCTTTAGGTCTTGTTTTCTTGGTGTCCTATATCTACTCTGGTACTTACACTTTTTCTGCCTCCTTTTCTGCAGTACTTCCTGAGCTACAGGGGAGAGATTTGGTGGAGACATTCTATTTAGGGCTGAGTGTTCCAAGGCCTCTCACTCTCTATATAATGCCTGACTGTGGGTGTCTGTATTTGTTCCCATCTGCAGCATGAGAAAGATTCTCTGATGATGGCTGAGCAAGGCACTGATCTAAGAGTATAGCAGACTGTCATTATGCTACTTTATTTGTTTGTTTGTTTATTTTCAGAACAGCAGGACTTGGTTTTACCTTCAGTCCCTGGGCTAATCGCAGGTTCTTGGTCACCCAAGCAGTGTTGGGTATGCCATTCCTTCTTGTGTACTGGGTCTTAAGTCAAAACAGACATTAGTTGGTTACTGCCACAAGTTTATGCCACTATTGCACTAGGCTATATTGCAGGCAGGACACCATTGTAGATTAAAGGGTTTGTGGCTGGGTTGGTGTTTAAATTTCTCCTTTGGTAGCATGCAGAGTCCCTTTCTGTACTAAAGACCATAGCGTATATGGGTAAAGGCTCCATGAAGGCAGCAGCTCCACTTCTCTATGTTTAATGGGTTGTATAGATGTTGTCTTCAGCAATGGAGCCTTGCCATCAGTTGGTGAGAGTAAACTGTAGTCTTGGCAACAGCCTGAGATGTTTCATGAGACCCCATTGACCAACAACTCAATTAGATGTAACCCAATCCTGGCACTGGAAGCTTCATTTGATGACAAGAGATGTCCAGTTGGAGATCTGTCTCCCCCATTATTTGAAGATTTCATCTAGATTGCCTTCACATATATATATATATCTGGATGCTTCTGCTGTGTTAGGTTTTCATGGCACCCCTCAAATGACCCTTAATTGTAGCTCCCTCTCCCACTTTCCCTTCCCTTCCTTATTTGATTCTTCTGTTCTAGCCTGCTTCCAATCCATCATAATTATCTATTCTATTTCCTTTTCCTAGGAAGATCTAGTACCTCCCAAGTACCTTACTCTATACCTAATCTCTTTGGCTTTACAGATTGTAGCTTGGTTATCATTGACTTAATTGCTAATATCCCCATTACAAGCTAATACATACCACATTTGTCTTTCTGGGTCTGTTTTTCTAGTTCCATCCATTTACCTGCAATTTTTTTTTAATGGCTGAGTAATACTCCATTGTGTAAATGTACTACGTTTTCGATATCCATTCTTCTGTTGAGGCACATCTAGGTTGTTTCCATTTTCTGGTTACTCTGTGGTAGAATGTAATGTCCTTTGGGTATATATATCCAAGAGTGGTATTGCTGGATCTTGAGGTGGATCTATTCCTATCTTCATGAGAAACCACCATGCTGATTTCCATAGTGGCCATACAAGTTTGCAGTGCCATCAACAAAGGATGAATGGGGGCTTTCTTTTCTACGTTGAACTTTGGAAGGTTGGGTGAACCCGTTGCCCTGACTGGGGCTTACCTAGCACTGCTTTCAACAAGCCTCGCATCTCCCCCAGAATCCGTCATTTTTCCTATTGCCGTGGTCCTCCTGCGGCGCTGCTGAGCGGCAGGAGTTAGCCGGAGGCCTCAGGACACAGTCGCTCTAGGCGGCGACTCGGTGGCGGGGCAGCGGCTGCCTGGCTTCCAGGCGTCGCCATGTTGGGAGTGCAGGGCTCGAACCATGGCTGCGAGCGCCAGACCGCGACTACCAGCCCCGCCAGCTCCACGGGGCACGCGGTGGAAGTGCGGCCGGGGCTATATCTGGGTGGGGCAGCGGCCGTGGCGGAACCGGACCGCCTGATGGAGGCGGGCATCACTGCAGTGCTGACGGTGGACTCGGAACCGGCTCTCCAGGCTGGGGCTGGGTTGGAAGGTCTCCGGAGTCTTTTCGTGCCGGCGCTGGACAAACCCGAGACCGATTTGCTCAGCCACCTGGATCGGTGCGTGGCCTTCATCGGCCAGGCGCGCGCCGAGGGCCGTGCGGTGCTGGTGCACTGGTGAGTGCCAGGAGCAGGGGGCAATGCCTCGGACGTCTCTGCAGAGGCTCCCAGAAGTGGAGGACCAGGCTGTCGTTTTGTGCTTAAGATTGAAGAAGAGGGGTTCTAGCCTCTCTGTCTTGCCCTGGGGTGAGTGGGGAGAACCGGAAACTG
The DNA here is from genome assembly GCA_907164525.1 of Lophiomys imhausi. Classification (NCBI taxonomy): domain Eukaryota; kingdom Metazoa; phylum Chordata; class Mammalia; order Rodentia; family Muridae; genus Lophiomys; species Lophiomys imhausi. The sequence continues at coordinate 2,101,221 of CAJQZJ010033821.1, read as the reverse complement.
AAGAAATTTTAAACAGATCTGGAAAGACTTCAGTGTTAAGAGCAAAGGACCTTGTTTCTTCTGTAGCCATTACACTTAAAAAATGTACACAGAGCATTCACAAAGTGTGATTAGCTACTAAGCCCAACCAGTTAGAGCACAGGCTCTGTTCCTTTTTCCCAGAAATCAAGTCATCCCCTAGCCCCCTGAAGCTCTCAGGCACAGAAAGTTGATAAAATGTGAGTTGCAGGTCTGGAGAGATGGCTCAGAGGTTAAGAGCATTGGCTGCTCTTCCTGAGTTCAATTCCCAGCACCCACATGGTGGCTCATAACCATCTATAATGAGATCTGGTTCCCTCTTCTGGCCTGCAGGCATACATACTTCAATACAGAGCACTGGATACATAATAAACAAAATGTTTTTTAAAAACGTGAGTTGCAACCTTCCGTCTCTCTCACTAGCAGCTGTGAGTATGTCTAGGTCATCGCCTCCCACCCCGCCCCCAATCCCCAGATAACCTGGAGTTATGACTTTACTTTTATGTAGTGCCCTTCTGCCTATGACTTTTGGCTTGGAGGTCAGGCCAGGATAGGTCAATCTTATGGAGCTTGCCTCCCTCCATGAAAACTTGTAAGAGTCAGAAATTCCATTTGTCCTCTGGAACTAAATATATATGTATATACATGGATATACACCATGTATATACATGGTGGCTATGAAGCTCCTTTCCCAGATTTGAAGGCCCCCTTTCGCCCTTCATGCTGGCTCTGCTATGACTCGGATTTCTCCTAACATTCTTCCACTTCAGTGCTGGGTCATGGCTTGGTGTGGTCTCGAGCCCTTCTCTCCTAACAAAGCTCACCTGAGGGTGATTTTGTGCCATACCTTCTATAAATCTGCAGTAAGTTGAAACACAACCCGATTCAGAATTATATATCCCTTCTCATTAGGAGAAGGGGATAGTGGGGAATGTCATAGAGGAATAGTAAATGGGTTTTCAGTGGACATGAAGAAACAAAATCTGTTGGCCTTGCACAACGGACAGTGAATCACAAGTTATTCTTTGTGGAATATTGAGCTGGATCAAAATAGAAAACAGCTGGCTGGGCGTGGTGGCGCACACCTTTAGTCCCAGCAGGTGGATCTCTGAGTTCAAAGCCAGCCTAGCCTACAGAATGAGTTCTAGGACAGCCAGGGCTGTTACACAGAGAAACCCTGTCTCGAAAAACAAAACAAACAAACAAAAAACCCAAAAAAGAAAAGAAGCAGCCATTTGTGACAATCAGCCTTGGTGTGCTGACAAACTTGTCTTTCCCCTTGCTATTTGAATATAATTAATGAAAATCAGGGGAAGGACCTGAAGTAATGTTTTTCATCTTTGGTGCCTCTGGACTTGAAGCAAATGAGAAGATTAAACCTTTATCTGCTGCTAATTTGAAATAATCAGTATACTACCATGTCTGTGTGAGCAGTTACCCATCTTTCAGTGATAGGAGGGGTTAAGAAAGGTTGAAGTTCTCAAGACTGCAGAGTAAAACCAGATTACTTTTGTTTCCTTTTTTGGGAAATGGTGTTGGGATTAAACCCAGGGTTTCACACGTGCAAGTGCTCTTCTACTGAGCTGGACCCTCAGCCCCAAGAGAACTTTTTTTTCTTATTTGGGATGAGGGAGAGTGGTTGGTGAACCGGAGAATTAGGATGTAAAGAATTCATGGATCTTGTCTAGGACATTGACAGGGTATACTGCAGCAAAATTCACAGGCTAGAAAACTTGTATCTGCTTTTTTGGACACTTCCTTTGTGTCAGTAATTCTGGACATTCACATAAGGACAGAAGGTAGTGAGTGGTAAGTATGGGACCAGATCTGGAAGAACTTGAAGAGCAATGGAGCCGTGAAAACAGTTCAAATATTTAAGCAGTTATTTTTGAATAGTTAATGTAGCCCCACTGTTTAGAATCAACAAGGAATAAGGAAACAACTGGTTTTGTATGTTGGGAGTATGTAACAAGCGGTGGGTGACTATGAAGACAGGCAGAGATGAGCTGGGCTCTGTGGTGCACACCTATGATCCTAGCGCTTAGGGGGCTGAGAGAGGAGGACTTTCAGAAAGAAAAAGCAGTGAGATGGACCTAAACTTTACCACTAATAGCGGGCTGGGCTTTGCCTTGGTTTTTAATTGCTGCTATTTGCTATTTTATTTTGAAGGTCTGTTTTTCAGTCATGCAGGAGTCAGTCGAAGTGTTGCTGCCGTGACTGCTTTCATAATGAAGACCGACCAGCTTTCCTTTGAAAAAGCCTATGAACACCTCCAGACCGTCAAGCCGGAAGCGAAGTGAGTCCTCTGTCACAGAAAGGATTCTTTCTTTTTCTTTAAAGTGTGTGTGTGTGTTTGTGTGTGTATGCTCTGTGTGTGTGTGTATGCTGTGTGTGTGTATGCTCTGTGTGTGTGTATGCTGTGTGTGCATGTATGCTCTGTGTGTGTTGGTGCCCTTTCCTGCACTTGGATAGGTGGGAGGCAAACTTAGCCTCTTCCTCTTTATCTGTTAACTGTTCGAATTTGCCATGGTTTCTTATTGAAAGGAAGCCAGACTTCATACTTGCTTCTCACTGCAGGATGAATGAGGGATTTGAATGGCAACTGAAATTATATGAGGCAATGGGATGCGAAGTCGATACCTCCAGTGCAATTTACAAGCAGTACCGTTTACAAAAGGTTACTGAGAAGTACCCAGGTGAGTAAATACTGACTGCTAGTGTAATTGGACTCTTCTGGGGTGTCATTTTCTTGGGCGCTAAATGCATTCTATCACTTTTCAAGAACTCCTAGGAGCGGGAGACTATTTCCTCTTGTTTAGCAAAACAAAACCGGCCAGGATTTCAATCAGGCACCTCATTTAGAGTGATGTCTTGCTCCCTTTGCTTTCCTACCTGGTTTCTCAACATGGAGACTTTTGTTTTTAGTTTCTGAGTTTAGCATGTATCACCTGAGTTTGGCATTAGGATTTTGTGTGAAAGTCCAGAAGGTTGATCTCGACACTTGGATGCGTTTAAATTATCTTGTAGAACTTCAGAATTTACCTCAAGAACTCTTTGCTGTTGATCCGACTACCATTTCACAAGGATTAAAAGATGACATTCTCTACAAATGTAGAAAGTGCAGGTAAAATATTTTATTTTCTCTAGAAATTTTATCGTCTTGGTAATTGGAAAAAACACTTCAAGTTTTATTTTCTTATCTCTGTAGGAAGGATTTGTTTAATTGAATATAATGGAAATTTTATGTTCAAACCTGCTTCAGAAAGAGTGTAATTTAGTAATCAGGTTGTAGGGGCTATTGAAATTGAAATTGAAATGCCCAATGTTGTATTATTTTAGCCTGTAAGGGATATTGTACATTGTATCCGTGTTTTCATCTTTTGCAGGTCATTAATGTTTTTGTCTTTGGTTTTACAGGCGGTCTTTATTTAGAAGTTCTAGTATTTTGGATCATCATGAAGGAAGTGGGCCAATAGCCTTTGCTCACAAGAGAACGACACCATCTTTTGCACTTACCACAGGGAGTCAGGCCCAGTGCACATCTTACTTCATTGAGCCTGTACAGTGGATGGAATCTGCCTTGTTGGGGGTAATAGATGGACAGGTGAGGACCATCTTGCTTTCTACAGTTTCATCGTATCAACTATATTTCAGAGCTGGGGGTATGGCTCGGTTGTAGAGTGCTTGCCTGCTTGTATGGTAGCCTTGTCTCCATCTCTGTCACCCAAACCAGGCACTCCCAGCACTCTGGAGCTAAGACAGGAGGATCAGTAGTTAAGGTCACCTCAGCACACAGTGAGTTTGAGAGTATCCTGACATTCGTGAGACACCGTCTCAAGGCAACACAACGAACGTATTTTTATTTGTTTTTAATGTTTGCATTACATTTCTTTATTTTGTATATGGTGCATATATCCGTGAGCGTTGTTGAGTGCCACACACACACTCACTTACATGGAAGTCAGAGGACAACTTGTGGAAGTTGGTTTTCTCTATTCACCATATGAGTCTCAGGATCAAACTCAGGTCACCAGGCTTGGTTAACGGGCTTTTACCTGTTGTACCATCTTACCGACGGGTAAAAAGCAAAACAAAACAACTCTGTGTTTTAATCAACATGTCCTTTCTGAAGATTCTGAGGATTATACCTCTTTAGTATATGGGTCAGGTTATCAGAGATAAATGCTTCTTTCTTCTTAAATTAAACTCAAGGTCTTACCCATGTAAGCATGCACTCTACCATGAAACTATGTCCCCGGTATTCAAGTAAAATGTTTTTAAAATTTACCTGAGTCAAATTCACTAGCCACATGTGATGGAGAACCACTCATCCAAGTTAGATATACTTTAAAACTATTATTTATATGTTTTCAAACATAAGACTACCATATTTTAAATAATTAGATATATCACAGAATTAAGTGGGATACATAAAGGTAAAATTAGGTTTAAATTTATTTTTCTTAGCTTTATGTTACACAATTTCTATTTTTCTGATTTTCGAATTTAATACATTTGCTGTGGGATGTTTTCCATTCCTTATTAAAAATAGACTGGAGCTCAGAAACATATCCTGTGACCCTCACTTTTGCCTTTATGTGTACTCAATACTAATCTGAAGGTATTCTGTAACAATTTTTTTTTTTTAATATTGGAGATTTAATCCAGGGCCCTTGCATGTACTATACACTCTACATGAGCTACAACTCAACCCCATGTAATAACAACCTTAATGAATTTGAAAGGTTGTATGGGTCTATAAAAGTTTGTACAATAAATATTTTATGAAACTTTTTACTGTATTATCTCATTTGAAAATATAGTAGCAAAAAAAACAGAAAAGAAAAGAAAAAGAATGTAATTAAAAAAAAAAAGAAAATATAGTAGCTACAGATATACTTGGAATCTATCTATGAGGAAACTTAATTTACATTGTTACTATTTTATCTGGAAAATAGTATCCATATGATGAGATTGATCTGCTTTAAGCCATTTTTATTTACGTATAATTCACCCATTTTATAATATTCAATAGTTTTTTTTTTTTTTTCGAGGCAAGGTTTCTCCGTGTATACCTGGCTGTCCTAGACTCACTTTGTAGGCCAGACTAGCCTTGAACTCACAGAGATCCTCCTACCTCTGCCTCCCGAGTGCTGGGATTAAAGGTGTGTGCCACCACGCCCAGCTGTCGTAAGGTTTTTAATCTTAAAGAAATACTTTTTTTTTCTTTTCTTTTCTTTTTTTTTTTATTTTGTGCTTTTGGCTTACTGCCTTTGTTTAACCTGTAACATGAGTACGCACAGACACAGAGCGAAGCCATTTTTGTAAAAGATCCTAAATCGTGGGTGGGTGTAGTGGTAGATGTCGTTTATCCCAGCATTTAGGATGCAGAGCCAGATGGCTTTCTGTGAGTTTAAGGTGAGTCTGGTCTATATAGAGCGCTCCAGGCTAGCCAGCATTACATAGTGAGCTACTATTTTAATAAATAAATAAGTTCTAAATCATATTTGTGTTTGTTTCTTTGTACATGTATTTGTGTCCTCCACAGAGTGGATGGATACTTAGAAATGGAACTCCTGACTTAACATCTTCATCAAGGCTAGCATTCATAATGCCCATACAGAATTTCTTCTCACTAAGAGAATGTGTGTACACATTTCTTTGTTTCCCTCATCATGATAGATACTATAAAATGTTTGTGGGGTAAAAACAATGTTAATTCTAAAATGTCCCTGACTTTTCATGATTACTACTGAAGATCAGCATATTTACTTATTTACCAGCTGATAGGTTTCTGTTGCTGTGATAAGCACCATGACCAAAAAACAACAGCTTACAGTCCATCTTCTAGGAAGCCAAAGCAGGAACCTGGAGGCAGGAACCTGGAGGCAGGAACCTGGAGGCAGGAACCTGGAGGCAGGAACCTGGAGGCAGGAACGGCAGCAGAGACCTTGGACAAACTCTGCTTGCTTACTGGCTTGGTCTCTCTCCATAGCTTACTGGCTTACATTCTTATTTAAACCAGGCCCATCTGATCCAGGGGTGGCACCACCCATAGTGGGCTGGGCTCTCCCACATCCATCATTAATCAGGAAATGCCCTCACAGACAAGCGCACAGGACAGCCTGATAGAGAGATTGTCCATTAAGGTGGCTTCTTCCCAGGTGACTCTTTGGGTCAAGGTGACAACACTGACTCACCAGCCATTTATAGTTTCTTTTTCTGTAAAGTATTTTGTATCTTTATTTTTTCTTGATGTGTAGGAGCTCTTTGAATATCATAGATAAGCTTCATCTAATCCACTTTTTTCCTCCTGTCTGAAACATTTTTTCCCACATTAAAATTTAACAAATTGGAGAAGCTGGGCATGATGGCGCACACCTTTAATCCCAGCGCTTGGGAGGCAAAAACAGGTATATCTCTGTGAGTTCAAGGCCAGCCTGGTCTACAAAGACAGTTAGTTCAAGGACATCCAGGGCTGTTACACAGAGAAACCCTGAACCCCATCTCAAAAAGAAAAGAAAAGGTAGAGAGAGAGAGCCCTATGTAGAGAGTGCTATGTAGCTGAGGTTATCCTCAAACTCTTCATGGTCCAACTGTCTAGGATTGAAGGCATCTGACATCTGGCATGCTCATTGTGTTGTTGTTTTCTCCACTTATGTTTCTGAGTTTTACGTACAGACTTAAATAACACCTATTTATTTGTTTGGGAAAAGAGTACGTGTGGCGTGGTGCTTGTGTGGAGGTCGTCAGGGTAACCGTGACTACCACCAGTGAGAGTACTTGTGACGTGGCACTTGTGTGGAGGTCGTCAGGGTAACCGGCTGCCACCAATTCTTTCTCGGGTCATCAGGTTTGCTTGGCAAATGCCCTCACACACTGGCCCATCTTGTTGGCTTTATGGCCAGATTTTTGTAGCTCAGTCTTTAAAATACAGATCCCAGCCGGGCGGTGGTGGCGCACGCCTTTAATCCCAGCACTTGGGAGGCAGAGGCAGGCGGATCTTTGCGCGTTCGAGGCCAGCCTGGTCTACAAAGCGAGTCCAGGACAGCCAGAGCTGTTAAACAGAGAAACCCTGTCTCGAAAAACCAAAAAAAAAAAATACAGATCCCTACTCAGACCATGTATACTAACCATAAATGATCATGCTGTCATAGTATTAAAGAAGGGCGCAGCAGACTCGGTGAGCACTTTTGGGTTTCTCTCTCACTGGAACATCAGTGTGTCTGACCTAATGCTACTGATACCACTCAGTCACAGAAGGTGACAGGCTGAATCTGCACTTCCATCTTCTACCGCGATGGCGATGTTCTAATTTGGAATCCTGCTGTAAACTGATTAGAAGCCGAATATTTGTTGCCCCAAAATAAACATTCTTAGTTGCTTTGAGCTTTGCTTTTCCCTTTCAGCCTGGGTTCCTGTGCCTCTTCAGCACAAAGTGCCTCCACTGTAGTATTTGTAGTTTATGATCAGATAAGTAAGCGCGTCTTTCTGTATGTGGGGACAATGCAAATTCCTTGATGACAGGAACCACGCCTAACTATCTTATATTCTGTATTGTCAGAGATAGTTGCTGGATGTGTTCAAGAGCAGGTAAAGTAACACGTTTGCTTTTTTCAGCTTCTTTGCCCAAAATGCAATGCCAAGTTGGGCTCCTTTAACTGGTATGGTGAGCAGTGCTCGTGTGGTCGATGGATAACCCCTGCTTTTCAAATACACAAGAACAGAGTGGATGAAATGAAACTGTTGCCAGCCCTGGGATCGCAAACAAAGAAGCTGTGAACTTAGGGCCGGACTTGGAATAAATCCTGGTGGAATGCACTTCTCTTGATTGCTGCCTTTCGTAGTGGAAGTCAAAATCTCAGTTGGCATGTCCGAAGATAATTACTGACTGTAAGAGCTATGGGTTGGTAGCTTATTATTACATGACATATATGCAATACTCTCCAGGCTTTTAATCATGTAAATTGGATTTGATATTAAAATCTTTTACAACCCAGATACCGTGTTACATGTTTTAAAGCGTTTGTGCTGTGTGGATCTAGCTCATGCTTTAAGCATGCTAGGCAAGCGTTCTACCTCTGAGCTCCATCTGGAGCCTCTTACATTTTTAAAAGTTATGCTTTCTGGTATGTTGGTTATGTGATACTAAAGTCCAGATGGATAAGATTGTATGCAAAAACTCAAAGCTGTCAGTATCCAGGTGGATAATACTCCTGAGTTTTCAGAAATGTAAAGCAGAATTACTTAGTTGTATTTTGAAAAATTATTTCTGTGTTTCATTTAAGGGACATTAGTAAGCCTACACATATGCCTTTTGGTGACATCTATAGTTTCCTGCTCAGTTTGCGGTAGCTCACTCCAGGGGAATCTCTTCTCCCAGTGATCCTCACAATTTATGTTATCTCTTGGAAGGGCTTTGTGAATCTTGTTTGTCTTGAGCCTTATAAATTTCATTAACGTCTCTCTTCCCTCCTGGGGGTGGGAGGGTGCTGAGGGAGAGAGGAAGAGGAAGAGGAGCGAGAGATTGAATGAATATGAATGGAAGTGTATGTGTTTGAGACAGGGTCTCTGTAGTCCTAACTGCCCTTTAACTCACTCTCTGTAGACCAGGTTGCCTCTGATAGAGATCCAGTTGCCTCTGCTTCCTGAAGGTGTCAGGGTTAAAGGTGTGTGTCACCATCTGTGGCCAGATTAGCTTTTCAGTCTTACCTATAGTAACTAGAATTTATTTTATTTGTTTATTGTTAGAATTAGACGTAATTAGATATTTGAACATTGACATGAAATCAGAATTAGCTAAAAGAGGGACAGTCTATGACCTTAATACATTTTTACTTATTTGTGTCTGTGTTGGACACTGACAAGGAGCTGGGCACTGGTGGCCTACACCTTTTATCCTAGCACTGGGGAGGCAGAGGCAGGCAGATCTCTTAGAGTTTGGGGCCAGCCTGGTCTTCAGAACAAGTTCTAGGGCAGTCACAGGAGAAACCTTGTCTCAAAACCAAAAACAAACAAGACACTGACATGGAAATAATTCATAAATAATGTGAACAGTAAACATGCTCTTTAAGCATACTTAGTTAGTTTGGAAGAGGTGTTACTGATGTTACTGATTATTCTTGAGAAAGACCTCAGTATATGACTTGTAGCATCAATAGCATTTCTTTTTTTTTTTTTTTTTTTGGTTTTTCGAGACAGGGTTTCTCTGTAACAGCCCTGGCTGTCCTGGACCTCACTCTGTAGACCAGGCTGGCTTTGAACTCACAGAGATCCACCTGCTTCTGCCTCCCAAGTGCTGGGATTAAAGGCCTGCGCCACCACCACCCAGCAATTACAGACAGCTGTGAACTGCCATGTGGGTGCTGGGATTTGAACAAGGGTCCTTTGGAAGAGCAGCCAGTGTTCTTAACTGCTGAGCCATCTCTCCAGCCCCAAATGTATTCAAATTTTAAAAAAGATTTATTTATTATGTATACAGTGTTCTGTCTGCATGTATGCTTGCAGGCCAGAAGAGGGCACCAGATCTCATTATAGATGGTTATGAGCCACCACGTGGTTGCTGGGAATTGAACTCAGGACCTCTGGAAGAGCAGTCAGTGCTCTTAACCTCTGAGCCATCTCTCCAGCCCCTTTCTTTAAAACAAAACAAAACTTGGTTTTGTTTTTGTTTTTTTTTCAGAGACAGGGTTTCTCTGTGTATCCCTGGCTGTCCTGGACTCACTCTGTAGACCAGGCTGGCCTTGAGCTCACAGAGATCCTCCTGCCTCTGCCTCCTGAGTGCTGAGATTAAAGGTGTGCACCACCACTCGGGCCTTAATAGTATTTCTTAAACAAGAAATTCTGCCATTTCTGTCTTTCATAAAATTTCATCACCTTTTTCTCATTCATTATCTTCTCAAAGCTTTTCAAAACCTGGTTGGTCCGTAAGAAAAACCTGGTTGGCCGTAAGAACACCTCATTGTAGGTGAAAAGTGGTTGAATAGCTGCAGTTTCATCCGGCTCAACTTACCATCTACCCGTCCTACATCCTAGGACACAGCAGAGAGCAGCCTATTTCATTTTAATGTACATTTTCAGTCTGCCCTGTGATGTACACTGAGAACATGTGGGCATGATTGTAGGGGATACAGTGAATAAAGCAGACAAGTGCCCTTTCTGGCTACATACATTCCGGCTGGAGGGGACAATACTCTTTTGAAAGCTAAATGTACTTGCCAGTGAGGAGTGGCTGGGAACCTAACTGTGTAAAGCTCAGCCAGAGTGGCGGTGGATGCCTGCAGTTTCAGCACTCAAGGTGGAGGCAAGAGCATCTGGAGCGCAAGGTGTTCCCGGGCTTTGTAGGGACTTGGAGTAGAGGCCAGCCTGGCCATCAGAATCTCAAAGCAACAGAAAAAGGTGCATGGACACTGCTTCTGGACCATTGGACAGCACGACCCTGAGTGTGCCTACTTCTTTCTCTTGCTGGGTGAGGTTTGTGCTACCAGGAACCAGCCAAGATTTTGGTTCTTCTGGTTATCATGTTAGGTATGGGCAACTAACTCGTGGCTGATCGTTCGACTATATATATCTTAAAGAGGTCATGCTGCTGATCTGGTTGTAAAGTCCAATAGTACTGATGAGACACGGTATAACTAAGATGGAATTTCACTAGTCGTTTGTTTTTAAACCAGTATTCATTGGTAAGTTACGAGTAGAGTACAAACCAAGGCCTACAAACATCTCTAGATTACACATCCATGACCAGTAAATGGTTTTATTCTCTTAATGGACATGCTTTCATCGTGACCTTGGAGGCCAGGTTTGAATTTAGAATTGGGAAGTAGTCCTGACAAAATAAGAGTAAACCTCCCCAGTTTAGCCTCTGTAAATCTGGCAGGCAGCCAGCTTTAGGGACAAATTAAACATCACTATGAAAATACAGTCAGCAAGCCGGGCGGTGGTGGCGCACGCCTTTAATCCCAGCACCTGGGAGGCAGAGGCAGGTGGATCTTTGCGAGTTCGAGGCCAGCCTGGTCTACAAAGCGAGTCCAGGACAGCCAGAGCTGTTAAACAGAGAAACCCTGTCTCAAAAAACCAAAAAGAAAACAAAAAAAGAAAATACAGTCAGCAGACTCAAAAAGTAGGCAGTTCTGCAGGACAAGACTTAAGTTTCTTCAACATACGGTGTTGAGAGATGTTGGAAAAAGGAATTGCCATGAGAACTAACAGTGTTGATCTTACTTGGATCTTCATTTTCACAAGCCAACTCTACATGGGCATTTTAACTCATTTTTAACTTTTTTTGGTGCATTTATGTGCACTTCTTGGAGTTTATGTGTACCATGTGTGTGCAGGATTCTTTGGAGCAGAAGAGAATTTCCGATCCCTGGAGCTGGAGTTACAGATGGTTGTGAGCTGTCATGTGGGCACTTAGGGCACTGAACTTAGGTTCCCTGCAAGAGCAGCAAATGTCCTTGCTGGGCCATCTCTCTCTAGTTCCTAAATAGGCTTTTTTTTTTTTTTTTAGGTTTTTGGAGACAGGATTTCTCTGTGTATCTTGACTGTCCTGGACTCTTTGCAGACCAGGCTGGCCTTGAACTCACAGAGATCCGCCTGCCTCTGCCTCCCCAGTGCTGAGATTAAAAGCATGTGCCACCATGCCCAGCTAGACAGGCATTTTTTTAAGACTGAACATTGAATGTGGAACAGATAACTATTAGATGGTGTTAAGGAATTACTGACTTTGCTAGGTATATATGATACTTTCAAAATAAAAGGCTTTGTTTAGAGATGTTTAGTGAAATATTCATAGATGAAATAATATGTCTGAGATTTACTACAAGATATTCCTGGGGGGAAAAATGACAAAGGTATTGGGAGGGAGGGTAGATGGAAGAGGAGTGACAAATGGTTGAAGATGGGGTGGTAGTAACATGGGGATTCACTTTCTTCTTACATTTGTTAAGATAAATGTTAAAGTGTTACTGTTTGCATAATGTAAGTTTTCCTAAGTGGGACATCATAAGCACACAGACAAAGTATGATGGTAATGGAATTAAGCAAGGGTTTTGGACATACGAGTGTGGTTCAAAAGTCAATAGTGTTACTATATCCAAGATACCAAATAACAGAGAAAGAATTAAAACCAAAACTATCAGCTGGGCATGGTGGCACACACCTTTGATCCCAGCACTCACTCGAGAGGCAGAGGCAGGCAGATCTCTGTGAGTTCAAGGTCAGCCTGGTCTACAGAGTAAGTTCCAGGACAGCCACGGCTGTTACACAGAAAAACCCTGTCTTGAAAAACCTGAAAAACAAACAAAAGCAAAAACAAAACAAAACAAAACCACCCCCCCAAAAAAAAAAACTATCAACTATGAAAAGCCTAAATGACCTCAGGATAGGCAAGGACTTCTTAAAATACAAGTGGCAGAGACCTAACAAGATATTAACAAATTCACTATGCTCAACAGCTAGAGAGCAAAACCCCTATAAAGTGCTAAGCTAGGAGAAGATATTCACAACATATGCAACAATAAAATGAATAAGGTAGGCTATCTAAAGATCTACACATCACTAAGAGAAAGGAAACTGAACAGCATACTTTATAAGAGTGGACAGTTCACAGAACAGTGTATAGTTGAATGAACACAAAGGAACACAGTATTCCCGAACTGCCTGAGAAATGTGGACTAGTCACACCATAGTGACACAAATCATAAAAGTCTGATCATATCTAGTGTTGGTGAGGATTTAAACTGCTAATTTTGCAAGTGACTCAGCAAACATGTGAAAGATAAGCTTGCAGGGAATATATTGTATGTACTAGTAAACAATTCAAAGACCCAAGTGTCCATCTTAGGTAAAGAAATATGATTATTTCTTTATATGTATTCAAGGAAATGTAGCAGTTAAAACCCTGAGAGAGCCCCAAAGAGCAATTCCTAGTGACAATGGTTTGGAAAGCACCTACAGTGTTGTACATTTATGTGAATTTAAAACATCCGCCAACACTCAACATATGTATTTACAAACATTTAAACACGGTAAAAGTAAAAATTAAGATGGACTAAAAAGAGTTCTATAAAATTCATGCTAAGAATTGTCTATGTGGACAGAAGGCAATTAAGTTGGGCGTTTAGTGGTGTAGTAGGGAGACAGTTCAACTTTCCTGTAATTGAAAATTTCTTATACTGTGAGAAAAATTTAGACTGAAGTGAAAAATGTTAACATGTTTACTTTTGATGATAGGCAGGCATTCAAACGTTTGTATCATAATTATCCAAACTTTTTGGAATAAAATAATTCAATAAAAATTAAATTTTATAAAAATTAAAAATGGAAAAGTTGACGCTTAGTCACGATTTTCTTAAAGACCACGGTGTTTGGTAGATAAAGAAAACTCGATTTTATCTTAGTTTGCATGTCAGTGTTTGAATCTGAAGCGCCTGAATGGAAATGTTTTCAATTTCACCGTAAATAAAAATGTATCATTCCAAGGACGGGAGGAATGACATTGTGGTACCGGGACTTCAAAACTGTATGTGTGTGCGTGTTCCTGTGTATGTATGTATATGCGCGCGCGCGCGCGGCGCGTTGCACGTGTGTGTGCAGGTGCGCTCCTAGCCGGACTTCATGAATTTGGACCTGGCTTTCTTCCCAGCTTTCCCGCATTCCGCAATCGGTAGTAACATCAGCCACGAGGAGCTCGGAGGATTCCGGGAAACATTTCTGTTTTGTTTGTAACCATGGGAAAAATTCCACTCGGTCCTAGAAGGATCCTCATTCATTCACCGTATCGTTTTCAACATCACTGGCCACTGAAGTTGAGTAAAACTGAAAAAGAAACAATAGTAAATACACTCTTGAAACTATCGTTTCAAACCCAGTTTACAGTTTTCATTTTGAATTCGTGATGCGTGTGATTTTCTTCTAAAAATATTTAGAATCTTGAGTATTAGTAATAAAAGATTGACAATCTATTGCGAGTTTTAGAGACTTTAGTAGGTAAGGGTGGACAGGGAGAGCTTATCTGATATATTTTCTTTGTTTAAAATTGTTTGAAGGTGGGCTTTCTACAAGTACGATTTGTGAGAATCTTTACCTCCGATTCTGTGTTCTAACAAATGTGGAAAATCCTTTGTGCTTGTCTTTATTTACTGTGTATGTGGAAAATTACAGCCATAGAAAGTATAAATGCCGAATCAGGTTTACTGTCAATTTCTAATTTTGTTATGAGATATCTACGTTGTGTTAAGGACAATCAAACAACAAACCATGTTCAGGAGACTTTTCATTTTTAATATTATCAGCAAATTTTAACTGAAGCAGTTAAATCTATGTGCTCTCCACCCAACTTAAAAAAGCAAAAAAAACCACAGCAGAACAGAAAGTGCTGAAATCCCCATAGGAAAATATTTACTATTTAGCTTATCCGCTGACGTCTCCTTAGCTTTTGCTGCAAGTTCCCGTGTGCGGTGAGGTAGTTTGCCTCCGCTCGGCCACCGTCCGTCAGCGTTCAGCGTATTTTGTCCTCCGGCCGCCACCGTTTCGGATTACTCACCTATCCGAGTTGTGAGGGAGAAGTATCTGTTTCGGGGAAGCCGGCTAGTGTAGCCGGCACCATGGAGTCGCCTTTTAGTCCGGGACTTCCTCATGGAACAGATGAAGACTGGGGTGAGTGGATCTGCGGACGTACCCGAGCTAGGTCTGGCCGCGTCTGCGGGGTGTTTCCTCCCGATTTCCGCCCGGTGGCAGTGACAGGTGTGGACGAGGCTTGCCAAAGGAGCGAGGCCAACGGGTTGTGGGTCGTGGAAGAGACTGGCAGAACCTCCTCTGGGCCTTTGTCCTGGCTTCAGCGATAGTGACATGCTGTTCTGATCGAAATTGCTGTAGCTTTTCAGCGTGTATTCCTGGTGGAAACATCAGGTGTTCTTGAGGGACCAGAACTCAGCAGGATGATTGTGACTGCCCCAAAGGCTCCAAGCTATTTTCTCAGACTTTGGGCTGTGGGTGGGGAGCGGTGTGTGTGTGTGTGTGTTTCCTCCATGTGCACATGGTATGTGTGAGAAAACATGGTTGAAATAAACACATAAGAAATTGGCAAAGAAAAGCTCCCAAGCACCTGACGTCGCTCATGTCGATCTAATACAAACTGATATCATTCTGACCTCTGTCCAAACACAGCTCTGAATTCTCTTAAGTCTATCTTGCTTGGTGTGAGTGTTCAGGAAGGATGGAATAGAGAATGACAATGGACAAGCTTGTCATCTAAATCCTTAGATAAAGCTGATATTCCTGTCTTGATTACAAGACAGGGTGTTAATGACATCTAGTATAAATTTGGAATTCACTGAGGTAGATACCTCTATGGATCCTGACACTACCCTGTTCTTCAGCCGTGTAGTTTTGGGGTCATTTTTCTTCCTTGGACCAACATTCCACCATCACATGAGTAGACAGACTCTCAAGTAGGATGTATTGAATATCCTACTTTAATTTTCCAGTTTCAGATGTTCTCTACAGTTACAATCTATGAGACATTTACTTGGATCATTGGGCAGGTTTTTGACAACTTTTTGGAAAAACAAAACCAACAAACCAAAACTTTAGTTGTCCATTCTCCAGTTCACTTTCCCTGCTAAATACTTTCCTTATAATAATACAGAAGTCACTTGCTTAGGACTTTACTTTTGTCAGCTATTCTGCAAAGTGCACTGCATGTGTAACTTCTGTTCACAACAGTTCAGTGAGATCCTGCCATCCTATAGGTGCTGAAACTCGGCTGACAGGATCTTAGAGCAGTAAAAGTAGGATCAGAACCAGGGTTATCTAATTTCCAAGGCTGAGCCTCTGGTTTTTCTATTCTGTAACACATTCCCCCCCCTTTTTTTTTTCCTCTAAAGGCTGGATTCTTCCCAATTCTTCTGTTCTTAACAAATCTACCTTAGTATGTTGGATAGTTATGATTTATTTTCTCAACCATTTGACCATTATGTTTTTGTGGCTTTTTTTTTTTTTTTAAGATTTTTCGAGGCAGGGTTTCTCTGTATAATAGCCCTGGCTGTCCTGGAACTCACTTAGTAGGCCTTGAATTCACAGAGATCTGCCTGCCTCTGCCTCCCAAGTGCCAGGATTAAAGGCGTGCTCCACTGCGCCTGACCTCGTGGCATTTCTTAAACTACAACCATGAGGCACTAACTGAGAGTATTATTTTGTCTTGTATTTGGACTCTCAGCTGCATTTTTCTAACTCCTACTCTTGATTCTTCAACAAAACATACAATTCTTTGTGGTCAGCTGGCTCCTCTCTCAGGTGCCCTGCACCATCTCTCCTAGAGTATGTCCTTTTCTCATTGTTTTAGGTTTCTCTCTCCAGACTTAGCAGCCGTCTCGTGGCTGACTACTTTTATCTCTTACGTGTTCAATAGGAGGTGGATTAGCACGTACTAGAGTCTAAAACTGCTATTGGGCTTTCCCAATAAAATCATGGATTTTTTGGGAGTTGCTTTTTGATGTTTGATTATTTTACTGATGTATTTGATGTTTTAAGAGTAATCTTAGAGCCTGGTGTGGTGGCACACTCCTTTGATCCCAGCACTTGGGAGGTAGAGGTGGGTGGATCTCTGTGAGTTCGAGGCCACCCTGGTCTACAAAGTGAGTCCAGGACAGCCAGGGATACACAGAGAAACCCTGTCTCAAAAAACCAAAAAAAAAAAAAAAAAAAAGAACTTGAACAATTTGATGGTAGTTGGTGTTTTGTTGTGTGGTTTTTTTGTTTTTGTTTTTGTTTTTTTTTTTTTTGAGAAAGGGTTACTTTGTGTAGCCCCGGCTGTCCTGGAACTCAGAGAGATCCACCTGCCTCTGCTTCCTGAGTACTGGGACTAAAGGCATGTGCCACCATGTCTGGCCTTTGATGAAGCAAGTTATCATCTTAGCACAGGGTATGGTGGGATGTCCCTTTATCTATCTATCTATCTATCTATCTATCT
>CAJQZJ010033821.1:2034387-2082901 GCA_907164525.1 Lophiomys imhausi | reverse complement strand
TTCTTTCTTTCTTTCTTTCTTTCTTTCTTTCTTTCTTTCTTTCTTTCTTTCTCTTTCTTTCTCTTCCTTCCTTCCTTCCTTCCTTCCTTCTTTCTTTCTTTTCTGTTCTGTTTTCTTTTTTTCTGAGATAGGGTCTTCTTTTGGAGTTCATCTTGGCCTGGAAAATTTGATGTAACCCAGGCTTGCCTTGAATTCTTAATGCTCTTGTCTCAGTTTCCTAAATACAGGAATTAAAGGCATGAGCCACCATATCTGTCTTGATACATTTACTTGATACATTAGTATCAAGTAAAGGATGAACCTTAATAATAGGGGTTTTTGACAAATGTAATGGCGTGGGCCCATCATTACAGTATTGCACAGAGTAGTGTGAGGGTCCCTCTCCAAAACACCTCCTGTGCTCCTCTCATTCATCCCTCCTTCTCTCCACCCAAGTAATCCCATACCTCATAGCAGATCTTTTCACTGACCCAACATTTTGCTGTTGTTACATGGGTGCAGCCATATGGTATGTAACCTTTCCAAACTGGCTTCTTTACGAAGTGCTATGCATTTGAAGTTCTTGTGTCTTTTTGTGGCTCGATGACTTATTTCTTTTACCACAGAATAGTGCTAAATAAGGGTTTTGACAAATGTATGATGACAGGGATCTGCCATTACAGTATTTCTGCATGGTATTCAGGATGCTAGCATGTTCAGGTTCTGATGCTAGCCCTATTCTTTGCTTGTAGATAGCAGCCTTCTTGCTGTGGTACTGAGGAAAGAGAGTTATCCCCTTCTCACAGATCATTTAACTCCTTGTGACTCTGTGCTAGATACAGCCGTACTGGGGAGTAGGGCTTCAGTATGAATTTTGGGAGGATATAATTCAGTTTAGAGCACATAGTTTGTATGTCTATTTACATGTTGATTTCTTGGTTGCTTCCAATTTTTGGCAGTTATACGTGAAGCTCCTCTAAACATCTGTGTGTAGATTTTTTGTGTTGATGTAAGTTTTCATATCATTTGGGCTGATACAAAGGAGCACAGTTACCGGATCATATTTTAAGAGTGTCTTCGGTTCATGAGAAACTGCCAAGCTTGTATATTTTGTGTCTCCACCAGCAATGAGTGAATATTTTGCTGGCATTTGCTGTTGCCAGGACTTTGGAGTTTAGTGTGGTGGTGCCTTGTTTTAATTTGCGGTTTTCTGGTGTTACATGGAGTTGATCATCTTTCCATGGCTAGTTTGGAATCTTTACGTTCCAGTTCCCTCTTCTTTCCTCCCCTCTCCCTCTCTCTTGAATTGTGCAAAAACCACGTTTCTTTTTTCTTTTCTAAAGCCACTTAAGAGATGTGTATCAAGATAAGAAGCTTCCTGCCGCAGCGGTTTCTCTCATGCCTTTAGTGTCCTCAATAAAGCTTCTCTTCCTTGTCTTGCCCTAACCAAAGCGTGACACTCCCCCATGCACAGCTTCCTCCCACCCAAGTCTTGGTGAAAGCTCTCTGCATGCAGCACCTCAGAATACAGAAGCTGTTTTCCTCGCCCTTCACTGCCATTTCCAGAGCATGTTCCTTTCTTCCACACTAAATACCTAGGTGTAAATCGTACTTTGTCCAAGTTATACCTCTTCCTCTTCCAGAGATCTGCCGATTCTATGGTCACTTTCACTTACTTCTTGGAAAATATAGCTGCTAGCTCACTGTTGCTTTCTTCAGCATTCTGCTGTTAGGGCTCTTGGATATTTCAGTGGACTTGGTCAGTCTGTCCTCTGTGGTCAGTCTGTCCTCTGGTCGTGTTACTCTCTCCCTGGTCATTGTTCCCCAAAACTTCTCTCTTCAGCCTCTTAACACCTCCTCTTTCATGCGCTGAGCCAGATCGTCCAGTCTGTCTCACCTCCCCAGCATGCTTGCCTTCCCCCATGTAGATGCTGAAGACCATCTCTTGTTACTAGAGAAGATGCAGTTTTTTGTGTGTGTTTCAGCTCCCTCATGCTTTATTAAAAATGTTGCTGAGGCTCTTTTCCCTTTTGTTTCCTATAGTATTTCTCCCATCTCTGTTAGAAAACAAACATGTAGTTAGTTCATTTCTCCTATCTAGAGGGGGGAAAAAAGAAAATGCTAAGCTCTCCTTAAATGTTACTTCCCCGCCTGGTGTGGGGGGAGGCAGAGGCAGGAGGATCTATGACTTCGAGGCCAGCCTGGTCTACAAATCGAGTCCAGGACAGGCCTGGATACATAGCGAAACCTTGTCTGGGGAGGGGAGGAAGTTACTTCCCCTCTTGCTGTCACCACATTTCCCCTCGATTTTTTTTCTATTACTTTTTGTAAATAGAAAGTTTTCTTAAAAGTCTATGTTTAATGGTGACCCCAATTTTTCTCTTTTAGCTCTGCTTTTTGCTACATTTATTATGTATGTATGTATGTGTGTGTGTGGAGGGTGGAGGTGGTATGCATGCCAAGGCACTTGGAGGATTATCTTCGAGGATTGATTCTTTCCTTATATCATGTGAGTCCTGGGTATCAAACTCGGAACATCAGCCTTGGCAGCAAGTACCTTTACTTACTGAGCTACCTTGTGGCCCCTGTTTTTCTTTTCTTTTTTTTTTTTGTTTTTGTTTTTTCAAGACAGGGTTTTTCTGTATTAATAGTTCTGGCTGTCTTGGACACACTTTGTAGACCAGGCTGGCCTTGAACTCATAGAGATATGCCTGCCTCTGCATCCCAAGTGTTGGGGTTAAAGGCGTGCACCACCACGCCCAGCTTTTTTTGTTTTTTTTGAGACAAGGTTTCTCTTAACCACTGAGCCATCTCTCCAGCCCCGAGACAGGGTTTCTCTATGTAGTCCTGGCTGTCCTGGAACTCACTCTGGCCTTGAACTTACAGAGATCCACCTGCCTCTGCCTCCCAAGTGCTGGGATTAAAGATGTGCGCCACCGTGCCTGGCAGGGACAGACAGCTGTGAACTGTCATGTGAGTGCTGGGATTTGAACCCTAGTCCTTTGGAAGAGCAGCCAGTGCTCTTAACCACTCCCTGAGCCAGTGCTCAGAGCCATCTCTGTAGTCCGTAGCCCCGTTTTTCATGTTACTGAAAATAACAATACTCTGATCAGCCCGAGATAGAGTAAAAAGCAAGATCATGGTGCAGGAGTTCCTTTTAAGGAGTAAACAAATAAGTGGTCAGGGTAGAGGGAGGTGAGGTGGAAAAGATTATTAAGAAAGCTAAAAATCACAGCTGCTGTTATTGAGGGAAGTCTAAATATTGGTAGTGTGAAATCAATGAATAGGATGTAGGAATAGGCAGATTTTAATACTTTAGAGTGATAAATTGTGCTATTAGTTTCTCATAGATTCTTCTGAAATGCTCTATAAATATAGATGTCTGTTTATCTGCTTCCAGTTTATTTTAAACCACAGAAATTGAAAGATCAGTACACTGATATCTGTATTTCCCTTATGTACCAACTGTTAAAATCCTGCCCCACTTACTTTGTGTCTTGTTGCTGCCCACACTTCCCCCTCTCTCACCACCTGAAACACAATCAGGTAGAATGAAACTTGTAAATATTTTACCAGTTATTTCTTAAGAACAAGGGATGTTTATTAAAAAAAAAAAAACCATGAGTGCAACTATTTATAGTTGTAACCCAGACCACAGGGTTCCTTCTTGCCTTGTGTTAACCATGGTCACGTTTTGAGAAGTGTGCTTGCTGTGTGACCACCATAGTGTGGCATGTGCTTACAAAACCTAGATTGTAAAGTCAACTGCACACATGGATTGTATGACACAAATGTTCATATATAATACACACATATGTAGTAGATCCCACAGCTCCTATGGCCACAGTAAACAAAACAATCTGAGATTAAGCAAAATACAAGAGAAAATGATGCAATTGAGACACAGTAGATGTAAGATGTGTGATACACCTGCCAGTGTAACATGGCTCACCATTTTACTGTAAAACTTTTTTTATGAATGGAACACATTACTAAAATAAGGATGAAAAGTATACTGTAGCAAATTCTAAACTAGTAATGTAGTTGTGGTTATTATCAAGAATTATGTGTATACTATACATAATTGTATACTTTTATGAGCTTCACAATGGTTGTTTACACATCACTACCACAAATGCCTGAGTATTCATTATTAGAAGACACTATGACAGCTCTGATGTTGCTAGGTGATAGGGGTTTTTCAGTTCTGTTATACTTTTTTGGGGGACTGACTTTATGTATCGTTGACCATCTTTGTTTTCAACATCTCTTTTTAAAGTTTTTTAAAATTTTGTTTCGTTTTGACAGACTCTTATAGCCGAGGCTAGCCCCCAGTTTGCTGTGTGGCTAAGGAGGGGTATGACCTTGAACTCAGGTCCTCTCGCCTCTGCCTCCCAGGTGTGGCCTTATAGACTTGTGCATGCTTCACTGCTGATGGAGCTGGTCTCTAACCACCCCTCCTCCCAGGCTTAATGGGTCCTGTTCTGTAACTGGCTTCCAGCCTTTGATTCTTCTGTGTCTGCCTCCTGAGTGCTAGGCTTATAGGCGTGTGCCACCATCTCTGGCTATCTTTTATTTGTTTTCATTTTTTTTGAGAGGGTCTTATGTAGCCCAGACTGGTTACCAATTCACAGTGTAACTGAAGATGATCTTGAGCTTACTTTAAAGTAACAATTTTTGAGATTATTTTTATTTTACATGTATGGGTGTTTTGACCATGTATGTATGTCTGTGCAATCGTGTGCACATCTAGTGCCTGTAGAGGTCAGAAGAGGGCGTCAGATCCCCTGGAACTGGGGTTGCTGATAGTCGTGAGCCTTCATGTGAGTGCTGGGGCTTGAACCCAGGTCTTCCATAAGAGCAGCCAGTGTCCTTAACTGCTAAGCCATCTCTCCATCTTTATTTATTTAAAAATAGTTTTTATTCATATATTTATTTATTTAGTTACTGTTGTGTGTATGTGTGTAACATATGTGTGAGGTAAGAGGTCAACTTTGTGGAGTTGGTTTTCTTCATTCACCTTTATGCGGATTCTGAGAATGGATCTCAGGTCATCAGGCTTGCTTGGCAAGTACTTTATCAGCTGAGCCAACTCTCCGACTTCTTGAATTTATCATCCCTCTGCTTATAACCTTCCAAGTAGGATCACAGGCATGTGCCATGTCTGGTTTATGTGCTAATAGGGATTGAACTCAGGGCTTCATGTATGTTGTAATATACCAACTGAACTACATCCCCACCCAAACCTATGTTTTTATAGCTTTTGTTTTAGTTACTGAGTTGAATAGAGCCTTCCTGAGGGTGATGGCAGAAGCCAGGAGACTGTTTGGAGGCTTCTATGGGGATTCCCAGAGTTAACTGATAGCAGTGGTTGTATGTACATATACATGCATGGTTTTGAGTCAAAATTTGTCTATGTGGCCCAGGCTGGTCTTGAACTGGTGGACTTAAGTCATCATATTGCTTCAGCTTCATAAGTAGCTGAGACTAGAGGTCTGTGTCATATTGTCCATCTAGACACATATTTTAAAATTCTGAAGTCGTGTCAAATCTGTAGTTGTAAAAACACTGTAAGGAACATTTGTTCTGCAGTTTTAAATTATGTCACAGTTGCCTCATTTCTTTCTTTTTTCTCCTCCCCATCCTTCACCCTTAAATATATATATATATATATATATATATATATATATATATCACCCACCACCAGAAAATAACAAGCAACACTCCACCCAGACTTTCCTGTGTTACCACAGTGTGCTTCTTCCATTCAGAAAACAAGCACCAGTACGACCCTGCTGCTCACTTTACAGAGATGGTTTAAACTTTGCTGTCTCTCTCAGGGGCTTTTTCTTCATAGTCTGTAATTCTTCCTGCAAACACACTTTTTGATTTTGCATGTTTAGTTGATGTCCTTCATTCTGGAGTAGATTGTTAGTATTTTTCTTGCCTATCATGTCCTTGGCAGTTTTTTTTTAATGTTTATTTATTACTTCAAGTTACATCTCTATCATAGTGCCTTCTTTCCATCCCTCCCTGTTCCACCCTCCCACCCTCTCCTTCCTCTCCCACACATCCCATTCCTCTGATGTGGTGTGTCCGTACATATCAGTCCCTCAGTTCAACAGTCATATGAGGGCTGAGAGCTTCCTCTTCCACTGAGGGCCTACATGGTAGCACCCCTAGGGCAAATTTTTCCATTAATAGGTAACAAAGTCTGTGTTCCTGATCCTTTTGGTCTGTTGATTGTACGATAGTTATCCTGTACTATATGGTTAAAATCCAATTATAAGTGAGTATATGCCATGTGCATCTTTCTGAATCTGGGTTAGCTTACTCAGGATGAGCTTTTCTGGTTCCATCCATTTGGCTGCAAATTGCATGATTTTGTTGTTTCTGATGGCTGAGTAGTATTCCATTGTGTACATGTGCCACAATTTTTTTTATCCATTCATCAGTTGAGGGACATGTGGGTTGTTTCCAGTTTCTAGCTATTACAAATAAGGCTGCTATGAACATAGATGAGGATATGTCCTTGTGGTTTAGTGAAGAATCATTTGGGTGAATACCCAGAAGTGGTATGGCTGGAGGGCTATTCCAAGTTTTCTAAGATATCATCGCCAGAATGATTTCCATAATGGTTGTACAAGTTTGCATTCATTCCCACCAGCAATGGAGGAGTGTTCCCATTTCTTTACAACCTCGCCAGCATGTGCTGTCATTTGAGCTTTTGATCTTAGCCATTCTGCCAGGTGTGAGATGGAATCTCAGAGTCATCTTGAGTTGCATTTCTCTGATGATTAAGGATGTTGAGCATTTCTTCAAATCTCTAATGCTCACTGCCATTAGAGATTCCACCTGGCCATTAGGAATTCCTCCTTTGTGAATTCTCAGTTTAGCTCTGTATCCCACTTTTTGATTGGATTATTTGGTTTCTTGGTGTTTAATTTCTTGAGTTTTGTAAATTATGGATATTAGCTCTCTGTCAGATGTGGGATTGGTAAAGATCTTTTCCCAATATGTAGGCTGCCTTGGCAGTCTTTATGCTAGAAAGTAATCATAATCTGGATCTATACACTGTATCCTTGTGACCAGACTCAGGCTGTGCAATGGCAGGTATGCCAGAGGCCTGACTCTCCAACTTACATGGTGCTGGTGATCTGAGGAGCTTGGTCACATGATCATAGTGGGTGCCACCTGGCAAGTTTCTCTAGTGTAAATTCAGTTTTTCCTGTTGTGTTTTTATTTATATTTAGGGGAGTTAATGTGACCAGACACTAATATCCTGTTGTTATTAACATTCACTCATCCCTATCCTCAGTGAGTTTGCCAGCCTAAATCAACTTACTTCTCTAATCATTGACACATGCAGATTATCTGTCTCTATTCTGTCTTACACTTAATTTTCTTTTTTTTTTAAAGATTTATTTATTTTACATATATGAGAACTCAATCTGCATGTACCCCTACATACCAGAAGAGAGCATCAGATTCCAGTATTGATGGTTGTGAGCCACCATGTGGTTGCTGGGATTGAACTCCAGACCTCTGGAAGAGCAGACAGTGCTCTTAACCGCTGAGCCATTCTCTCCAGCCCACACTTATTAATTTTCAAGCAATGCTAACACCATTAGAAAGAGCCCTCTTAGCTGGGTGTGGCAGCACATGCCTTTAATCCCAGACCTTGGGAGACAGAGGCAGACAGATCTCTGAGTTCAAGGCCAGCTTGGTCTACAAAGCGAGTTCTAGGACAGGCAGTACAGTTATATAGAGAAACCCTGTCTCGAAAAAAAAAAAAACTGAAAAAAAAGAGCCCACTTTCCCTCCCACCCTTTCTTCCTCCTTCCATATGAATTCATTGAAAGGTTTTTACCTTAATGGGTTGTGAATGCTTACTCTGTTTTAATGTTTAAATTTTCTCAGATTTGGTCAGTGGGAGTTCAGTCATGTCAATGCCTTTGGTCTTTTGACATAGTCATGTTCTTTTTGTTTGTGTGTACATGAAGTAGTGGGGATTGAACTCAGGCCCTTGCACATGCTAGGTACGTCCATGACTCTTCTGATATGTTCTCCTCTTTTGCTGAGAATTTCCTTTTTTTTTTTTTTAAATGAGAAAAATTTTTTTAACACATCAATATTTCCCAGGCTTCGTATGTATGTTCTGTGCTCTGAAACAGCCATTTCTCCAAAGAGCCCCTTAGTGACTTCCATTTAGTGGAGGATGGTACTTAGTATCTGTATCTGAGCACATTGCTTTCCTTCTGAAGTTTCCTTATGCGCAAACCTCTCAGCAGGCAGAGCTAGGAAACGAATCATGTCTCTGTAAACATACACATATAAACATCTTTAATGATCTCTTTCTCTCTGCTTCATATTTATCTTGAGACAGTTGTCATTCTGTAGCCCAGGCTTGCCTGGAACTTGTAATATAGCAAGGGTAGACTCGAACATGCAGGTCCATCATCACCACTGGGTCATGTGCCACCATTCCTGGGTGTACATGAATGCATTTAAAAATTAGTTTATTTAAAAATTAGTACAGGCTGGAGAGATGGCTCAGCGGTTAAGAGCACTGCTGCTTTTCCAGAGGTCCTGAGTTCAGTTCTCAGCAACCACATGGTGGCTCATAACTATCTGTAACAGAATCTGCTTCTCTGTTCTGGTGTGCATGAAGACAGGGCTCATATACATAAAATAAATCTTTTAAAAAAATTAGTTCATTTACTAGTTATTTCAATCTAACATCTTATAGTTCTTTTAGCCTTACCCTCTCCATGTTTCAGAGTCTTCCCTCAGATGGTGAGGCAGCTCCCTCCAGTTCTTTTAGATGTAAATTCATTCATTTACTTCCTCAGTTAACAGATGTTAGCTCTAACCACTCCTAACTTTCAGGCTGCCTCTTCCATCTGCCATTGCTGTCCTCCCTCCCACCAGCTCCATTCCATTGGCGGCTAGGGAATATTGCCACCTACATCAGGCAACCTGCTCTCCCCCACCATTCCATTTCTTTGGATACCAGACACTGCTGCAGATGACTGCGTAAAACCCTACCAGCTCTATTGCTCTGCTGTCTTAGAAGCTGACTTCTTTGTGTTGGGGAGGCTAAGGAAGAAAAAGACAGATAGGAAGAGGAGGAAAAATGGGATGAAAGGTAAGAAGACCCATTGTGGAAAACAAAATATATATTTTGAAAGCTGATAGGATTTGGAGATAAATCTAATATAGAGAGCATGGAAAAGGGGCAGTGATTCTAGGGTTTTTGGCTTGATCCTCTAGGAGAACAGAACGTCATTAGATGCCAATTAGAAACAATAGAAGGTTTGATAGAAGTAACGAGAGCTCAGTGTGGAGTGTGCTAAGTTGGAAGTACCGTATAAACAGTTACGAGGAGATGTAAGCACTGTGTGCTACCCATGCTTCTTGACATTATCAGTTGGAGATACATGTTTGGGAACACTTGACAATAGGGGTGCTATATTTAAAGCCAGGAGTTCAGTAGCATTTCAGAGAGAGAACATTTGATAGAAAAATTTATGCTAAGCCCAGGGGCAGTTTCCTGTTAGAGAGTCGGGGAACCATGAAGGTAGGGTCTGCCAGTGAGGGTGGGGGGAAAATGAGGCCATGCAGTGCTTTGGCGGCTAAGTGAAGAAAATGTCTCAATTAGTAGAAAAGGATCCAACTGTCAGATGCCCTGGATTGGTCGGGAGGGACAAGGACTGTGAATTTACCATTGGACTTAGTAGTATGGAGGTCTCTGGTAACATTAATAACTGTTGGGTATGGAGTTGGGTGCTTGGCTGGAGTAGGTTCAAGAGGGAATGAGAGGAAATAGACAGCAAATGTGGAAAACCTGGAGTTTTATCCTGTATTAAAGACACATCCTTCCAGTCATCTACTTGCATGACTTTTGGCTCTGGAGCTGAGTTCAAAGTAGCCTTTTCTGACAACTGTGTGGCTAGCATGGCATTATTACTGTCTATACATACTGCTGTGCTCCATTTTAAGTTGGTGAAAGATTTCTGTCATTGGTCAGTGTCTTCGTTACTGCTGTGTTACACCATGACTAAGGCAATGTGTAAAAGAAAGCCTTTAATTGGGGGCTTGCTTACAGTTTCAGAGGGATAGTCTGTGACTATCATGGCGGGAACATGGTGGCAGGCATGGGACTGGGGCAGTAGTTAAGAGCTTATATCCTGATCTGCAGGCAGCTGGCAGAGAGAGTGACACTGGGTCTGGTGTGGACTTTTGGAACTTCAAAGCCCAGCCCCAGGGACACCCCTCCTCCAACAAAGGCCATACCTCTTAATCCTTCATAATCTTTCAT
Source organism: Lophiomys imhausi (assembly GCA_907164525.1). NCBI lineage: Eukaryota > Metazoa > Chordata > Mammalia > Rodentia > Muridae > Lophiomys > Lophiomys imhausi. The sequence continues at coordinate 2,072,601 of CAJQZJ010033821.1, read as the reverse complement.
CAACTGGGGACTCAGCATTGGAATGTATAAGCCTGTGGAGCGGGTGGGCATTGGGCATCAGGCAGTGGAGTATCCAGGAGATCACTGCAAGAGGTGTAGCACCAAGGAGGATCCCGAGCTGGGGGAACTCTTTCAAGAGTTCTGAAAGTGGTAGGGAAGGGAATTTTTACACGCTGTGTGGAAGCATTGAGCCTTGTCAGCATCTTGACCTTCTAAATAAATTAAAAAAAAATGTAGATTATGTAAGAATCTTTTCTTGCGCACATTTTTTGGTTTATAAGGAAATCTCAGTAGAAATTAGAATATGCTTCAATTTGGTGACATTTAGGTGAGTCTTTCATTATCTAAGTAGACATTTTGTGTGTGTGTGTGTGTGTGTGTGTGTGTGTGTGTGTGTGTGTGTGCGCTTACTGCTCTGTATGCATGTGTGTGACCGTATTGACACGTGTGTGGATGTAGAGGCCAGAAGTCAGAGGTCAGTGTTGGGTGTCATTTCACTGTATTTTTTTTCAATTAAATTTTATTGTGTGTATTGGGGTGAGGTAGGCATGCTGCAGGGCCGAGGACAACCTAGCAGTGGCTCTGGGGACAGAGCCCAGGCCATCAGTCTTGTGTGGCACATGCTTTACTTGCCGAGCATGTAGCCAGGCTTCAACGGTTTCTTTTTGTTTCTGAGGCAGAGTCTCTTTCTGAAGGTGCAGGTTACTGATTTGGCTAGTGAACTGTAGGGCTCCATCTTTCTCTGCTTTTCCAGTGCTGAGATTCCAGACATACATAGCTGCCCCCAGCTTTTTGCATGTGTCATGGGGAGCCCAGCCCATGTTCTCATGATGTTCACATCGCTCGAGCTTGTCAGCCGCAGCGGTTCCTAAGGAAAAACTGATGGATCTGCCACAGGGCGCAGAGCTTGTTCTACTGTCTGCTTACTGAGTGACAGTAGCTTTTCTTTTTTCTTTTCCTTCTTTATTCAAGAGTCTACGTTGTTTGCCGAGCTTGGCTATTTCACAGACACTGACGAGGTGCAGTTTGATGCAGCAAACGAGACTTACGTAAGTACTGGAGGAGAAGTAGTGGGTAACTTGGGGTTTCACCTGTACTGTTATTAAAGTGTGTGGGGTTTAGGTTAGTAGCTGAGTGATACTTATTAACTAGGAATGTTAGTAGCTCTTTTGTAGTCAGTGTGTTCAGAGCTATAACATTGCCCTGGTCTTGGCTTGAGAAGACTTGCTTGCTCTTAGGCATGAGTGACCTTGGAAAAGTCATTTGACAGCCTGCCCTTTTTTTTTTTCCTGGAGTCAAGGCTTCATGCCGTAGTGTAGGCTAGTCTTGAACTTACTGTGTAAGTCCCTGCTGGCCTGCAGTTCCTAGCAGTCAGTCCTCTTGCCTCAGCCTTCTGAGTACTGAAAAGTACAGCCGTGATCACCACGCTGAGTCCTGTTCCTTGGTTTTTACAGATACTTTGCTGCTTGTGGGAACTGGTGCTGTTAAGCAGCATGTGTGAGTCATGGATCTGGTCAAGTGGACTTACCAACTTCCTTTTTACACACTCTGGAAATTAGTCACATCTTAATTTTTGTCTTTGATTGGTTAGAGAACTATGTAAAAAGTGTTATCGTAGTCCTTTGAGCCATCAAAATGGCTTAGATTTTTTTTGATTAGTGCATGTACAGCTGACTGGCTGATAGAATTCTGAACTTTGTCTTATTCTTTAATGGCTTTATGCTGAGCCATCTTACTTACCTTAAAAATGGTTTTTGAGTGTTTGTTTGTTGAATTCATAAAAATTTTAGAAGTTTGGAAACCACAGAATGGTAGGGGAGGAAAAAGAACATTATCCTAGTGCTAACCCTCTTTATGACTCCTGGATTGTTTTCTGACTATATCTGTATTCTTTCTTCTGTAGCAGGATGATATAAATAGCTATTTGTTTGGACTTGCTTTTCTTAATAACAAGGGGAAAATTTTATCTTGTATCTGGATCTCTCTATGGCAAGACTCATTTTGTCAATCTTTAATGTTCTGTTTCCACAGAAAAGAATAAATCTCACTAATCTTTTAGTTATGGAGTCTGTTTCTTCTTCTAATTGTTACTGTCCTTCAGCAAACCAGAACTGCTGCATCTCTGGGTTCTCTAAAATGTATTTGCAGTGTGAAGCAGATGGCTTAGAAAATTCTTCTTATTCGGTTGGGTAGTACCAATTATAATATCTATGGTAAACTGTACCTGATAGTTTTATTTCAAGGTGTACATACTTTATTTTATTCATTTGCTGATTTTACACCTGCAGGAAAATAATTTTGATCATCTTAATTTTGATTTGGATTTGATGCCTTGGGAGTCAGACATTTGGAGCTCCAGCAGCCACTTCTGTTCAGGTAATGACATGCTTTACCCATAAATGCTTGCCCTAGCCAGACTCACATATAGTTTGGTAACAGAAAATTAAGTGACCAGCAAATCCTGGCCATCAGGGCTAATGAAATGAAAAGGATGAGGCTAGGGTTACCAGCAATTTGGAGTTTGATAGTGTGGTTCCCAGAATGTGATGTATATCCTTTTGGGGAGGGGACACAATTTGCTAGTGTTACTTTTCTTTTAAGTGATCAAAATTCTATAATGACAACAGAGAGAACAGGAAATTGGATAGAACATATCATATTTGTTTCCTGTGCCAGTTACCTAAGGTGTAATGATAAACCTTTCATAGTCTATTACTCAGAGCAGATCTATCTATATCTATCTATCTATCTATCTATCTATCTATCTATCTATCTATCTATCTATCTATCTATCTATACATATACCATAAAATTCTTGTTATCTGAGCAGGGAGTTTAACTACAGTTTTATAACAGTTTACTTTGGATTTTAATGTTCAATTTTAAATTTTAAGAATTTAAATGTAAAATTTATGTGTGTATTTTGCCTGTATGTATGTCTGTGCTGGAAGAACCTGTGCCCCACTTGCATGTGTGCCTGGTGCCCAAGGAGACCAGAGGAGGGCGTTTGATCCACTGGAACTGGAGATACATGGCTGTGACCCACTTTGTGGGTGCTGGGAATTGAACCCAGGTCCTTTAGATTAGCCAGCTCCTCACTGCCAAGCAGTCTTTCTAGTTGTAATGCTCAAGTTTTTTGCTTTTGTTTTTGTTTTTAAATAAAACCTATAATTCCCTTGTAGCCTTGGGTAACATGATTATGCATGAGAGTCCATTCAGAGGTTTCATTTCCCATAACTTTATGTAGCTTCTCAGCCACTCTGGTTTTGTTCTGCTATTTTGTTACTTAAGACCAATGAGCCATCCTACTGTAGGATAAAAATTAGACTTTTTTCTTCAAAAGAAAATAACATTCTCATAAGTTATAGCTTTTTCTTACCAATACATCTTACCTTCTTTGTTAACTAGATATAAAAGTTATTCACTTTAATCTCTATTAAATTTTTTTGGTATGTGTGTGAGTGTGATGCATGTGCATATATATATATTTACATACACATACATATTTTTCATAGTTTTATATATGTACACTTATGTAATTTTATGTATTATATATAGCATATTTACTTTTTTTTTGGTTTTTTTGAGATAGGATTTCTCTGTGTATTCTTGGCTAGCCTGGAACTCACTCTGTAAACCAGGCTGGCCTTGAACTCACAGAGATCGGCCTGCCTCTGCCTCCCGAGTGCTGGGATTAAAGGTGTGCACCCCCACTACCCAGCAACACTGATATTTTTAAGGGAATTTGATGAGGTTGGGCTTGAGTGTGCTGAAAGAACCTGGGACAGGTTATCACTGACAGGGAAAAACTGACAAGGGAAATTGAAAAAAAAATTCCTCCTCCTATCTTCTGGTATGCTTCCTTTTACTGTTCCCTATCTACATTGCCTCAAAGGAAGCTGGCTTAGAAACGTATTAATAATTAGCATCGCAGATTACAGGAGCTGAGAGGGAGTGGCTATTTAGGTAGCACACTTCCCCGTTAAGTCCCTTTTTTATCTACTCTTCCTATTCCCTTTCACCTTAGGGTCCTATTTCTCTCAACTCAGTCTTCCCTCATAGAATATGAGTTACATGAGTGTTCTCCAGTTCGAATTCCTTATCTGTAGATTCTGGGACCCTGATAAAATGGTTGTTTTAATTTTCTTAGGTTTTAGTTACACAGTAGTAATTAGAAAACTGTGTTGAAGCTCAATGGTAAAGTGTTTACCTAGCATGCACAAAGCCTGAAGTTTGATATTCAGCACCTCAAACAAGAGTAACAACAGATAATAAAAACAACAACAACCAACCAAAGAACCAAAAATAAAACAAAAAGCCAAAATCTAGCGAGAACATGAGCTTGTGTTCTCCATATTCTGTGCTGGGAGGTAGGAGTTGAGCAAGACCTATAAACACTTGAGATGAAGTCAAGAGATAGGCAGGGTTAGGTGGGGAATGCTGCTTCTTCACGCCTCTTCTCTGTTTCTGGGTAACTGGCCTTTTGTGTATGGTATAATACTGAAAATACAGAAGCATCTATCGAGTAGAATGTGTCGCCTGCTCTTGTTGCTCAGCCAAGAAAGCAAGTGACTGCCACTGCAGCTAGCTCCTTCTTCTCTTCCAGAGAGTCGGTGCAGATGCAACTTCCTACAGGAGCAGAAGTTACCCTGTTTTCTGATCTTGACGTTTTCATTGAAATGATGCATTTTTATGACCTTTCCCTCACTAGTGACTGAATTTTAACAGATGATTTTTGCCTTCTTTTTAAGGGACCATTTTGCCCCTTTTACTCATTTTATACTGAAGTTGTATGGATTGGCATGTGAACCCTTTCCTCCGTGTCTTTCAGTTACAGATATTAAGGCAGAGCCCCAGCCTCTGTCTCCCGCTTCTTCAAGTTGTTCAGTCTCATCTCCTCGGTCCATAGACTCTTGTTCTTCAACCCAGCATGTTCCTGTAAGTGTAGTCTTTTGTAATGAAGTGAGTTATAATACTATCTGGAAAATGTAGGGGGATGCAGTTGTTTTGCAGAACCTTATTCTTCTGAGGCAAATGAGACTTGACAAAGGCCTTGTAGGAGTGAGAAGGCTGTTAGATTTGGCTCACTCCCTTTTGTTCTTGCTTCCTTAATGTCTAAAGTCTTTGCTTTATTAATTTCTTTTCTTCTTGCACTTCTGCTTTCCTTTCTCTTAGGGTATACATTCTTTAAGGACTTGGAAGAATGTAAGATTTGTAATTCCTGGGACAGAGAATCTGGGATGCTGATCTGTTTAGTTCAGGAACTCCTACCATTATCTTTCCAGTGACCTAAGATCTTTATAATAGTCTGATAACTCCTTTAGAGTACTGTCCCTCTTCATCATGACAAAAGCTCTGAGGTCAAGGAAATGGAGTACCTGATTTAAGTAATGGGAAAGGTAAAGTACAAGAAGAAAAATCAAATTAATGTTTCATATTTTATTTGCTGTAAATTGAAACATCTTCTTTTTGACAGGTTCTGTATTTAGCCAACCACTAAATGTTGATGATTCTATTCACTTTTGTGTGTATGTGTGTAGGTAGATGACAACCTTCAGGACTTGGTTCTTTCCTTCTACCATGTTAGGGGTTCAAATTGAGTTTCTTAGTCCTGCATGGCAAGCATTTTTGTTTGCTGGGTTACCATCTCTCCAACCCTCTTTTCACTTAATATTTCTAAGATTATTATTTTTTTTTGTTTTTACCAGGCCATCATCACCTGACCTTAGGATAAAACAAACCCATTAGGATTTTTTTAAACTTTTTATTCTTTGTGAATTTCACATCATGCACTCCAGTCCCACTTATCTCCTGCACTCTTCGTGTACTTGTCCTCCACCCTTGCAACCTGCCCCCCAACAGAGAAAAACAAATTGTTGTGGAAGTTGTAGTGTGTCGCACAGTATACCTTTTTGTTCACACGTCTTTGCTAGCAAATGTTCATTGCAATGACTCATTGGTCTGGTACAAGGCTTCTGGCTTCCTCTACTCTGTCAATGCTGGAATGTCACTGGGACTCCTCTTGGATATCCTGTTGTTGCCCTGTGCCATGGAGATCCTGTAGTTTTGGATCTGTAGGACCGACCCTTTCATGTACTCTGGCAGCTCATTGATGGGGTAGATGTTGGGGTGGGCCAATTCAAATCCCTAGATCTTGGCCTGAGAGGTATCTGAGGTGGTTAGCTCGCCCACTGGCTCTCCTGCTCTCATGCCCTCTGGGCCAGCTCAGCTGCAGTTCCCGCTACCAGGACCAACTCTACTCTGCTGCCCAAGGGAGGCAGAAGGTCCACTTTGCTGAGTGTTGCACCTGGTAAGGGACATGGCCAGTTTTTGTACTCTTGTGACCTCAGGGCCAGCCCTCCTGCCTGCCACAGATGACAAGAGTAGGGCGGAAGGATACCTGCCCAACAGACAAGAGGAAGGGCTAGCTCTCCCACACTCATGCCCTTGGGACAGCGCATCCATGCCCCACCATCAGGGTCAGCTCTGCTGTGCTGCCCAGGTGAAGTACAGGGCCTGCTCTCCTGAGTTGTCATTGGATTTTAACTGGTTGTCTGCCTACCAAATTTTTCTTAGTAGAGTCGTCTTCAAAGATGACTCTTTTAAAATCACAAAATTGGCTATGCCCTTTGCCTTAAATCTGTTTAATAATTTCCAGATACTTAAAGTATGAAATTCAAATTCTCTGTGTGCTGGGTCCTCCAAATGTTTGTTTTGTTTCGAGACAGGGTTTCTCTGTATAGCCCTGGCTGTCCTGGAACTTGCTCTGTAGACCAGGCTGGCCTCCAATTCATAGAGATCTACCTGCCTCTGCCTCCCAAGTGCTGGGATTAAATGTGTGCACCATCACTTCCTGGCCTGCTTTTGTCTTTTAAGACAGGATCTCACCTAGTTCAAGCTGGCTTTAAAGTTTGCTATGTAGTGGAAGATGACCTTCAACTTAGGATTCTCCTGCTTCCACCGCCCAAGAGCTGAGGTGATAGGTAGAAGCCACCCGCACTCTACCTTCTCACTTATTTTTGGTGATAAAACTTGAGTTTGGTGACACAGTTTCAGCTTGTCCTGTGATGCTCACCTCGGTCAGCATCTGCCGGACTCTCAGCTTTGAAGCTGCTCTTTCTCCCTTTGCTGGTTGTTGCCAGTATTCTGTGGAAAAGGTACTTTAAGCCATGTAAAAGTACTGTTCTTAAAAAATGAACATTAATTTTTAAATTTTGTATGTATAATGTATGTGTGTGTTCATGGATGGGTCACAGCGAGTGTGTGGAGGTCAGGCTCTACTGTGCAGGTTCTGGGGATTGAACTCTGTTTACTTGCTGATCTGTCTCTTCTGCCCAACTGTACTTTTTGTTGCCAACCTTTGTATCACTCACATAGTTGTTAATATTAGTGTTGGCTTTTTGTTTAGATTGTAACCCATTGCTATGATTATGTGTTGTGATTCTTGTGTTGTCTTGTATTTAGCCAGGAGGAGTCTTTCTATTGTTCCTGTGATCTCTTGCTGTGTTTCCATTGTGCTCAGCCATATTACATCAAGGCTGTCTCCTGGACTATTGCCCCATCTTCCACCTTCCACCCCTCCCCGGGGCTTCTTAGATCACATGGTCCCCTTGTGAATGATCTGACGATTTCCTCCCAGGCATGGATGGTGGTCTTGCAGCCCCATCTAGTGGTTAATGGTTAAATTATTCAAGAAGGAATATTTTCTATGTGAGTGTTAATACAAATTTATCATAAGGTAAATTTTAAATCATAAGGTCCATTTTAAATTGCCTTAGTACGTGATGCGAGACACATGCTCAATTTTATATTTCTCCAAGTTATTATTAAAAGGTTTATTCCAATATCATTTATTAAAAGTTTATTTTTTCCCCTTACTGATTTCAGTTACAGGCATAGATTTTTAAATTTATACAAATGGTATTATATTAGATGTCCTATTTAATATTTGTTTATTATTGATTTATATTTTGAGGGTGTTCTTTTGTTTTTGTTTTTCAAGACAGGGTTTCTCTATATAATAGCCTTGGCTGTCCTGGACTCACTTTGTAGACCAGACTGTCCTTGAACTCACAGAGATCCATCTGCCTCTACCTACTGAGTGCTGGAATTAAAGGCATGCTCCACCACACCTATATTTTCAATATTTATTTTTGTTTTTCTATAAATTGTTTATTCTTGTCTTATAAAAGTTATTCTATGGATAGACTGTCTTTTTTGCGTTATTTACAAGGATCAAATGCATAGTTAAGATATTAATCTATGTGTGTTGGTGTCTAAGGAGTCTGGTTCCTCAGGAATGCCTCACCCATGTGAGACAGTTTTCACTTATTTTGGCCTAACCAATCAGGTAGCTGACCAGAGAGCCCCAGGGATCCCTGCTTGTATCTTCCCAGCCCTGGGATTAGAAGTGCCAGAGGACAAGCACTTTAGTGAGCCATCTCTCTAGCTCTGAAGTTTCAAACTCTTGCTGGGTAAAGACATTGCTAATTTTATCTCCCATTAACTCTCAACTCTCAATTTAATTACTCAGATCACCACCCCACCCCACCCCCACACACACAGACACACCCCAAGAAACTTCTTGGCTTAATTTTGAAGTTTTTTTTTTTAATTTTCTTTTTGATTTTTAAATTTCATTTTATGTATATAAGTGTTTTGCCTATATGCATGTACGTGCACCGTGTGCCTTTCTGGTAGCTACAGAGGTCAGAAGAGAGTGTCAGATCCCCTAGAGCTGGAGCTATAGATGGTTGTAAGTCACCATGTAGGTGCTGGGAAATGAACCTGGGTCCTCGGCAAGAACAGCAAGTGTCCTTAGCTGCTGAGCCAGCTCTAGGCCCAATTTTGAAGTTTTAAGAAGTTCTTTTGTGGTTGTAGGTCACAAAGATACTTTCCTGCATTTTCTTATATTAACCTATATTATATCTTTCACATTTAGATTTTCTATACCTTTTGAGCCTGCTTTACTATCTATGTGTTATTAGAGGGGAATCTTAATTTTTACCATGTTGCTATAACAAAATATGATAGAGTCACTGAAAATTAAGATACTTTTTTAAAAAAAGGTTTTTCAAGACAGGGTTTCTCTGTGTGTCCTTGACTGTCCTGGACTCACTTTGTAGACCAGGCTGGCCTTGAACTCACTGAGACACAAGGCCTGCCTCTGTCTCCCCAGTGCTGGGATTAGAGGCATGAGTCATCAGCCCTGGCAAATTAAGAAACTTGTTAAGTGTTAATGTCATCCTAATACATCTTTATATTAACTATTCATCCATTAAATTAAATAACCCTGTTTATTTTAAGATTAATCTTCCTTTAAAATATTGTGGAAAAGGTCAGTGCTGATAAAAAAGAGTAAGAATGATTTTGCTTTTGAGATTCTTTTAAGGCTAAATAAAAGAAATGGAAAGGATATTAATTATAGCTCTAGTTTGAGGGAAAAGATAGGAAACAGATTATTTATGTTTAATACATAAGCATGGCATACAAATGCTGCATTGTAAGTTACTCTCTGTTGGGGTTGATGAGTGTGAACTTAGCAGTAGTCAGTAATATGGCTTCTCTCTGCTTTAAGTTGTCTTGCAGCACTTTTCTGTTTACATGTGATCGTGTTCTTTTTGTAAGTAATTTGTTGCTCAGAGATTACACTCTTGGACATTAACTTGTTTGTGTTTTGCTGCAGGAGGAATTGGATTTATCTTCTAGTTCTCAGTCTCCCCTTTCCTTATATGGTGAGAGCTGCCATAGCCCCTCCTCAGTAGAGACCCTGAAGGAAGACAAGCCTGTCGTTGTTCCTGTAAACAAAACTGGTATCTGTCTGTCTCCTAATTTCTGTTATTCCTATTTTAGACAGCTTAGGTTCCATTTTTAAAAGGCAAATATTGGATTAGGCATATATTTATTAAACTGACTTGTGCTTTTAAATTATTGTATTGTTTTATTTTATTGTATGTGTATGGTTTTTATCTACACATATCTGTACATACTTAATCTGTAAGCCAAGTGCATGTCTCCTTCCCCCAGAGGCCAAAAGGGGGCTTCAAATCTCCTAGAACTGGAGTTACAGACAGTTGTAAGCTGTTCCCGAATCCAGGTACTCTTGAAGAGCAACCAGTGTTCTAATTGCTGAGCCATCTCTCCAGCCCCTAAATTAGCATATCTAATAATTTTGTTGTTGTTCTGAAAGATAACTGTGAAGAGAACAAGGGAAAAAAAGCCTTTTGTGATTTTTTTTTTTGGTTTTTCAAGACAGGGTTTCTCTGTGTAGCCCTGACTGTCCTGGACTCACTTTGTAGACCAGGCTGGCCTCAAATTCACAAAGATCTGCCTGCCTCTGCCTCCCAAGTGCTGGGATTAAAGACGTGCGCCACCACCGCCTGGCTTTGTAATGGTTTTTGTCTTCCTAGATGAAGATAGTTAAAATAGAGTTAGAGTCTGTCATCTATGGAAAGGCTGTGAAGGTCCAGGTAAAGAGCCGAATGTGAGAGGTGATGGTTCTTAGCTCATTCAGCTGGAGGCTTTATTCAGTCATTTTAGCATCATTCTTAACAGTTCTCACTCCCCCCTTTCCAAAACTGCAGAGAGTTTTCTTTGATCCATTCAGTTACAGAATAGCAGTTACAACAATAAGCTCATTGATGATTGTTACTCAGAAGTCGAGATAACATAGAGGAAAGAAGGTATTTAATATGATATGTTTTCTTAATTTTCTTCAGATTGATTTGAAGTTTTTTTGGTTTTCACTCCAGAACATGGACTGACTCCAAAGAAAAAAATTCAGATGAGTTCAAAACCTTCAGTTCAGCCCAAGCCTTTATTACTTCCAGCAGCACCCAAGACTCTCACAAACGGCAGCGTTCCAGCAAAGACGATCATCATTCAGACCCTGCCAGCCCTCATGCCCCTGGCAAAGCAGCAGTCTGTTATCAGCATACATCCGGCACCCACCAAAGGTACCTATGCACACTGCCATGCTCTGTGGTTACTGGAAAGCAAAAGGCTTCGATCACATGATTTATTTGAAATTCAAAAATTGTAAAATTTTTGAATGTTGGTCATTGTGTCAGGAAATTTCCTTGGTTCTGAGGATTTTGCATAGTGACTTGTGATTCCTATCCTTGTAGGGGTAGAGCTCTACATATCATATCTGTTGCTTCTTTTTTTCTTACAGCTTTTATTGTCATAATATCTGTATTCAAGGTGCCATTTTTGTTGTTGATTTCTTTTTTTTTGTCTTTCTTTTTTTGGGGGGCAGGGTCTCATTATATATCCTTAACTGGCCTGGAACTCTATAAGGTGACCAGGGTGGCCTCAGATCAACAGAGATCTACCTGCTTTTGCCTCCTGAGTGCTGGGACTAAAGGCGTGCACCACACCTAGCTGAGGCTTTTGATATTATGAAACCACTTACCTTGACAGAGAAAATTTGGGGGACTTTTTTGTATTGCCTCTTTATTCTGAGATTGTTGTGGCTATGGCCTTTTTGTTTTGTTTTTAAGGGGTGGTTAGGATTTAAAATAACAAGGACCATTTCAAATCAAGTATGTGTTGAGCAATAAATCTGGCTCTTAATTTCTGAGGAGACTGTGTAGTTTGGTAAGCAAGACAGTGAATTAGGTTTTAGAAGACCTGACTGCTGCCAACTAGCTCAGAATTGGTGTGTTTCTGTATTGTATCCACCAGATGGCCTCATGTACTCACAAGTCTACAAGAAGGCTAGTTCACTAGTGAAGGAGATTCAAGGTGGAGGATTTGGCAGTCTTGAGATATGGGAGAGCTCTTAGGCAGCTCATTCATCACGATACGTTCATCTGTGTACACATGGCTACGAGAGAAGTTATGCAGTATTCATTTCTCAGGATTGAATTTATTGGCACTAACTAGCACTAGGAGTTAGTAGAACATGTGTAAGTAAACACCACTGTCCCATTTGCTTTTATGGCCATGTTTGCATTTATGAATGGCTAGCTCATTTCCCTGAGCATTGTTTCATTGGAGGAGGCTTCATAAACTTGATCCTGACCATGGCTATAGAACATTGATAAAAAGAACTGAATAAAAGAATGGATGTGGGGCTGGAGAGGTGGCTCAGTGGTTAAGAGCAGTGGCTGTTCTTCCAAAGAACCCGGGTTCAAATCCCAGCACCATATGGCAGTTCACACCTGTCTATAATGACTGACTTGGGTGGCAGAGGCAGGCAAATGTCTGAGTTCAAGGCCAGCCTGGTCTACAGAGTAAATTCCAGGACAGCCAGGACTGTTACACAGAGAATCTCTGTCTCAAAAAATCTAAAAAAAAAAAATGGATGTAGAAACCTATCCCTAATAAAGAAACAAAACTAATAAAACAGTTTGAAAGAAACAAAACTAATAGACAGAACAGTCTGAAATGCCAGCTTCCATTCAGGATCAACACTACTATTTGTTTTTTAAATAGGGAAAATAGAAAACCTACATGATATGTGTTGTTGTGATTTGTAAGTGGATGTTAGGGTTTATAAACTCTTTGAAATAAGGCACAATATTTCGTGTATATTCATATATGGAGTTTTAGGAATAGTGCCTAAAACTTTTACCAACACCTCAAAATGATTTGTATCTTTCCAAAGGCTAAGAATTTAAGTTCATGAAGAACCTCATGGTTCCCACAACTATTAAAACACATGTATAAAAAGTCAAAATATGACATTAATGTGGCAGAGAGGCGGGAGTGTCCTCAAGAGTGTGCTTTAAACTACTGTCTATGTTTGAGTGATAGGAGATCTTTATGTTTTTGTTTTTGTTTTTTTTTGTTTTTCAAGACAGGCTTTCTCTGTGTATCTCTAGCTGTCCTGGAACTCACTCTGTAGTCCCAGCAGAGATCCTGGAGATTCTGCCTCCCAAGTGCCACCACCAGCTGAGATCTTTACTTAAAGCAAGAGACAGCTTGTTCTTTTCTGAGCAGCTTATCAGTTTGAGATTAAAATCATGCATTCTAACTTCAGTAATTTCACATGATCTGAAGACTATATTTTTGATGAGCACATGCCAGTAAAATTGTTTGTTTTTATAATATAATCTATGGATTTTGGTATTACTATTATAATCTACAGATTAAATGTTTTTTAATCTGAAAGTAGAATGAGAAGAAGAAAGGGCTGGGGAGATGGCTCAGTCAGTAAGATGCTCACTCACCACATAAGCACGAGGACCTGAGTTCCGATTTCTAGCACCCACACAAAAAGCTGGGTGCTCTAGTGCCTATCTGAGATCAGGGAGAACCCTGGAGCTCACTGACCAGCCTGTCTAGCTAATTGATATGCCCCAGTTTCAGTGAGAGATGTCTCAAAAAATAAGGTGGGGAGCCCCTGAACTCTGACCTCTGAATTCTGACCCAACTCTGACCTCCACACACGTGTATTCACATGAAAACTTATATGGATATACCACATGGACAAAAAGGAAAAATGAAAAAAGATGTAATTCCTACAGGTTCAAGTTCAGGTTCTCTAGTGTGAGGTTAAAGTATAGTTTGAAATTTGACTCTTGTTTAGTTTTCTTTTTTTTTTTTTTTTGGTTTTTCGAGACAGGGTTTCTCTGAATATCTCTGGCTGTCCTGGACTCACTTTGTAGACCAGGCTGGCCTCGAACTCACAAAGATCCGCCTGCCTCTGCCTCCCAAGTGCTGGGATTAAAGGCGTGCGCCACCACTGCCCGGCACTTGTTTAGTTTTCTAACTTTACATTTTAACGTCATTATTTTCTACAAACCTTTGTGCTAGTCTGACCAAGCTGGCACTGTGTCTTGAATTCTGCCAACTTGAATTATTTTGCTCTTTATTTTTGCTTCTAAGTCTTGTGTGCCCTGTAAGAATGCTATACGTAGTACAACCGAAAGATGGTTGAAGTCTAGAATATCTGAAAATGTAGAACCAGGATGGGAAGTAGAGCTGTTACCATGTTAGCATTGGAAGGGTTGGTAATTGATGGCTTGTGGAGGAGGGGAGGGTCATGAAGAATAGAGAGGTGACTTGTATGTTTCTGTCAAACTGTTTTGATGATAATACAAATCACTGAAATTAAGGGGTACATAGAGAAGAACATCTAGGAAGAGGGGTTGCGAGAGTGAAGCCATGTGGTCTGGCTGGCCGAGTCTTGGTAATTATAATTTTTTAAAACAATGATGAAATGCAATCAGTTTTATTCTCAGAATTCTACTTTTTGATTTGAGATTTAATTTTTTATAAACAGTTACATAACTATTATGAGAACTAATGACTTAATAATACATGGAAACTACTATTAAACAGAAAGCATTAATAATCCTAAGCTGCTATTATGTGTCAGATATAAGTGCTGAAAAGCATTATCTTATTTAATAGTTACATGTCTCTTGGGATAGGTACCAGTATTTTCATTTTATAGATGAGAAAACTTGGTGCAAAGAAATATTTGACCAAGTTGACACAAATACACTATTTTAGACAAAGTAGGTATTCCATAAATGTTTGATATATAGTTTGAAATCTTTGAAGAAAGTTAAAAAGAAAGAACAGATATCAAAATCAGTGGTCATACACAGAAATATTCAGTATTGAATCCAGCTGTCTTCCATTGAGGGGATTTGCATGTAAAGCCGGAGAGGATTTTGAGCATGCCAAAATGGATAACCAGCCCTTTGGTGTGTTCTGTTTTATGTGTTTCCACACCAGGAACAGTAGTCACTATGTTCAGCTGCAAACTATCGGCCCCAAACCATGTTTGGCCCCAAACAGTCCTGTTTTGCATTGTATCTTGGTCAGCACTTAGGAAGTAACTATGAGAATCGTTTGTTTTTGAACATATTGTAGTAGAACTTTACTGATCCTTTTTGAAGTAAGTCTGTGTGTTTATTATCTCCTCTGACCCTTGGAATAGACTCAGAGTTTTGGTCATTCCTTAGAGGGGAGGTTTTTAAATCATAATTTTGAGCTTAGAGGGCATGGAGCATTGTTTCTGAGGGTGTCCTCTCCTCCAGGTATTAGTTTGTATCAGTGGTTCTGTAGGCCGTGGACCCTGAAGTGTACGGTGGGGTGATGGGGATGGAGGGGAGAGCAGTGGCTTCATGTCATCCTCAGATCTCTACTTGTTGCAAGATATTACTATAAAAAAATCACATAATTTGTTTTACCTATCTTTGTGTGGTTATTTAAAAAAAATTGTGGCTATATTTTTGGTTAATAAACTACAAATTCATTTTATTTGGTTATTTTTTGATTGTCTTTGTTTTGAGATGGTATCTTAATACATAGCCCAAGGCTGGCCTTGAACTCAAAAAATCTTCCTATCTCTGTCTCCCAAGTGTTTGGATTTATAGCCATACACTATTATGCCCAATAAAAATTAATTTAAAACCTTAGCTAAATTCTTTTTTTTTTCTTTTTTGTGGAGACAGGGTTTCTCTGTGTAGCCCTGTCTCTGCTGTCTTGGAACTCACTCTGTAGACCAGGCTGGCCTTGAACTCACAGAGATCTTCCTGCCTCTGCCTTCCGAGTGCTGGGATTAAAGGTGTGCGCCATCATGCCCAGCCATTACAGACAGCTGTGAACTGCCATGTGGGCGCTAGGATTTGAACCCAGGTCCTTTGGAAGAATAGCCACTTCTCTTAACTGCTGAACCGGCCCCATAGCTAAATTCTTTTATATATATATTTTTTTCAGTCATTATATATTTTTTCAGTCCATAGAAACTGACAGACAACCATGACTGTCTTGTGAGCTGTGTCTTTCATGGGTGTGGTGCTGTGTGCCTGTAGCCCCAGCACTTGGGAAGCCGAAGTTATAGGATTGTGCATTGAGGCAAGCCTGGGCTATATAGCAGGTTCCAGGCCAGCTTTGAGCTACATAGTGAGATCCTGCCTCAAAACCTCCTGAGTTCAGTGGTAGAAGGCTAACATAGTGTGTGTAAGGCCCCGGGTTCAGACTCCAGTGCCCTGAGAAGTAAGTAGATAAGTACATTCAGAGTTAGGAGTCCTTGACTTCAGCTTTATATTAGAGTGGAATATATATTGGTTTTTCATGACAAGCTTTCTTTGTGTAGCCTTGGCTGTCCTGGAACTCATTCTATAGACCAGGCTAGCCTCTGCCTCCCGAGTGCTGGGATTAAAGGCATATGGCACCACCACATGAGAGTATATCTTTTTTTTTAAAAGATTTATTTATTTAACATACGAAAGCATTATCTATATATACCCCTGCAGGCCAGAAGAGGGCATCAGATTCCAGTATAGATGGTTGTTAGCCACCATGTGGTTGCTGGGAATTGAACTCCCAGGACCTCTGGAAGAGCAGCCAGTGCTCTTAACTGCTAGCCATCTCTCCAGCCCCAAGTATATCTTTTTTTTTTTTTTTTTTTTTGGTTTTTCGAGACAGGGTTTCTCTGTGTATCCTTGGCTGTCCTGGACTCACTTTGTAGACCAGGCTGGCCTCGAACTCACAAAGATCTGCCTGCCTCTGCCTCCCAAGTGCTGGGATTAAAGGCGTGCGCCACCACCACCCGGCGGTATATCTTTTTTTATTTTTTTTATTTTTTATTTTTTTTTAATACTTTATTTTTTTTTCTTCAAGTTACATCTCAGTAACAAACCCCTCCCTATTCCCCCTTCCTATCCCGCCCTTCCACCCTCTTCCCTCCAGAAGTTTCCCCTTTCAGTCCAACAGCTGGTTCCTTCTCTTATAACAGTAAGTATTATACAAAACAATAGATATAAATATGCCACATTTATGAGAGTAAATTGGCCCAGTATACCTTCCCAATGTTCAGTTTATACCTATTTGGCCCCTGACTTTAACATTCTACTATCTACCCAACTCCATGAGTTTAAAGGTCTATATGTGACTCAATATATCTTTTTTTTAAATGCCAGATTGATTTAATGTTTTACTGAGTGTTGTTAGAAACTCAATCTTTGTTCTATATTGTTTATATATTACTTTTATTTGTATATCTGGCCTAAGTTTATGTTTACATATCTGCCTTTAACCCATTTCTCCATTTTATGTGAATTTATTTTATAACAAAAGGTCAGTTTAGGGGAAAGCAAGAGGACAAACATGTTTGGCAACAGTATGTATGCTCCAATAAATTGTATGTATTTCAAATTTATGAAAGTAACTTTACATTTTCTTATAAACTCAGTACTTATAAGTGCTAATAACTGAATTGGGGAAATTCCTTGGGACTAGACTGCTTATCTGTAGAGGAGATTGAATATTAGGGTGCTTCTTGATACAAAGTCCAGTTGGTTCTTTTTCATTTTTCTAACCCAGGTCAGACGGTTTTGCTCTCTCAGCCTACTGTGGTTCAACTTCAGGCCCCTGGAGTTCTGCCTTCCGCTCAGCCAGTTCTTGCTGTCACTGGAGGAGTCACACAGCTCCCTAACCATGTGGTGAATGTCGTACCAGCACCTGTGGTGAACAGCCCAGTGAATGGAAAACTTTCTGTGACTAACCCTGCCCTACAAGGTACCCCAAGAAGTATGGGCTCAGATGTGAGTACTTCCTAAATGTCTGATTTTAAAAAGAAACAAAGTCCTTTTGCTTTTGTTGTTTGTCTTTTTGAAGTTTTATTGAATGAAAGAAGTGTGTGCCAAAATTGCATACTTGATATTTGGTGGAAAAGACTGGTAAAGAGTGAAGTGCGCACACCTTTGTGGATGCACTATTGATTCTTTACTTTGCTGTTAGGGCCTGTTCGTCCTGATCAGTCTTCAGTCCCAACCAAATCATTCACTGATAGAGATTCATTCATGATTCCTGATTGCAATTGTTTTTAGCAATTCCCCTGATGAGTGTCTGTAGACTTACTTCCTTTTAAGCAGGTTTTATATTTAGTTCTTTCTTGACTTGTTTTTTACATTTGTTTATTTTTATTTTATGTGTGTGTGTGTTGGTGTGCGTGTGAAAGTTAGAGAGCAGCTTGGCAGAGTGAGCTCCTTCCTTCCACCCGTGTCCCAGGACTTGAACTCAGGTTTTCGGCTTGGTGGGAGTCATTTAACTTACTGGGCCATCTTGCCCACCCTCCTAGATTTTCGGAAGCATTTTCAGCACTTCATGACTCTTAAGAATTCTGTTGCCTGGCATGGTGGTGCACGCTGTTAATCCCAGCACTCAGGAGGAGGAGCCCAGGACAGCCAGGGATACACCGAGAAACCCTGTCTCGGAAAAAAAAAAAAAAAGAATTCTGTCTCTTTGTAGTTATTTGGAACTTCACCATCGTTGTAAACCTTAAAAGTTTGTGACATGTTGTACGAGTTTCTTACTATAAATGACACTTTCCTAAGATCAGTTACCCCCTAAAGCCAGTTATAGCACTTGCTGACCAACTCTTGCTTTTTTTCAATGTCATTAAAATTATCTCTTGCTGCCAGGCATGGTGGCACACTCCTTTAATCCCAGCACTTGGGATGCAGAATCAGGCCAGGAATACATACAGAGAAACCCTGCCTCAAAAAGCCAAAACCAAAACCAAAACAAACAAACAAACAAAAACCTCTTGCTGCATATTCAAAGGAACTGAGCATCAAGGTCTTTTATTTTTGTTTTGTCTTGTTTTTTGAGTCAGGGTCTCATGGCATAGCTCTGGCTGTCCTGGAACTTATTATATAAACTAGGCAGGCCTTAAGCTCACAGGGATCCACGTGCCTCTGCTTCTTTCCTGAGTGCTGAGATTAAAGGTGTGGGCAACCATGCCAGGCTCAGACTGCTTTCTGCTTGCTCTGTCTACGAGAATTTATTTAAGTGACATGGCAGTGACTAACCATTTATGTGTGAGTGTACTTTTCTCTCCCATAAGTATCGCTGTAATCTCAGCTGACAATATTGTGAAAACTTGTAGCAAAACATATGTAGTGAGTAGATTATCCATGTTTAGAATAAGAGTCTCCTCACTAGTATATGGAGAACAGTGTGTGTCAAGATATGGAGCAGGACAATTAGTTTTGTATGGAGAGAGAGAGAGTACAGCTCTTTTTCATGGCATCTCCTTGGTGGTCAGCTGTGTGAAGGTGAAGCCGACTATTTCCTTCCCAGCTACTGGCCATCAGAAGCTTACTGAAGTGGATGATGAAAACAAACTGTGCTTTCTATGAGAAAGCCACAGAAGTAGCTGCTGACGCTCTGGGTGAAGAGTGGAAGGGCCAGTGGTGGGAAGGACAAGGTTTTGCCATGAAGCAAGGTGTATGGACACAGTTGAGTGCATGGCTGTTGAGTACTGGGCATTCCCGTTGTAGACCTAGGAGACCTAGAGAGAAGTGCAAGTCTGTTAATAGATGCATTGTGGGTGCTGATCTGAGTGATCTCAACTTGGTTATTGTAAAAGGGAGGAAAGAAAGATATTCCTGGATGGACAGATACTACTGTGCCTTGGTGGTTGGGGCCTGAAAGAGTTAGAGGATCTGTAAACTTCTGAATCTCTCTAAAGAAAATGATGTCTACAAGAACATAAGAAGCCCAGGAGCAGAGCACCCAAGGGTTAGTTAGTGTCTTGTTAGTCCACGTGTCCTGCCGCACAAGTGCTGAAGAAGCAATGCACCATGAAAACGCGGAGGCTGCAGAATATGCTGAACTTTTGGCCAAAAGAATGCAGGAAGCCAAAGAAAAACACCAGGAACAGATTGCCAAGAGACATATGTTGTTCACACCAAAAAATTCCGAATCCAGTTACTCTTTAAGAGTAACTGAGATGGGCTGAGATGTGGGGGCACCCCACACCAGAGGAGTAGGATAGGTGAGAGAAGGGGTAGAGGGTGGGAGGGTGGGACCGAGAAGGGTGGAGGGAGGGGGCTGTAACTTGAAGTAATAAATAAATGTTAAAAAAAAGTAACAAGCTGGGTGTGGTGGCACACACCTTTAATCCCAGCACTCGGGAGGCAGAGGCAGGTTAATCTCTTGAGTTTGAGGCCAGCCTGGTCTACAGAGTGAGTCCAGGACAGCCAGATCTGTTACACAAAGAAGCCCTGTCTCAAAAAACCAACCCCCCAAAAAAAAAACCCAAAACAACAACAAAGACAGCAACAACAATAAAATAGTACTGGAGAGATGGCTCCGCAGGTAAGGGCACTGGCTGCTCTTCCAGAGGTCCTGAATTCAATTCCTAGCAACAACATGGTGGCTCACAACCATCTATAATGAGATCTGATGCCCTCTTCTGGCCTGCAGGTGTACATGCAGATAAAGCACTCATATACATAAAATAAATAAATAAAATATTTTAAAAAAAGTATCATAGTGCTCACTTTAGCAGTGCATATACTAAAATTGGACCTATACAGAGAACATTAGCATGGCCCCTGCACAAGGATCACACACACATTTGTGAAGTGTTCCATATTTAAAAAAAAAAAAGAAGAGTCATAAATAAATGACTGGGTGAGCACAGAATAGAGGAAACAATGTTGGAAAGATGTGGATAGCTGTAGAAGCTGACTTTCTCTCCTAGTATGTGGGAAAATTTCCACAATCAGAAAACGAATGACAATAGCAAAAATTAAAAAATAATCTGTGATTTCCCCCCCCACCCCCCCCCCCCCCCTTCAAAAAGAATACCAAATCAACTAGTAGCCAGATGTGGTGGCGCACGCCTTTAATTCCACTCAGAGGCAGGAAGATTTCTGTGAGTTCGAGTCCAGGAGAGCCAGGGCTTGTTACACAGAGAAACCCTGTCTCAAAAAACCAAACCAGGGCTGGAGAGATGGCTCAGTGGTTAAGAGCACTGTCTGCTCTTCCAGAGGTCCGGAGTTCAATTCCCAGCCACCACATGGTGGCTCACAACCATCTATTCTGGAATCTGATGCCCTTTTCTGGCATGTAGGGGTACATGCAGATAGAGCTCTCATATATGTAAAATAAATAAATCTTAAAAAAACCCAACCAACCAACAAAACAAACACAAAAACCAAAAAGCATAACCAGTAAATAAAGAGCATGCTTTTCACAGAACCAAAAAGGTTTAAAATAATGGAAACTTTTCCTTTTTTTTCTTAGACATGGATACATTTTATTATCACTGAGATTAACAAGAACAGGGAGATGTAACTCTTAGGGCATGTCTGTACCCCCAAACTATTTAGGGCCTCCAGCCTTGGGGGACTGTGGTCAAGTCTATCCTAGGCCAGTGTTGCCACACTTTGAGGGGGACAGAGGCTAGTTCTAATACCAGAATATTTTAGTCCACCCCCTTCTGGGGAGGCCCAGTAGGAGATGTGGAGGAACCATCTCAGCCAGAGCTGAAGGGGTGTGTGGCTTTGGGGCTGACAGGGACATGGGGTCAGTCTGACTGTGGGGGTGGCAGGGACAAGGGGTCAGTGTGACTGGGACTGGCAGGGACAAGGGATCAGGGGTCTGTTCCCATGCTTGCAGGGTAAAAGCAGGGCTTTAACTTCTTGATTGGCTTTCTGGAGTTCCTGAAGTGGGTAAGGAAGGGAATGGGGTGACTGCTGTGTCCAGAGGGCTCGGGTTTAGGGTCTAAGAAAGGAAAGGTGGTGAAGAGGTGGGACACACAGGCTTTAAGTCGTCCTAGACCTAAAGCCCGACTCTGGAAAATGGAACTTAGTCCTCCAATAGGAATTCTCAGTCTCCATCTTCCGGCTATGGCCTCTGCTTCTTTCTCCAGGGTCAGTGGGGACTTTTTCAACAATTCAAAGATCCCTTAAAATTTTCTTTGAATGTTTTTGAAATTAGGAGCCTGACATGTTCTTGTGTGACATTCCCAAATTAAACTAACACTAGGAACATTTGACATTACCTTAGTACTTTAAATAGAGCAATAGTATGGCATAGTTGTTAAATATTAACATAGTTTAAGTCACATTTTTTTACAATTATAACATCCCAAGGGTTTAGATTTCTAGAGAAACAAAAGATGGGGAAGGTTTCTAAAAGCTGAGGGCTGGATGTGGCTTGTGACCCAGGGCTCGCTGTGCAACACAGGGCCCTGGGTTCAGTCCTTAGTCGGCACTCTGCACCCCTGCCCCCCCCCCCAAGAAACCGTGCCCCAGAAGACTGTTTAAGAATGCACTAAAAGAGAAAACTGGAAGTAAGACATAGGCACTGTCTCTTAAGAGGGTAGGATGTCATATGGACAATGGACTTATTCTGAGTTAGTCCAGTGGGTTATCTGGACCAGTGCAGGTAGTGGTAGAAAGGCCTCTTCTAATCCCAAGCTTTTATATACAGCCATTGAGTTTAGAAACTGGAGGCCATTTTTTTTTCTTTTTAGACTGTACATGATTAACAGGCATCTGAAAATGTTGACAATCATCATGGATTCACTGACCCATTTGTAATCTCCAGACAAATTCAGTTAATTACATGTTGGTCTATTAGCCATGTCTGGCTGGACATCTTTCATTAGTTGTTTGATGCGAAGGAACATATGCTCTGCTTTTACAGTCTTAAGAGTACTCTGGGAAGTTTTGAGTATCTTGCTGACGAAGTTTGAAGTTAACACTGAGGAACTGGAGAATGTTTGAGATGAGAATGTATTTGTGCTGATGAGTGTTATCTTTTATTGTTTGCAGTATTGGGTATTCTGCTTCAGAATTTAGAACTGACAGAATGAGAGAGATTAATGTAGTCTGTGTTTAATGTAAGAGGCCTGAAGACTATTGGAATGATTTTCTAGTCAACCTGCTTTGATTGAAAAGTCTGTGCTATTTTCACCTAGCTGGCATTCAGGATGTCTTAGTTGTTATTCTATTGCTGTGAAGAGACACCATGACCATGGCTACTCTTATAAGAAAGCATTTAATCGGGGACTTACTTACAGTTTCTGA
The DNA here is from genome assembly GCA_907164525.1 of Lophiomys imhausi. Classification (NCBI taxonomy): domain Eukaryota; kingdom Metazoa; phylum Chordata; class Mammalia; order Rodentia; family Muridae; genus Lophiomys; species Lophiomys imhausi. The sequence goes on along the minus strand of CAJQZJ010033821.1, from coordinate 2,049,811 downwards.
GGTTTAGTCCATTATCATCATGGTGGGGAGGGGGCATGGTGGCACGCAGGCGTGGTGCTGAAGAAGTAATTGAGAGCTACATTCTGAGAGAGGGAACTGGGTCTAGAATGGGCTTTTGAAACCCCAAAGCCCAACTGCAGTGATACATTCCTCCAATAAAGCCACATCTCCTAATCTTTCTCAAATAGTGCCACTCCCTGGTGACTAAGCATTCAAATATTGTTATTCAAACCACCACACTGGAACTGAGCCAAGACTTTTCAATGTGAGTTTTTCATACTTATTCAAAGTAGAGAAGCATTAGTCTGTGCTATCTGCTGGCTAACCTACCCACGGAACCCAAAGTAAACCTGTTCTAGAAGGAGCTGTGGAGAAGACTGATCCACGGAACCCAGAGTAAACCTGTTCTAGAAGGAGCTGTGGAGAAGACTGACCCACGGAACCCAGAGTAAACCTGTTCTAGAAGGAGCTGTGGAGAAGACTGACCCACGGAACCCAGAGTAAACCAGTTCTAGAAGGAGCTGTGGAGAAGACTGACCCACTGGAACATACAGCCTCTATGTTATGAATGCACATTTTAAAAAGTTTCATTACATTTGAATTACTATAGATAAAGTCTTGATTCAAAATGCACCCCTTCAATTTTTCATATCATGTAATTTTTGTGCTTTTAAACCAAATGGTGAAAAAGTTGTAATTCAGAAAAATATTATATCAATCTCTTGTGGCTTTGCAATGCTGACATGGATACTTTTGCCTACCTGTTTTGAATTCTTTTGTTTGGCAAGCTTCATTCTCTAGTGGCCTGCTACTGCCCTAAGTAGCGTTTCTAGCATACCATATTCTCCAGACTGCATTAAGTGCCACGTTTTCTGTTATGAAACACTTTGTCTGGTTCGGATTATAATTTCAGTCTTCCTGCCATTGCTGGTAAATCTGTTATGTTTAACTCTTGGAAACCTCACCTACATTTTCAAGAAGTACAATTTTGTTTTGGCTCTGATCCTGATGGAAAAAAAGTAGACATTTCATTTTAGTGTAGACATTCTCTATGTAGTGTGTTAATAAATGCAATTATGGAATTATGAAGTTGGCTTGGTAGAGAGCATGCTTATCTTTCTTTGAAGGGTTGTCACACATTGCCAGGTGTCAAGGTATGAGCATGAATATTGTGTTTAAATCTGTGTTGCACTATTTTCATCTCTTCTCATCTTCATCCCAACAGCTTGTGAATCATAACCACCCTGGCTTAAGATTTTAAAATTTGAGTTATTGGTATAAAGGACCATGAAAAATATGGTGAGGTTCTATTCTATATATTCTATAGTGGGCCAAGGCAGAGCTGAGACCTTTGATGAGGTCTGTAGGCTGAAACACATAGAGGAAATGATCATGAATTTGTACAGAACTAGAAAGAACCTAAGAGGAGAGGTTGATTGACAGACACAGATTGCATTGCTAGGAAGCCCCAACCCTGTCTTTCTGCCTACCCATTCACTCTATGGAATATCTATTAACCAACCCTTTATCACCTTGCACACTTAAGAGTCTTTTCTGATTAGAGACCTTCACACACACAGACACACACACACACACACACACACACACACACACACACACACTTCCAAGAGGATTATCTTTTGGAATTCCTGTGCCAGGACCACAGAGCCATCATGGAAAAAAAGGGTACTAAGGTGAGGGAGAATTCTTTCCCACATTCCTGCAGGCATTAGAAATGCCAAGAAGGGCATTCTCCTGGCATCCCAAATTGGATTTTGCATTTCTCTCTTTCTAGAAACGGTGTTAAAAAGTTAGAGATTTCAGGTGTTGGGTTGTTAGCATAGAGGTGATGTTGTATGACCCCAGACTGATGTCCTTGCAGACACCATCCCTTTTCATCCAGTGGACAGATGTGAACTTGGAGAGTCTTCCCTTCTTATAGCAAGTAGGAAGCAAGCCTTCTCCTTTTCTAGAGGGACTTTTAACCGTTCTTTCAAAGTTGCTTGTTGGGAACCTAACCACAAGAAATGGCCTTGAGTACCCCCCACCACAGGTGGCTACAGCTTTGCTTTCTTAGCATGTCCAGGAATATAACTCATGAGAGACCCATCTTTGCTTTCTTAGCATGTCCAGGAATATAACTCATGAGAGACCCCTAGCAGGATGTCTGTCAACAAGAATCTGGTTCTGTAGTGTACTTGCAGTATAAAGTAACAGGCACTCTATATGTGTTCTTTTTCAGAAAAACAAAACTCTAAACACTAAACATCCAGAGTCCTCTTTTAGGGCTAAATGTGAATTGGCTCTCCTTTGGTGTTAGGCTGTCTTACATCAAATAAGATAAAGAATGAGTAGACAAGTTTTAGTAACTAAACACTTCGGCAGTGAGAGCATGGGGTCACAGTGTTTCTTTAGGCTGTGGAGGAATCTGTCAGAGCAGTTTGAGCAGGAGAGATTTGGTGCTCCCCGAAGCTGTCCAGGTTTTAGGAAGAAAAGTCACTTTTGTGCTGACTGGTTTTTGGCTTTGCTATGACCAGTGACTGCAAATAAAAGAAAAATCTGCTTTGTGAAAGTATTTGCAGTTTCTCTTCAATGGAGTTTTGGAGCTTAAAAATTTGAGTAAAGGTTTTGTAAATTAAATATTATTTATGGTTGTAGTGGGTTTTGGAAGGGTAACGAACAGTTTCCCCTCCCCTCCTCATTTGCTGTGTTGTGATGGATTCATGTTATGTCAAAGTTAATGATCTTGTCTTTTTGAGACAGGTTCTCACTGTGTGTCCTTAGCTGGCCTGGAACTTGCTACATAGACTAGTTTGGCCTTGAACTCACAGATCTGCCTGTTTCTGTTTCTCTAGTGCTGGAATTAAAAACACACTACCATGCCTGGCTAACTTTAGTATTTGACTCTCAGTTTACCATCTTGATAAAGCTAGTAAGTAATGATTTGAAAGGATGTTGACATGTATCTTAAATAATTAAATGCTTTCTCCTCTTCTCTGTTTGCCCATCCTACAGTCTTACTGCCTTGGGGCTTACTCCAGGAGGACAGTGCTTTGCCCATCAGCTCCCCTGCTCAAAAGCCGTGACTTTCACTAGATCCGTGTCCATCTGTCCTGAGGTGGTTCCTTAATATGTACACACTTAGAGCTTTTGCTGACTGACCTCTTCTATAGAAATAGTGGCTCTCACACACACACTGTCTTGCAACTTGGTTTTCTTACTTGATATACCTTGGAGATTTTCCACATCAGTACTTAAAGCTGAAAGATACAGGATGGAGATGGCTCAGTGGTTAAGAGCACTGACTGCTCTTCCAGAAGACTTGGTTAGACTCATAGCTGCTTATAATTCTAGTTCCAGGGGTGTTAATGCCTTTTCTGGCCTCCATGGGCACTGCACTGCATGCACATAGTGCACAGGTAATCATAGAGGCAAACAGCCACTTACATGAAATAAAAATCAGTTGATCTTAAAAGAGAAATGCTTTTTAAGAAAAGCTGAATAGAGTCTAGTCTATAGAGGTTCCGTAATTCACATTTTGTAGTTTTTTTCTTTGTGGACATTCTCCCTTTGAATATACTTTATTTTGTTACTGTGCAAGTGTATCTGAAGAATTCCTAAAATTGGAATTGCAGGGTCAGAAGATATGTACTATCTCAGTTTTGATAGAGTTTACCAAATGGCATTCTAGCAGTTGTTGCTTCTAATTCTTGTGACCTCATCTTTTTCTTTGCATGATTTCCCAATCTCTCCCCACCCCCTCTTTTGAGACAAGGTGTCATGTACCCCAGGCTGTTTGAGAACTTACTATATATAGTCAAGCTTGGCTTTGAATTCCTGAATTCCCGTCTTCACCTCCTGATGTGTGCCAGGATTTCCTTATATAATTCTTTGTAGTCCCTTGTTGATGTGTCTGTTTGTTGGAGGAACGAGTTCACATGTTATTTTTTAACACTGTTCCATTAAGATAATTCGTATACCATGAGATTTCTTCCTTCTGTGTTGGGGGTTGAACCTGGAGCCTTATACCTACTAGGGAAGTACTCTACTTTTGAGCTCTACTTGTGGTTGTTTGTTCTGAAGAGTACAGTTTAGTAGTTTCACATGTATTTACTGAACTGTGGAATCTTCTATACTGTCTTATTCCAAAAAAACAGTTTGGGCCAGTGAGGTCTCTTAGTGGGTAAAGCGCTTGCACAGGCCTGGTGACCTGAGTCCTGAGTCTGTCCCTGGTCCATGAAGGTAGGAGGAGGAGACCCACTCCACAGCGGAGTCCCTGAGTGCTGCTGTTCTCACTCTGAACCACATGGACCCAAGATGTTGGAATGTATTTGGAGACATAGAAGTACTCAGCTGTTAGTTTACATAGAAGTACTGCTTTAGTCTACAGTGTTTGTAACTCATTTTTCTTAGACTCAAGGCTCTAAACATTTTGTTTGTAAAGGGGTTGTTAATAAAGTGTTTATCAATTGGTAATGCTTTTAAAGTTAAAAAGAAAATGTAGGCAGTTTTGGAGCTTTTCCTTTTAAACTAACCCAAGCCTCAAAAGGAACTTAACCATTTGTGAAAGTTTTTCTTTTACATAAATCTCTTTTGCATGCAAATAAATGTTTGTTTTATAAGGAAAACACCACACTTTATAGTGCAGTGGCACTAAAGGGCGAATCCTTTGCAGCTGTGGACTTTTTCCTTTGGTTCTTTATTCTTTTTCCAAGGCGTGGTGCTTGATGGGAGAGATCTCTGAAAGAAGGATGATCAGAAGCAGGAGTGGGCCAGCCATTGGCCCATTTCTTTCTGTTAAACCATTTGATATGCCTACATAGGAGTATGACAGTAACTAGTTGGGCAGCCTTTCAATTTCGTGTTTGCACAAGGGGCTAACAGTGGTGAGAGGTTCTAGGCATAGGCAGGTTCTTAGTTTGTTTTTAGACCGCACGTAATTAGAGCAGCCAGACAAGCACATCATCCATACTGTGATGCCAGACCCTCTATGTGGTCTGTGGTTCATAAAAGCCTGATGGAGCTACTGAATAAACTCCAAGAAGTTTGAAGTCAGCTGACCTCAATTCATGCTTTGGTTTGTCTGTTCTCTAACAGTGGATTCAAATAAGGCTTATTTTATTTATTAACTATTTTTGTTTTGTTTTGGTTTTGAGACAGAGTCATACTGTGTAGCCCTGACTGGCTTGGAACCTGCTCTGTAGACCAGGCTGACCTTAAACTCCTAACAATTCTCTGGCTTCTGCCTCCCAAGTGCTGGGATTACATGAGTATGCCACAATGCCTGGCCTTGATCTTTAAAACCATAGTCATTTCTACAAATAAAGATTATATTATGCTGCCATTTTTACTGCCTGGGGATGATTCTGATACATTCATTGTATTTGCAAAAGTCAGTGTACCCAACATAATTTAACCCTCCTTAAGAACACTAAACAATGTGTATGTATGCTTAGTCTAAAAATCATTTATATGCTATTTTTTGGTCTAGGAAGTGTAATTTAATATTATGTATTCATATAGATAAAGACAGCTTGGTGAGATATGAAGTGGCAGCCCTGTACTTTTGACTCCCAAGCATTTCATTTATTTATACAAATTTTACCCTGCTTTTACTGGTAATTTGGAATGTTTTCAGACCTATTACAATGGGTCTTTTTCTGTGAGAAAAACAGACCATTGGACCACAGGTGGTTTTCATTTTTTTTTTTTTTTGTTCTGAGCCATGTATGTGGGCTGACAGCCTTTGAAATCTTAATGCTGTGTATAATGTGCAGGTGCTTTTTTGTTTATAGAAATTTCTAATCCTTGTTTGAGATTTATTAAATGGTGTACCATCTGTAAGCCTCCCTAAACTCCATAGATTAATTAACCTTTAAAGTTGCCTTTTATCTAACTTGTAGTATAAATTCTTCCATCTGGGAACCTTCTCTTTTATGTGTTTGCTCAGTGTTCCATGTATTTCAGCACTCTAGTATTAAGTATTAATTATGGACATTGGCCTTCCCAGGAACAATGAAGCTGGCTAAAACTAACATTCAGTGGAACAAAGCGCTATTGTCCTGGGAATGTTTTGAAATTGATGAGTAACCAATTTGTCATGGTTTTACCCCTTCCCTCCCCAGCTCTCCCCTCTCCCCACCGTGTGTGCATGTTTGATGTTACTTTGATAGTAGTTGCAATGTAAGCAGTTATGTTGCTTGGGAATAATAATAGCAAAAACAATTCTAGACCTATATAGAACTGGGAACTATTGCAGATGATGGGTATGTAAGATCAGCCTTCTTGTGGCGTTTCAGTTAAAAAGTAAAAAGAAAAGAAAGCATTCTTTTGACAGCCCACGTAATGCTTTTCCTTCTGGGTCATGACTGAAGGATGATTGACAGTATTTGATGTTGGGAGATCATTTGGTTATAGTTACTGCTAGGAAATATAGTATTTGGGTAACTATATGTTTGCTATTATAATGTGCTGGCTAATTTTTATGTCAGCTTGACACAGGCTACATTCATTTTGGAAGAGGGAACCTCAGTTGAGAAAATGATCCCACCAGATTGTCCTGTGGGCAAGGCAATGGTATGTTTTTTCAATTAGTGATTGAAAGGCCCAGCCCATTATGGTTGGTGCCACCCCGGGCTGGTGGTCCTGTGTGCTATAAAAAAGCAGACTGAGTAAGCCATGGGGAGCAAGCCAAGCCAGTAAGCAGCACCCTTCCATGGCCTCTACATCAGTTCCTGCCTCTAGGTTCCCACATTGAGTTCTTACCCTGACTTTCTTGGGTGATAGACCACAAACTGTAAGATGAAATAGATCCTTTCCTCTCCAATTTGATTTTGATCATGGTGTTTATTTCAGCAGTGGAGATCCTAAGACAGTTATTTTAAAAGCAACTGACCTGAAACTGCATAGCTGCATTTACTGATGGAATTATGGTATACCCGACAGTAGAATGTTTTTAGTCCATTGAGGAACAGATAGACATCAGTAACTCAACCATCTATGTACATAATCTAATGAAGTTAATATTATTCTTTATTCTTTGATGTTTTTTGAGACTACTTTGTTACCTTGCTACCCAAAGAAATTAGACTAATGATATAACAGTGGCCTCTGTATTTTTTTCTTTTTTAATATAACAAAAAAGATTAAGTAAGTTGAGACATGGTAGATAATTTTAGTAATTAAACAAAAATAGTACCAGATATGACTTTCGGTTTCAAGGCCTAAAATCTAAGTGAAAAAAAAAAGATAGTTAGCATTGTTGAAACCATTGGAATATTTTGGTGTATCTTCCAAATTTTAAGAATATAAGATACTCAGAGAAACATGAGAATAACTGGAGAAGTGAGGACCTCAGAAATTGGTTGATGGAGGAGATGGCATTTAGTGGGAATAAACAATATGGGTAAAAATGATAGAATATTGTAGAGATTATGCAGTAGAGAAGATTGGTATTAAGGAGAAGGCATGGTTGTTAGGCAGTAGGTGTTCATATCAAAGGAGGCCCTGAAAGTGATGTGGGTAATTAGGATGATTGACTGACTAGCTTGTCTTGCCAGTAGAGTGCCAGAAGATGAAAATATTTTGAGGAGAGAGTTTAGAAATGGTAGACAGGGTGAGATAGAAGATAATCCATGTGGCTAGGAATCTGTTGCAGTAGTGTGTGGATGCGTTCATGAAAGTCTGTTTAGGAGAGTGCCAACAGAAGTAAAGAGACAGGAAATGCAGTATATTTATAACAGAATAACAGAATATTGAAGTAAACTTGCTCATTAGTATATACTCACTACACTTTAGTGAGATGAAGGATTGAGAGAGGCAGCAAATATAGAAAATAAAAAAATAATGGTCACTTCTCCTGTATCTCTATGGGCTTGCTGTTGTTGTTGTTTGTGTGTTTGATATGAGAAAGTCTCTCCTATGGCCCAGATTGGCTTTGAAGTGGCTTTGAATCCAGAGTGCTGGGGTTACAGGAGTGTACCACCAAGCCTGGCTTCTTGTATATATATATATATATTTTTATGTTTATTTATTACTTCAGGTTACATCTCCATCACAGTACCCTCTTTCCACCCCTCCCAGTCCCGCCCTCCACCCTGTACCCCCATCCCTTCCATCCCACTCACTTCTTGTATATTTTAAGAGAAATGATCTTCTGGGTAATTGAATCTAAGGTGTGGGAACTTAGTTAATTAATTTAGGGCCAGCGATGGTGATTAAGGCTGTATATGTTTGGCCCTTCATATCCATGGATTTTGTTTTTATGGATTCAACATACTGAGATACGAGAATAGAAAAAGAAACTTGCATCCATACTATAAATGTGTAGAACTTTGTTACAACAAACAACTGCTAACATTATATTAGATTAAGTAATCCTGACATGGTTTTACAGTGGTCCTCAACCTTCCTAATGCTGTGGCCTTTTAATACAGTTCCACATATTGTGACACTCCAACCATAAAATTGTTTTTTTTTTTTTTTTTTTAGGGTTTTTTAGACAGGCTTTCTCTGTGTATCTTTGGCTGTCCTGGAATCACTTTGTAGACCAGGCTGGCCTTGAACTCACAGACATCCACCTGCGTCTGCCTCCCTAGTTTTGGGGTTAAAGGCGTGCACCACCATGCCAGGCCATTACAGACAGCTGTGAACTGCCAAGTAGGTGCTGGGATTTGAATCTAAGTCCTTTGGAAGAGCAGCCAGTGCTCTTAACTGCTGAGCCATCGCTCCAGCTCATAAAATTGTTTTATTTCTACTTCATAACTGTAATTTTTCTACTCTTATGAATTTTTGTGTGAATATTTTTGGAAATAGAGGTTTGCCAGAGGATTCGAGATCCACAAGGTTGCGAAACAGTGGTTTAGAGTATACAGGCAGGTATAAGGCTGCATGCAAATATTAAGCCATTTTATATAAGAGACTTGAACATTTACAGGCTCTGGTATCTGGATTCTTCTTTTCTGTTTTTTTTTTTTTTTTTTTTTTTTGAGACAGGGTTTCTCTGTGTATCTCTGGCTGTCCTGGGCTCACTTTGTAGACCAGGCTAGTCTAAGACTCACAGAGATCCACCTGCCTCTGCCTCCCAAGTGCTGCGATTAAAGGCATGTGCCACAATGCCCAGCAATTAGACAGCTGAGAACTGCCATGTGGGTGCTGGGATTTGAACCCAGGTCCCTTGGAAGAACAGCCAATGCTCTTAACCACTGAGCCATCTCTCTGCCCCTGAATTCTTCTTGGTATCAATTCTTCTTGAATAAAACTAAGAGAAAAGTGCATACACATGTACTTAATGATACTTCAAATAATTAGAATTTTAGTATTATGGTGTGTGTGTGTGTGTGTGAGTGAGGACATGGGCCAGTGCTCCCTGGGCTGTGTGTGTGAATCCTGTGACATGCATGTGAAGGTCTGAGGACAGCTCTGTAGAGCTGGTTCTCTCGTACTCTCATGGGTGCTGGGGGTCAGATTCAGGACTCAGGACTCAGGCTTGGGTGGCAAGTGCTTTACCCACTGAGCTGCCTCACTGGTCTTTCTTAAAACAAGGTCAAACTGGCCTCCAGCTTGCAGCAGCCTTTCTGCCAAAACCTCCTGGAGTCCTGGGGTTTTCAGTATGAGCTACCTCACATAGCTACTTTGAGGCACTCCCTGTTTCTAACAGTTAGATGTTCAACAGTGTGCTTCAGAAAGCACCATCAGTTAGGATTTAGAAAGCCTTTTTAACTCATTTGATTTGAGCTTAATTAATTTGTGCAGTATATTTAAAACTTGTTTTGAAATAACCACTAACATGTATTTTGACCAAAGTTGTTTAGAAATAATTTGAAATATCAGTAGGTTTTTCTGTTTGATGTGGTTACACCACCAGTGTAACTTGTAAGTAACTTTTCCTAGATTGCTGTGCTGAGGAGACAGCAGCGTATGATAAAGAACCGGGAGTCTGCTTGTCAGTCACGTAAGAAGAAGAAGGAGTATATGCTAGGACTGGAGGCCAGGTTGAAGGCTGCTCTCTCAGAGAACGAGCAGCTGAAGAAGGAGAACGGGTCCCTGAAGCGGCAGCTGGATGAGGTGTTGTCAGAGGTGAGTGCTAATGATCAGCCAGCCGAGGTGGTGTAAGCTGATTTTCTTTTTGATATGTAAATTGAGAATTACTTTTAAAATCATATAAAATAGTAGTGCTAAGAAAATGGGGGTGCGCTAAGCACAAAAACATTTACAGAAAAAAAATTATAACAATGACCTTTTGAAGATGTTTTCCCCTGTGGGACTGAGAATTGAGTCCAGAACCTCTCTCTAGTGTGCAAGGTAACCCTTCTAGCCCCGAGCCACGCCCCTGAAAGGTGACCTTTTGTATTGTACCTCTCCATCTACCTACAAACATCATCTGCTTTTCTTGGGTTTCTTCTAACTTACTATTTGTGATTTCTTTCTTCCTTTTTTCTTATTTTTTTTTCGACAAGGCCTCACTACACAGTCCTGACTGTCCTAGAACTCACTATGTAGACCAGACTGGCCTTAAACCAAGATCTACCTGCCTCTGCCTCCTGAGTGCTGGGATTAAAAGTGTGAGCCACAATGCCAGCTTTTTATGTTTTTGGACTAAGTGAATCACATTGAGGCTTCTGCACATCCTGTCAACTCTTCCCTTTTATTATTATCCTTTCAAATTTTTTAAATTTAAATTTTATTTTGTTAGCTGGGCGGTGGTGGCGCACGCCTTTAATCCCAGCACTTGGGAGGCAGAGGCAGGCGGATCTTTGCGAGTTCAAGGCCAGCCTGGTCTACAAAGCGAGTCCAGGACAGCCAGAGCTGTTAAACAGAGAAACCCTGTCTCGAAAAAAAAAATTTATTTTGTTATTTTTGACGCAGTGTTTTACCATGTAGCCCTGGCTGATTTGGCATGTGCACTGGGTTGAACTTGAATTTATGTAAGAATTATGGATATGCATAACTATACTGAAGTGGTCTTTCCCTTTTAAAAGTTTTATTTTATATCTAATTATTCTTTGAGAATTTCACATAATGTGCTCTGATCATATCCAACCCTCCCACCTTTAACTCTTCTGAGATCTACCCACCTTCTCTACCTATCCAGTGTTTTGTCCTCTTTGTTTAAATCTGTAAGGACCAATTTGTGCTGCCTAAATGTTCTTGCATATGCAGCCTTCTACTAGAGCATGGTAGAAGTACCTGGGACTCGCTCTTACATAAACTCTCCCCTCACAACAACTAACAATTACTCTTAGTGCCTCAGCTAAGAGTAGGACTTCATGAAACTTCCCTCTCCATTCAGGGTTTTAGTTTGTCTTGGGTTTACACAGGCCTGGTGCATACTGTCACAATCACCATGAGTTCATATGCGACATGCCCTCTTGTTTCCTTGTAGTCATCTCATCTGCCACATTTGGTCCTTATACTCTTTCTGTCCCATATTCTGTAGTGATTCCCTGAGCCCTGGGAAGGAAGGGTGTGGTATATGAAGTCTCATAGTCTCTCCACTTTAGTTAGTTGTGGGTCTGTGTGTTAATCACCAACTGCCACAGTTAGAAGCTTCTCTGATGAGGGTTGAGAGATACATCAATCTATGCTATGATGATAGCTGATTAGGAGCTGGTTTAATACTATGTCCATTTCGCAGGATAATAGCCATACGTTCCCCCCCCAGGCGCTTTGACCTGTGTAGCCACAGGTTCTTGGATCCATAGTGGTTACCAGGTATGGGTTTCTCTTGCGGAGCAGGACTAAAATTCAGTCCGAAAGTGGTTGATCACCCTGATGATGTTTGCGTCAGTGTTGCAGAGGTGGGCATGTTTTTCCAGGCCAGTGATTATTGTAGCTCACAAGGTTCATGGGTGGGTAAGACTGATGCACAGCATCTTCCAGCACTATGAAAGCTAGTAATCGGGATGAAACTTCCAGGTCAGCCCCTGCTTGAGTTCTCAAATGTTGTATGATTCAAGTATGTGGTATCTTCAGCAACAAGGTCTTACTGTAGATTTCTGGAGAGTCACTAGTATGTTGACAGTAGCCTGTAATGTTTGGGGGTCTATGGAACTTCACTGGTCATTAACTCCAAAAGGAACTGATTCCTGGCACTGGGCTTTTTTTATTAGCTTCTAGTGTCTATTAATGGGGACATTGCTGCCTCATTATAGGGTAACTCCATTTTAACTCTTTTGTTTTCTCCTTTAAAAAAGGAAATAGTAACTGGGCATGGTGGCGCACGGCTTTAATCCTGGCATTTGGGAGGCAGAGGCAGACGGATCTCTGTGAGTTCAAGGCCAGCCTGGTCTACAAAATGAGTCCAGGACAGCCAGGGCTACACAGAGAAACCCTGTCTTGAAAAACCAAAAAAAAAAAAAAAAGAAAATAGTACAAAATAAAATGTGTTTTACATCTTTGCTCAGTTGACTCCTATCATGCTCCTTTGCTTTCTGTTACAATACTGGTGTCTTTCTGCTTTGTTCCTGAAGCCTGAAGCAATGTAGTCCTGAGCCAATGGATTCCTGCTGAGTGTCTTACTCTACTCTTTCAGTCTTGCCCCTGAGTGTATGACAGTGCTGAAGACAGCACCTTTAAAGAAAGGGAGTCAAGCAATAGAAGTGTCTCAGAATTCTTGAGGATCCACAGAAATATAAAGCTAAAACTTGTGCCATGTTTGTTCTTTTTTATAATTCTTCACTCTGTTGGAAAAGAGAATGCAGAAGGCTTAAGTCTTTTGCAAAGTATTATTTCTTAACCTTTGAGGTGTTTTTATTTTTTAATTTTATTTTTATGAGAAAAGGTATTCATCCTGTTTCATTTCCTTTAGAACCAGAGGCTTAAAGTCCCGAGTCCAAAACGAAGAGCTGTCTGTGTGATGATAGTATTAGCATTTATAATGCTGAACTATGGGCCCATGAGGTAAGTATGCAAGTGTTTTGGATATGAATACTAAAATTTAAATGCTAGCTATTTGTTATTATTTATCTCTACTCATAAGTAAGAGGAAAACTCATTTGTTTTGAAGAAAAAAACCAGCATTTCAGATGTGTGAAGAATACTTGGACAGGAGACAAATGCCCTCACAAATCTCAGGATGCAGCTGGGAAGAGAACCATGTTAAGGAATAGTTAGACATGATTGGTGTGACAGGAACAGTGTGAACAGAACGCTGGTGGACTGACTGGGATGTGAGTTCCTTAACATGACAGTTCGTGGCATATCATAGATGCACAGAACATTGTTTTGTTAGTGAATGAGTGATAAGGAGAATCCCCAGGGAGGAATCTCAGCCTTGAATTGTGATACTGGCTTGCCAAGTGGGAAATATGGGAAAAGCATGTCCAGCAGAGGAAGCAGCGTTACAAGCATGCTTATCAAATGATACGACTTTTTGAAAAAATGGAAAGGTCAATTTGTATATATTCATAATTTTGTCGTGCTTTTATATATATAATTTATTAAATTATGTTTACATAAAAGGGACAATATATGTATTATTTGAAGTGCTTTCTTACTTTTAATTATGTTAGTACATCATTCTCTTTTAGTGACTTCATCATATTTTGAAATATAGATGCCCCATTACTTGACATATTTCAGAAATTTTATAACAAGGCACCAGTTTATACTATTAAAGTTAAAAGTTACTAAGAATTGCAAAGAACTTACATTTTTTGATATTTATTGTGTTATAGACTAAATAAAACAGATTTTAAATGTTCATTCACGTGATCATAAATCTTTACATGTTAAATAATTAAATGTCTAATTCTTCAAATATTTAATGGCACAAAAGAGAGTAGCATTGTTTCATATTTTTTGTACAAATATTTGGTATCTGACTGACTGGAAGCTGCCAGGATCTCACATCTCTGTCTCTATGCAGTGTGTTCTGATGTAGTGCCAGGCTTGAAATTGAAAAGAAAAAATCAGATTCTCGTGTAAGAGAAGCTTGCTGGGGCGCTCCAGCATTTGGAGATTCTCTAGGGCTCCTCAGACATCTTAGACTGCACTTGTAAAGCGTGTGCTTCATTTAACCTTTCTCCTGGGAGTGGGCATTTACATAATTTCCAGTTGTGCACATGTGTGTATGCATGTGTGTCTGTGTGGGTAAAATCATCCCATCTTGGAATGCACCAGTTTACTCTTCTGCTGGCAGCTGGAAGAAGTATCCATTCTATTCCATGTTTCCTAATGTTGGACATTAGGAATGATTTTGTTTGTTTGTTTTTTTTTATTGTTTTTCTATCTTTTGGGTCAAAAGTGTTATCTTTATTTACTCCTGTCACGCTGGCTTCCTTGCCCAGTCTGAAACACACTGCTGCATCAGGTCTTTCCAGGGGTTGTTCCCATGGCATTCAATGCTCTTTCTTCAGAGACATTTTTGTGAAGTATCAGAGTTTCCTGGACACCTTTCTCTCCTGGCTGTACCTTCTCTGCTGTCACCCTCCTTACTTTCTTTTACTTTTAGTTTTCTGATCAGCTTCCCTTACCTCCTGATAATCTATGTCCCTATTAGCTTTACTTTCCTTCTTTCCCTGCAAGAATTTTATATCCTGTTTTCCAGTGCCTTGAATGATGTCCAGCATGTAGTTGTCAATAGATACTGTAGTTCAAATAAATGAGTGCCCTTCTCTCAATTAGAAATAAATTCTTCGGAACTGCTGGAGGAGGTAGGTAGCTCAGGGCAGAATGCTTGATTGGTGTATATGAGGTCCCAGGCACAATTCCTGGTAGTGGGGAAAGTTTTTTAAGTTAGTTGTTAGTTGTATTCCCCTTTAAAAATTTACTTGCAGTCTTGACTAAAGATTCTTACTTCTTGTATGAATTGCTGTAAACTACTTGCATATATTAAGACATACGTCTAGTATTGATTCACAACCTGTTTGTCATATCCTCCATACATTTACTTATTCTTATTTTTGTGCCTGTATGTGTACCAGTCTTAAACTGTAGAACTTCCTTCTGTCTTTCAATTTACTGTTAATTTAGCTGTGATTCTGAGAGGCTGTCCCCAGTGGCCTTCTTGGCATTGTTTATAGTTAGCCACTTTTCAGTACTTACACACTTTATCCTAGACATTTTCTTCTACCTGCTAAAGTCTTGCTTTGTGCTATTATTACATTTTCCTTATGTTAAAGTCTCAACTCCTGCCTAATTCACTATTTTTCTTTTATAGACTTAACTCAGTGTTCATCCCAGAGCACAGACACGTTTATATATGTTCATTCACTGTTTCTGGGAAACTGTGTGTGCTTTTGGGTCCTCACATCTTAAGAGACTGTGTGCAGTACATGGTCATCTGTTAGGCTGAACATAGCACATACTTATAGGGCACTTACTGTTTGCAGGTGTTGAGCAGGGAATGGGTACTGCAAGCCTGAATGAAAGGATAGAGTAGTGGGAGAAACAGATACATAAACTGTAACATCAGGAGGAATTA
>CAJQZJ010033821.1:2024317-2034377 GCA_907164525.1 Lophiomys imhausi | reverse complement strand
AGTAGTGGGAGAAACAGATACATAAACTGTAACATCAGGAGGAATTATGAGGATACCATGTATGATAGGAGCATTTAAAAAAGAAAAAAAAACCTGTTTTTCTTTATACTTTTTTGTCTCAATAAATGTATGGGTTTTCCACATGTCACTTTTCTTAACTCTCTGGCCACTAGTTGGCTTGTCTGTAGTTGAGCTCAGTTTGCAGAATACTGAGCATTTGCACAGACTCTGCAGGCTTAAGGCTTAGACACCCATTCCTTACCTCAGTCATTAGCCACAGTCTTGAGTTGTGATTTAGCATTTAAGTAGACCAGCTATAGAGTGTGCATTCTTCAGTAATTTCTTAGAGTGGCTTACAAAACTTGGAAACATTCTTCTTACTGTTACTGACTTATTTGAAAACAACTCTCATGAATTTCATGAATAAACTAAATAGAAGAGATACCTAAGCAAGAGGCACTGGGTATGTAAGAACCTTCCACGCCACCTGTAGATTGATTCTCCTTCCAGCATCTTCTTATGTTTGCCAGTCTTGGAGTTCTCTAGGCCTACTGGTTAGAGTTTTGTGGAGGCTTCCATTATATGGTGATTTAACTCAATTTCAGCCTCTTTCCTGTCGTTGGAGGTAGGGGATGAGACTGAAAATTCCAGCTCACTAATCAGTGGTTAGCTTTCCTGGCAGTCACTGTCCTCCCTTCATAATATACCTCATTTCCATAGGCTCCGTTATGACTGGAAGGGTTGTGTGTGTGTGTGTGTGTGTGTGTGTGTGTGTGTGTATTTCTTTTCTTTTTTTTGTTGTTGTTTTTTTGAGACAGGGTTTCTCTGTGTATCTCTGGCTGTCCTGGAACTCACTCTGTAGACCAGGCTGGCCTTGAACTCACAGAGATCCACCTGCCTCTGCCTCCCGAGTGCTGGGATTAAAGGCATGCGCCACCACGCCCGGCAATGTGTGTGTGTTTTAATAAAGGTATTTGCTCACCTCTATCACTCAGGAAATCCCATGACTTTTATGATTTCTGTGCTGAGAACTCAGGAAGGCACCAAGTATATTTCTTACAAAATCACATTCATATACCTGAACAAACAAGCAACAAATTAGTCCTGAGAGGCTTTGTGCAACATGTTCAATGAACCAAGCAAAGCTTAGAGTATACTGTGAGAGGTAAGGGTAGGAATGGAGAAAACATTTTCTGAATGTCATTTTGAGTTAACAGAAACTTAGAAAGTGTTAAATGAGTTAATGATATTCACAACCATCAAATGGATCTCGTTTCTATGGTAAACAGACCCATTATGAAATGAAGAGACAGTGGTGTCTTTTTCTTCAATAAAAGATTTATGTTCAGAAAAGAGTTAAATGACAAGCACAAAAAGGAGAATTTAAAAATGGATGAGAGTTAAGATGTTTGAAAATCCTGAAGAGCAACCAGCTAAGATCTCTCTTTCTCTGTGAGGCATAAAGAACAGAACACCAGGTTGTAGGACTATTAAGACCTTTTCAATTTTTAAAATATGTTTAAAAGCTTAAGTGGAAGAAAAGTAAAAGAAGAGCTGGAAGATTTGAGGAAACAAGTTTCTTAACAACTCGGGATGTTACCAAAAAGGAAAAAGACAAAACTGGCTGCAAAACTCATAAAAGCAGAGAACTATTTTTTCTAGACAAGACTGGCATGAGCAGTAAACATCAAAGCCCAGAGAACAGCAGGGATTCCAAGACTGAAATCTGTTGCATAACCAGATGTTGAAAAATAAGGTTTACATTATTCAAAGCATCTTTTGATTGGCCCTATTGTTTGCATGTCTTTACCTGCTGGATGGAGTCTACAAGAGGAGAAGAAAGTTCCCACATGTCTCTTACCAGTTCTACCTAGAAGGTAGTTGTCAAACAACCCAGTAAAACATACACACACACTCACATACTCACATACTCTTTCTCTCTCTCTCTCACTGATACTCACACCCTAAAAAAACAAACAATAAGCAACTGGGCTAGAAAGATCACTCAGTGATTAAGAATACTTGTTGACCTTGTTCAACCCAGGACCAGGGTTCAGTTCCTGGCACTCATATGGTGGCTCACAGCTGTCCATAACTCCAGTTCCAGAGGCTCCTCCTTGGGTATGAGGCACATACATGGTGCACAGACATACATGGGAACAAACATTCATGCACATAAAATAAATAAGTCTTTAAAAGAAAAAAAAAAAGAGTTCCCCTTTAAGATAACAATAACAAGAAACCTTAAGTAATTACTATTTTAATTGGTGCAGAGTATGAGCTCTATCTGAATTTTCTTGAATATCACTGAATTAAATTTGGCCAAACAAATGGATAGTTTAAAGGAATCTTAAATTTATGATTTTTCTAAAGGATTTTAAATTTAGGAACTTAAGTTATTTTTGATGAGATCATATTACCATAATAAACTTAATTCAGTGTTTCAGATGTACAATGCAGATTAGTCATTTTGTCCCTTATTGTTATAGGCTCATTTGAAAAAAATAACAATTTGCCACATATACCTTAAGGAATATTCCCTGAAAACATTTGGTGATGAAATATAAATATACTCTAGATCTAAAGTAAAAGAATTTATGAAAGGTAGTATATAACAAAACAGACTGTTGAGTTTTAGGTTACTGTATAGTCATCACACAGAAAAAGAAAATAAATTAAACAAATTTAACTGAATTAATTTTTCTAACCTTATTGATGTTTTATGGATGACGAAGAAGAGATCTAGCTATTTTTGGCATGAGATTCAAGCAGTTGGCCTACTCTGGGTGGTCTATAAAAATAGAGACTCTAGGCAGCAGGAAATGGCTAACCTGTATGAGCCAGGTCTGGTGGTGTAAGATTGTAATCTTAGCCACTCTAGAGAGTGAGGCAGGAAAATCACAAGTTCCTAGCCTGTTTGAGCTACAGAGTGAGTTCAAGGGCAACCTTGACATCTTAGCAAGACCATGCTTCGAAATAAAACAGATTGAACTCGTAATATAGCTAGCTTAGTTGGTAGGGGGTTACCTAACATGCCATGGTCTTGGTGCATAAACCAGTTGTGGTGTCACACTCCTGTAATTCTAGCATTTGGGAGATAGAGGAAGGAGGATTAGAAGTTCAAATTCACTCTTTGCTACATAACAAGTTTGAGAGCAGCCTGGGCTAATTGAGACCCCATCTCAAAAGATAATCTATGGAGTCAGACTTTGATACTGTGGATATTTGAATTGTTATCTTCAAAAGATAAAATTTATTAGATAAAAGAGGAAATCCAAGTATTGTAAAGTGATGAAAGATAGAGTTGATCAGAACATTTTGGAGAAAACTAAACATGCTATTAATAAGGTAAAATGATCAAAACAGGGCCGGGCATGGTGGCACATGCCTTTAATCCCAGCACTCAGGAGGCAGAGGCAGGTGGATCTCTATGAGTTCAAAGCAAGCCTGGTCTACAAAGTGAGTCCCGGACAGCCAGGGCTCTGTTACACAGAGAAACCTTGTCTCGAAAAAACAAAAAAAAAACAAAAAAAAAGAAAAGATCAAAACAACAACTAACTTAAACCAACTAAATCGGGTGGAAAGGTGACTCAGTGGCTTCTCAGCACCATGGAACAGCCAGGGAAAGAGGTAGGCAGAGACAGGCAGATCTCAGTGGATCCCAATGTCTTTTGGTCAGCCAGTCTAGATTCACTGAGAGACCCAGTCTCAAAAAACAAAGTGGAGATTCAGTAAAGGAAGACACTTGGGATTGATCTCTAGTGTCTGTGCACCCATGCAAGGGTGAGTCTGCACGAAGATGCACACACTTCCACACACATGCATATACATGCATATACCACAAATATAAAGAAAAATAAGCAGATTGTAACAGAGGCCAAGAGGTGGAAAACATGAGCAATATTAAAAGGCATGAGGTTGTATCATCATAACCAGGTGATCAGAGTAATATTTCCAGTAACATGGCATCTGGCATCTGATGGAATGCACCAATAAGAACACAACTACCACGTCTGTGAAATAATTGCCCCAAAATACATTTCTTGGAATTTAATCATAAAAAATCAGATAAAGCCCAAATGAGGGACAGTGTACAAAATAGCACGAATCTGCACAAAAAAAAATCAGGGTCACGAAAGTCAAGGAAAGGCAGACGATCATTCTGAGAGTGGAGGAGGAAGAATTACGGGCAAGTGATGCATGACGTGGAGCTGGAGCAGAAAATGCAATCATCAGGAAAGTGTGGGTATGAGGGCTGCAGGGCAGACACTAGAGTAAGATCTGTAGCTTCAAGTCTGTGTCTGGTTTGCTGCTTGTGTTACCATTGCTAATGCGTTGGCGTTTGAGGAAGCCTTGGAGAAAGTATATGTGAGCCATGCTACTACTTGTGAAACTCTTTGTAAGTGAAATTACTTCAAGAGAGAAGTTTATATTGTGAAGTATATCATACTTGAACCTTGTACTACTACCCTTTCCCCACTCTCAGGAGTTTTCCACCTTCCCCCAGGGCCCCTCCCATCATATGTATAGCTGAGCTTTTAATTAAAAACGAAAAAACCCAAACAAACAAAAAACTGAGCTGTATTTAAGGAGAGAAGGCAACAGAGAAAAAGAATAGCATAAAAAGAGAAGCTCCGTATTCCTCAAAGTGGAACCTAAAAGGACCAAGGAAAACTAGGGAAAGGCAGCATTTGAAGGCACAGTAAGCTAGAAACATCCCATAATTGATGGAAGACAACACCACTCAAGCTTGACAGGCTTAGAATAAATAAGTTCAGAGGGAAAAGGTAAAAATGATATGTGCATAGGTACCTTCCAACGAGACCGCAGAACATCAGCAGATCTTCAGAACACCCAAGACCCAAGCACGATGGGTTACTCACAAGATCGCTGACTTCTCAACAGTGTCAAGGTATTAGAAATCAGTAGAATGCTATCCTCAAAGTTTGAAGAGAAAGGATTCAATCTAGTGTCTTTCCTGACAAAAACACCTTTAAAATATGAGAGTAGTACAGGGATATCTGAAGACATACATGGCTGGATAGGGCTTAGTATTAGCAAACTCTCATTAAAGATTGCTGAAGGATGTGTTTCAGGAAGAAAGAAAATGGCTTCAATAAGGTTTAGTTGTGGAGATGGTTAGCTAACAACCAAAAATAACAGTTATGAGTGAAAATTTTTTTCAAAGCTGGCAATATGAAATAGTAACAGTGGCTAGTTTGTTAGATTAAATCAAATCAAGATGGAAATAATTACTGATAAATTGGGAGTGGTAGGAATGAAGTGAAAGTACTCAAAGTTTATTTTGGTTTGGGAGATAGATGGAGATACCGTGTTTAGACTTGTTAAGTTGAACTTCTAAAGTTTTGGGATAAGTACTAACATAGGATTTGACTGTTTCATTTCAAAAGGTAGTAAGGGAAAGGAACTAGACTATAGAAATATATACTGTGATGGAAATGAACGTGGTGAAAATGGAATGACTGTGTATTTGATGTGCGTTAGTGTGGGCATGCATGTGCCACGGAGGACAACCTCAGCTGTGGGCCTCACCTTCCACCTTGGTTGAGTCAGGGCCACTTTGCTGTTGACTGTTGTGTGCACCAGGCAAGGTGACTCATGAGCTTTGGAGATTCTCCTATCTCTGCTGTTCACCTTGCCTTAGGATCACTGCTACTATAGATGTGGGCTACCACACCTGTCTTTACGTGGCCTCTGGGGATTTGAACTCAGGTCCTCACAATTGTACAAGAAGCACTTTATCCACTAAGCCATCTCCCTTGCTCCTGAACTGGACTTTTGTATTTAGAAGGCAAATTTTTTAACTAGAGTGGAGAAAAAGTAAATTCAACATTATGCTGTTCAAAGGAGAAATAAGAATCTGTGAAGCAACAGAAAACTTCACAGCCACAGGAAAGGAAAAGCAAACAGTACCTGAAAGAAACCTAAAGTCGCTGTATTAATATGAGACAAATTTGAAGGAGACAAGCATTATCATATGTAGCAAATGTCTAGATACCTCCCTGTTGGTAAGTTGTCTTATGCACTCTGAACCCCCACGCCTTGTTTTGAGCAGAAGAATCACAGGACATCTGTGGGAAATCAGCTTCTTCCTGGCAGATTGGACTGGAGTTTATGAGTCCGGTATTGTGTTTCCCCTGCCATTTTAAAGGCTGCTATGGTCACCCTTTTCTGCAAGTGGTAGCTTAGTTTCTCAAGAGCATTGTAAATCTGTCACATTGTTTAAAAGAATCAACAAGTGATGGGGAAAGAGGGTTTGTTTTTTTCTCTTGTTCTGAGTTAGGTGGTATGCCCTTGCTAGATCTGGAATCTAAGAGTTTGAGAGGTAAGACATGGAGAAGGGAGAATAAAGCTTGCCATTAAAAGACCAGCTGGCCCCTGTGCTTTTGCCTGAGATGGCACTTTAAGGGAGAGGTGACTTTAGAGCGTGTGCATCAACTATGAGTCAGGGACTGGTTAGAGGCAAATGTCTTTATTCCAGCATTCTCTAAGTTGTCAGATTTTCATTGTTTTGGAGGAAGAATTCTAGCTTCTTATCCTGAGATGAGCCTGTCCCCAAATCTGGTTCCAATTGTTCCCTCTTGTTCAATTGTTGAGCACATTTTGATGTATGATATCACCATTTGGCTGAATGTTAAAAGACATTGTATAACTTAGATGTCAGAACTCAAACAACCAAGTATAGATGGTTTTGTTCAGCCAGATTCTTAAATGTAATCTAATTCAAGCTCTTGGCTAAAAGTAGGTTCCACATTTATCAAAATGACACATAAGCATCTCAAGTACATATAAAAACACATCTAAGTACCAGGTGTTACTTAGTCAGGATTGTAGAGCCAGTGCCATACCCTTTTCTAGATAGTTTAATTTATCCGTGATTGTCAAAAACGTCTGTGCAAGGTAATGAACTGATTTTGTTGTTTTCTTACAGCCTTATAGATGTCAGTCTTTGTTTCAGACGGTTCTGAGTCTGCCAAGTGCAGTGCTGGATTTTGAAGGCATGGAAAATCCTGCTGAGGTTTTCCCTGGTCTGGGCTTTCCCATGAATCATGTAGAATGCTTCCAAGGGGCAGGCCAGTGGCTTTATTTACCACATATCACTCAGCCATCTTCTTCCCTAGACCTCAGTGAGACTGAAACAGCAGGTTAATTGAAGCCAGACACTATATCTCCACTAACTTTCTTCTTTACCTGGAGTAGATAGAGCCCTGGGCGTCACTTTCCAAGCTACAAGTTGGTAATTTGTGCCATTTCCTCCCCAGGAGGGGATCAATGAGAAGCTAGGCCAGGCAAGAAGATTCCTGTTAGTGTATACGTTGACTGTTTTCTCCATGTTACTTATAGTCTTAATAAATTAAAGACCAGTGAATAGTTTGTCAAAAAGGACTTTAGTATTTAATATGGTTACAGAACTTAGCACATGCAGATGGCATCATGCTCTCAGCTACAGATAATACATAGTAAAGGAAGTGGTTCAGCTTTGCACTGAGTACAGAACTATAGAAAATCATGAAACTTGATCTGTGAACATACAAATGTAATTGTAATTTTATCTCTCACTTAGGCCTTTAGGAAATTTATTATTACTGCCATTTTTGTGTTCAGATTTGGGTTATTTTGTCATTTCAGTAAGCATTTTACACATTATTCTTAATTGCTAATGTCTACGTGAATTATGGACATGTGGTAGACACTTAGACGTTTTGATAGTCAGCTTTCCAAGAACAAGCAGCGTTTATGTTATCTCCATAGTCAATTTATCACAATGTGACACCTGAATGAGCTACATTACGGGGTGTTGTACACACAGTCACCATAGTTAATGTGGCTGTCTGTATCAGCCCTTTACCAGAATTCCCATCAAAGAAGTCCTCCCTCTCTTCCTTCCTCTTTTTTTTTTTTTGGTTTTTCGAGACAGGGTTTCTCTGAATATCTCTGGCTGTCCTGGACTCGCTTTGTAGACCAGGCTGGCCTCGAACTCACAAAGATCCGCCTGCCTCTGCCTCCCAAGTGCTGGGATTAAAGGCGTGCGCCACCCCCGCCCAGCTCTTCCTTCCTCTTTTCCTCTATCCCCTCCCTCCCTTTTCTCCTTTTTTTTTTTTTTTTCGAATTAGAAAATAAGAAATAGAAATAAGGCAATTGGAAGAAAAGAGGATATATGAAGGTGAAGACTGTTGATCTTAGAACAATCTAGGTGGCTGTTGTCGACATCATTAAGGCTTTGTTGGTAAAGTAGCTTTCTTTAAAGCTCTGCTTTCTATGCTGGGCTATCAGTTTTCAAACCCAATGTACCAAACAGTCACCTGATTACTGCATGAATTCATTTTTTTCCTCCCGCCATAAGGTAGGTGTTACTATGATAATTTTAGAGATGAGGAAACTGAAAACACAGTTCTTCAGCTAAGCTGGGGCTCTGTCTTCATCACTAACAAAGCTGAGGCCTCACAGACAAGCCCTTACAGATAGACCGCTCAGTGCTTTACTCATCAGCTCTGCCCATTCTCCAAAAGCTCAGAATGGCTGTGAACAGGAGAATGTTTGTCTTATGAATTGGTTCTTGGATATAAGTTTAACAGCAAAGTGAGGATGTGAATGAAATATCCGTAAAGTTCATTTTTTTTTATTTAAAATAAACAAAAACAAAATCCCAAAGTACTCCCTATATGCCAGGCACTGACCTAGAACAACACAGATTTTTTGTTTATTTTGTTTGTTTGCTTTTCAGAGACAAGGTTTCTCTGTGTAACAATCCTGGCTGTCCTGGACCTTTCTTTGTAGACCAGGCTGGCCTTGAACTCACAGAGATCTGCCTGCCTCTGCCTCCCGAGTACTGGGATTAAAGGTGTGCACCACCACGCCCAGCAACACAGATTTTTGAACCCTTCAGTTTGTGCTCTATTAAGAGACAATGCATTTAACAAGTAAAACGGGCACATTGTAAGTTCTTTGAACAGAATAAAGTATGGTAGAGTAAATGATTTACAACAACCCCTATGGTAGTGTATAGGGTTGTTGGGATGCCACTTTAAACAGTGATTGCCATTCAACAAGTGTTTGAGCTAAGGTCTGAGATGAGGTTAGCTGTCTGGATAGCTGGGAAGGGCATTGCAAAGGCATTAGCCCTTGCGATGTGAGGAAGTGTGCTGTTCATTTTCAAGGGTGAGTAAGGAGATAAATGTGGCTAACTTAAGTGGACAGGATGGGAGAACTAGCAGGTAACATCACGGATGCGAAATGGAAGGGAAGGGTCAGATCATGCTAGAAAAGGGATCCATCTAAATAAAGGCTTTGAGCTGTGGAGAGACATAATAGTCTGACCTGGAATTTTACAGACACTGCAGTAGCTGTGTTGTGGACACTTGAACTGGACTGTGCCACCTAGTGCTCTGTGGCATCCTCAGACTTTATAAAATATGACCACATCTGTCATGTCATGTGACTCTCATGTTTACTACTTTTCATATTTTACTGTGAGGAATTGGAGGCATTTGAATCACATCTTGAATTCAGATCTTCTGCCTTTAATGTTTGTGCTCTTTCCGTTTTCCACATTAGATCCCCAAGGTCACCATGATCTTTCTCAGTTGAAAGTAATTCAGCTTTCCATGTGTAGGTCCCAGAGCAACAGCTGCATATGGTTTTGGGGTGATGAGAAACAGTGTTACTCTTACCTGTGGAGATGACTTCAATTTAAAATTGATCTACTTGTACCATTAAAAAAGAAGAACAGGCTCGTCAAGGGTGTACTTGAATTTGTGCCATTGCATGTTCAGCCGCTTGGCATGACGATTGGGTATCTGAAGTCTTAAGGATTAAGTGGTCTCATAATAATCTAAAACAGTTGTTGGTTTTAGAATCTCACAGATGAGGGAGTAAAGTAACAATTCTTGTAATGCTTCTTTCAAACTTTGGGAGAAATTGAAATCATTCATGTTTTATTAATATATGCTTTTCAGGATCATTGACCCATAACATGAGCAAGTTTTTTTTTTTGTGTGTGTGTGTGTGTGTGTGTGTGTGTGTGTGTGTGTGTGTGTGT
>CAJQZJ010033821.1:2010080-2024307 GCA_907164525.1 Lophiomys imhausi | reverse complement strand
TGTGTGTGTGTGTGTGTGTGTGTGTGTGTGTGTGTGTGTGTGTGTGTGTGTGTGTAATGATTATTCTGTGGATTAGAACTGCTGTGACCCTTAGTGGATAGTATGTTTCTGATTGTAGAGTCATAGATTGAAGAGACTCATGTTTTCTTAGTGTTTGTTAGTTAATTTTACACTGCTGGACGGAACCTGGCTTAACTTAATTATAAGAAGTTTAGTTAGGAGTGCTAGAGAATTGGCTCTGTGGTTAAGAGCACTTTCTGCCAGGACCCAGATTCAGTTCCCAGCATGCACATGGCAGCTAACAGCTGTCTGTAACTCCAGTTCTGGGGTATCCAGCTCCCTCTTTTGGCCTCCAAGGGCACTGTATGTACATGGTGCAAAACACTATGCAAGCAAAACATCCAAAGAGATAAAACAGAATAAATAGTTAACATTTGGTTACTTGTGTTATCAATATTCTGAGTTACCAATGCACAGGCACTTCCTAGCTGCATGTTGTGCATTGCCTGGCTCATCCTTTAGTGTTCTTGAAAACTTAATTTTTTTCCAATATTACAAAAAAACTCAGGCCAAAATCTAAAAGTTCATATCAACAATAATTTTCTCATACCCTTTTGTATGTTTGTCTACTTCAAGAGCTGCCAAATTCCTCTCGATATTTGTAATATGACAGTTTTTCTCAGACAATTCTGAAATCTGGCACTGTAATGAAATTCTTTTAAATATGAATAGATACAAGGAACTATAAATATGAATTTATTCTTGTAGCTAAACTTAAGTTTTTCCCAGTTATTTCAAGTTCAAGTATTTTCATTTCTTTCTTTCTTTTTTTTTTTAAAGTTCACTTTAAGCATTAAAATATGCATGAGGTGGAGATCAAATATCAACTTCTCCTTCCCAAAAAAGAAAGCCTAGCAAAGGAAGACAGTGAATCTTTTGTTTTTGTTTTTCAAAGCAGGGTTTCTCTGGGTAGCCCTGGCTGTCCTGAACTTACTCTGTACACCAGGCTGACCTCGAACTCAGAGATGCGCCTTCCTTTGCTTCCTGAGTGCTGGTACTAACAGCATTTGCCACCACCATCTGGCTATGGTGAATTTCTTTTTGTTTTTGTTTTTTGAGACAGGGTTTCTCTATGTAACAGAGCACTGGCTGTCCTGGACTCACTTTGTAAACTAGGCTGGCCTGGAACTCACAGAGATCCGTCTGCCTCTGCCTCCTGAGTGCTGGGATTAAAAGCGTGCAGCACCATGCCCAGTTATAGTGAATTTCTTAATTCACTTATCTAGACTAGTAGGTGGACAATAAACTCATGGCTTAGTTTATTTCAATCCTAATTTTCGCCCCATCACTGATTCCCTTGCTCAAAGTATTATGTTGCTGCCATATAGCAAAATGTGATATACATTGTGAGTCCTATTTGAGCTCTTTGGTTACAAAACGTTTAAGTCCCCAAAGTGGCTGTGATGAATCATTACCAGTACAGGAGGTGAGGAAAACAATGGCCACTTTTAAGTCAATAGTACATTTGGGGTTTTTTGTTTGTTTATTTCTGTTTTTTGTTTTTTTAGATTTTTCGAGACAGGGTTTCTCTGTGTATCCTTGACTCTCTTGGACTCACTCTGTAGACCAGGCTGGCCTTGAACTCACAGAGATCCACCTGCCTCTTCCTCCCCAGTGCTGGGATTAAAGGTGTGCGCCACCACTCCTGGTGATACATTTGTTTTTAATAAATGTAGCTAAGTTGTTGTCCCACAGTTTTGTTATAGGTAAAACAGACCAAACTTCTTAAAAAGCTGAAGACATTTGCTGGTGGTAGCCAGAGACAGCTGCGAATAGCCATAAACAGTGGCATGAAGTGCCAGGTCTTCTAGTGGCAGTAAGGTGACTGAAGACTGACGATCAGTAGAGTCTTTACGTCTTCAGAGTATTAACAATACTGGACCAGTGCACACACACAAAAAAAAATCAATAAGCCACAAATTTGCTACTTTTGCCCACATCCTTTAGTGCCCTCTTACTTAACTGCCCCGTTCCTCTGAAATGTCTCCGTCAGTGAAGAGGTGACTCTTCTAGGGAGGATGCTGTGAAAAGCGTGAATAGAAAGAGGTTCCTGATCACTGGCAGTCATTTGGACAACTTGTTGAAACGCTGACTTTTAGATAGCCACTCCTGGAATTCCTTCATCCAAGAATTTGGATTTCTAGCCAGTTATCTGGTGATAGCAACACTGCTGGGCCTAGTGCCTCAGGCTGCAGCTGCTGTACTAGAGGAAGGTACATTCTCATATGGAGGAGACAAGAAGTATTTTAAGTCATTGTTAGAAAGAAGGCAGAGCAGCCACTTTTACTTCTCCATTTAAAGCATGAGAGTTGCATTAGGAAGACCCCTTGTGGGGTTGAAACCCAGCCTGGAGCTAAGCTAGTAAAACCAAGGAATTCTAATAATTTGCTTTCTTGGCAGTAGTAATGGATAGTAAACAAGTAAGAGTAAAGCTTGAAATGAAGATGATTATGTTGCCAGATCAGGAAATTCCATTTTCTATCGGAAAGGTTATGATCGATATACAGAAGAGCATAAATTAATGCATGGGCAAAATGATTTGTTTCTGTTATATAAATTGTTAGACACACTGAGTGGGCAGGCAAGGCCATGTGTGGTCTAGCCTTGCGTTATTGCTGCTGCCTCTTCGCTCTTGAGATGATCCTGCTTCCACCATGAGCTGCTTGCGTCCGCTAACACACTCACCCCCTTCCTTAGATCATGCTCTCTTGAGCCAGTGTGCTTCACTCAGATAACTGTTCTCTTTGCATGAGATGCCCTTCCTCACTCTCATGCTCCCTGTCCTTTATTTATGGTTTGCCATGTAAGATTACCTCTTGATCCTCTCTGTAGAGATCCAGTGCTCCCATATAACATTTCATAGTGTTCTGCTTGGCCTTGTGATGGCCCTGATCATTCTGTCAGTCAGTCAGCCAATCATATCAAATCTATCCATCTATATAAAGTAACTTAGTTTTTTAGTCTTTTTTCCTCCTTTGAATCTTTACCACTGAATAGGTCCCTGGAACATAAAAGATATTTAGTACATATTTATTGGATAAAATAATAAGACATTTGGGGAAATGTGATCAGCAATATACTGCAACGATGGCTCCATTAGGGTGGGATGCCCCTCCCCTCTGAGTCATTGGAGGGATTAGAGCATGCATCTGTCAGACTGGAATGATAATGTACTGGGTATTCCCCAAGCATAACACAGGGGATGAATAAACAGATTTTGTCAACTTAAGGGAAAGTCTTAACTTTTCTTTCTTAGCATATTTTTATAAATAGAATTTTTTAATTTTTTTTCTATTTTTAAAAAAACTTATTTATTTTTCTTCAAGTTACATCTCAATCGCAATCCCCTCCCTACTCCCCCCTCTGTAACCAAATTTTTTAATTATTATTTAACACTTATTTATTTATTTATTTATTTATTTATTTATTTTTTAAAATATGTGATTGGGATGATTTTTATTATGTATACAGTGTTCTGTCTGCAGGTATATCTGCAGGCCAGAAGAGGGCACCAGATTTCATTATGGATGGTTGTGAGCCACCATGTGGTTGCTGGGAATTGAACTCATGAAGGCGTGACCTCTGGAAGAGCAGCCAGTGTTCTTAACCGCTGAGCCATCTCTCCAGCCCACTTATTTATTTATTACTATATTCACTTGTAATAAACACCAACAATTTCTTAACTATTAATCCTATAAATTCCTATAACCCCTTTAACCTATCCACTAAACCTATTGATAATTATTTTTCTAACCTTTTAGAATGATACAGTCTCTGGGGCAGGTCCTCAGTCGTCAGGAACACAGTCTTTGTTGTAGATTCTTTAACGCACTTAGCAGTCCTTTTTCTGGATCTCTCAGATGTAGGTTTGTCAGGGTAAGTTGGTTATTGTAGTCTCACCTTAAATAAGGCTTGATGCTTTCTTCTCTCTGGGAGACCCCAGCCCCTTCGCATCAGCAACTCTGCCACTCTACTTCAGAGTCCTTAAAGCCAGGCACAGTTTCCTTTTGGCCACTGTTCGGACAGATCAAACCCCTCTAGGCAAAAGCTGAGCCACAGGGTTTAGTCCTTGGCCTTTTGGTGTCTTGCTCAGGCTTTCTTTGCTCACCGGCTTCTTTCTGCCTCAGGGAGATCTGACCATCAAATGATGGCCAGCACTTTTTTTCAGCAGGACTCTCAGAGCTCTCTAGCATCAGGGGCCTCTTCTCCTTTTGGGCTCCATGCACTGTCCTTAAATAGGAGGAACTCTGTTTCAGCTTAATTTGGGCTCTGCCCACTTAGCAGCTGAAAACAATGTCAGGCCAGATACTTTGTTTCTTTAAGTCCATTAAGTCTTTTCTGTTTTTCTGACAACCTTGTTTTTCAGTCCATTGATTATTTCCTGTTTTTCCTGACTTCAACTTTGTTTTTCAGTCTATTAAGTCTCCTGTTTGTTTCCTGTTTTTAGTCCACATGCTGATAATGATCTTCATGCCCCGAATTAAGAGACAGTATCAGAAATCTCTATATATTTTCTAAATTTAATTTAATTTATCTAACTCCCTACACCCCTCCAGTCCCACCCTCCCACCCTCTTCCCCCTTAGCCCCCATCCCCTTCCTTTTTTTTTTTTAAGTTTAAGATATATCTTTTTCCTCCAAACAGCTCCCCCTTTCAGTCCAACAAATGGCTCTTTCTCTCGTAACAATAAATACAATACAAAACAACAGAAATAATTAGGTCACAATTATGAGAGTTATATGGCTTAGCATACATTCCCAGTGTCCGTCCATATATATTTGGCACCTGACTTTTACAGTCTACTATCTAACCATCTCCATGAGTTTAAAGTTCTATATCCAACTCAGCTTTCATCCTAACTTGCATCACAATTTTAAAAACATCTTCTTGGTTCCAGAACACCCTCTTAATTCCTAAACAACTCAAAATTTAACTATGAGACTCTAGCTATCTAGTCTTCAACCACCTCAGAGACCTGAGAGGGATAAATATATCTGGTTATACAGGAACTGCAGGGCCAGCAGCTTCCAAAACTAAGAAATGACATACCAGTGGCTGCCTGGACAGTTCCCAATTTCTCTCCATGCATTACAGCATCAATCTTCAGCCATTTGGCCCCACTTCTCTGACAGACATTGATTGTAAAGCAGGAATTATGAAGGACTTGGTAGAGCTAGGCTGTCGACTTACCTGCTTCCAAGTTTTGTCCTGTTTGGAGAGCATTCTGTCTACAGTTGAAGCAAGGGATTTTTCTTGCCAAGAGATAGGCTTGCCATTAATTCAACCATCTCACATTGGAGATTCCTTGATGCTCATCTTCTACTTGGAATAGAATAGGGGGTGCTGTCAGGGGCTGACATGTCTCGATATAAAAAAAAATCTTAAGAAAACATCTTTGAATGCCATCTTTTGCAGATCTCTTGAGGTTTTTGAAGACCACCTATCTATCTCTTATGTTTGGAAAAGCAAATGTTGCTTGTCTCTTAGCAACTTGATTTCTGATTAGCTTAGAAAATAACTGTGATAGACTGCCCTAGTACCTAACAAAATGACATGCTTGAATGACTATTAGTTTGCATTTCTTAATTATCCTAAACAGTTTATGACAGTTGGTAACAAAAGGCCTAAACTTCACATTTCATTTTTAAGCATTACCTAGGTACAATACCTTAAAAAGAGTTAACCTTAATTTTGTATCAGTATACAAAGATTGATACCAATGTGGCCAAATATAATCTTAATTTTGTATCAATATACAAAGGTATAAGGGCATATTCAATAATCTGTCCTTTTTTCTTTATCATTCCTATATTATGTCTATATCCCATTTTTTCTCCAGTCTGTTCACCCCTACATAGGAGAGAAAGAAGGATACAGAAAAGAAAAAGAGAGAAGTTCCTGGGTCTGATCTCCAAAACCTATTTAACAAGACCATTTAACAGCTTATAATCTCTCCTCTAAATAACAAGATTATCTATAACCCATCAAATGAGCAAAGGGGGGAAAAACACCCACCCAACCTTCTGAAGATGGGACGTTGCTCTCTTAAAATGACTTCCTGCTGATTTGGGTCATAGTAAACCTGTTTGGGGTCTAAATAAGAATGGAAAAAATGGCTAAAAATGTTAATAGAATCATTTGATATTCAGTCCGTTTGTGCTCAGCTATTTAAATGTCCTAAGAAGTTTGTAGATAGAAACTGAACTTCAGGGCTTTACTGAAGTTCTGGCTGTAACAGTCTGTGGAGCTGAACAGTCTTAGCAATTTTGAGTTGTTGTGGTTGTAGACTTTTGAGAAAACAGCTATTGAGGAAGTCTGCAAGCCTGGATCGTCTGGGCTAATTGTCTTCTTCGGTGTCTGATCTGTATTAATAGAATTTTTGATACCACATATGAACAACTTAAAAAGCAAAGTTTTTTTTTTTAAGACTTAAAAGAAAACACGAAATTTCAGTTCTAATTTGGTCTTCTTCTAAAACTCTTACTGTTTAATCCTCTTCCCTGCTTTCTTTCTAATGGGTCTGTTCCTCAGTTTGACATTGTACTAGACCTCTTTCTAAGGATCAAGAGGCATGTGAGACATTTTCCCTAGTTTCTGTTAGATATCCTACTAGGTTTGTTCCCCAGTTTCAGTTAGATACTCTGACTAGAACTCTGCATGTGCAACAAGGCTTGCGGTGTTGCATGGCTGCTCAAGTACACATTCATCCTGAAATATCCAATGTAATGAAAATTTAGCATTAGTTTTAGCAAAATTAAGTTTTATATAGTGATCATAATTTGGCAGTATACCTTTAAAGAGTTTATAGTATATCAAGATGACAGCATGCAATGTGAGAATTGCAGGTGGCAGTGATTTCTAGTGGAAAAGAATTGAGAAACTGAAAATATAAGACATCAGAAAAGGATTCTAGAGAAATATATCGGCCTCTTGTTTTTGTCCAACCTAGTCATCCATATTTGGAGATAAACGAATTTCCTAAAGGCTTTTACCTTCAGACTTTTCTTATCAGTCTTACTTTCCAATTCCACACAATTCTCTAAACACAATCTTTTATCTTTCTCCAGAGAAATTCCCTTTGTGTTGAATGAGGATCATGACTAGTATAAATTATGTGTATAGCTTTATAAAATAAAACATGTATTTAAAATGATATTGATAAACTAGATTTTAAAGCACATGCTTAATGAGTTTAAACTATTACACTTACCACAATATTGTCTATATGTCTGCCTGCCTGCTTGCCTGACTATGTATGTATGTGTGTACATATGTATCTACATATGTATGTATGATCTGTCTAGTCTATGTTATTATTTCTCCCAAATACTTAATGCCTATTACACTGATGAGTGAAAATATTAGGGAGAGCTGAGAGAAAGAAGTAAATAAAAACTTTTATGTATAAATGAAAATAGACTATAAATAGTTTTTGTTAACTTTATTTGATCCTTCTAGCATTGTGACAAGGCTAATAATGTACTTGACTACTGAAAGCCAACAGTTCCTATTTCATTTGATATATTTGGCCATTGAAAACATCAGTTTGCCACATAGGGATGGATTTTCTACTTCAATTATCTGAGTTTAAAATGTATTAATATGTACTTATGTGAATTTCTATTCTTATGGTTAGTTTTCTGTTACTACAATAAATACCCAAGATAAATCAACTTAAAAACCAGAAAGGTTTATTTGTCTCTTGATTTCAGAGGCATTAGTCTCTGGTCATTTGGCTCAGTTGCTTTGGGCCCAGTACATTATCAGGGACTGTCAGTGTGGAAGTCTGCTTACCTCACAGTTGCTGGGACGTGAAAGAGGGGGGGTATGGAAGGAGCTAGGATCCCAGTATCCCCTTCAAAAACATGACTCAATGTTCTGACTTTGTCCACTAGGCCTTGTAATGGTTCTGCCATCTCCCAGTGGATCCAAACCTTCAGCATGGGTCTTTGAGAAGCATTTGAATATAAACTACAGCAACTTATGTACTGTAATTATAGGATTTTAAACACAAGTGAAACACTGCTTTTGTTTAATCAGTTTACAAATATGGGCTTTTATACTAATAAAAATTATTTTTACATTGTTGGCTGTGTGCCGGACGCCAGGCCTAGAGTACTTCAGAACATCATGTTTCATCTTGTTTCTAGGCCTTGATTTTTGCTGTATGTATGGATTTACAAGGCAAATCTTGCTTATTTTCTAGCTACATGTAGCATATATGTGTGCCATTTTGATTTCAACTGCTGCTTCATTTTTCTGTTGTTGGTTTTGTTTTGTTTTCAGCATGCTGGAGCAAGATTCCAGGAGAGTGAAACCCAGTGTGAACCCTGCAAATCAAAGGAGGCATCTTTTAGAATTTTCGACTAATGAAGTTCAAGACACATCAGATGGTGTCAACCAGAGAAACAGCTACAGGTGGGACAGCCTGTTGGCCTCATTGATTTAATGAACTGGAGAAGTCCCACCTAGTATCGCTTTACATGTAAATTGGTCTCATAGGCTTTGGCCAGTGGAGCAAGGGAATTAGTGATTGTCATTAATTCATTTTATTATTAAGATCAATTTTAGGAATAAGTTTTTTTGTTTTTGTTTTTTGAAGATGCATTTATTTATTATGTATACAGTGTTCTGTCTGCATGTATGCCTGCAAGCCAAAAGAGGTCACCAGATCCCATTATAGATGGTTATAAGCCACCATGTGGTTGCTGGGAACTGAATTGAGGACCTCTGGAAGAGCAGCCATCTCTCTAGCCCCAGAATAAGTTTATTTATTTATTTATTTTTTGGTTTTTCGAGACAGGGTTTCTCTGAATATCTCTGGCTGTCCTGGACTCGCTTTGTAGACCAGGCTGGCCTCGAACTCACAAAGATCCACCTGCCTCTGCCTCCCAAGTGCTGGGATTAAAGGCGTGCGCCACCACCGCCCGGCGAATAAGTTTATTTTGAAAGTTCCCAGTTTAGGATTTTTTTTTTAAGTATCTTTTATTCTCCAGATGTAATTGTCATCTTAGAGGCTCACAGGTGAACAACTGGCCCTTTTCTAGTTCTTTCTGAACCCTGGCTAGCTGGTTCAACTCAGCTCAAACTCCTTTTTTTGTTGACATGTGAACATGTAATCATAACCATAATAAATAGAAGCCTTCATGCATTTGCTCACAGTGACATACTTATTGAAATATATGTATTATCTTTAGTTTTTTTTTTTACTGTTATTATGGTTTAGTACATTTATCTAATATTTATGTCTATGAATATATGGCATAATGATGTGGTTGAACCTTTTGTGATCATTAAGTAAAATTATTATTTGTTGTTTTCTGATTTTTTTCCTCTTTATAATTTAACAGATACCTTGGTAAATTTCTATTTTGCTTAATAATAAAGCCAAAGATGTACATAAAAGCAATTCTTAGTCTGTTAGTTAGAAGAGTGTGCAGTGAATATTTTTAGAACTGTATACCTTTTGGTAATCATTGCCTTGTGTGTTTTTGGGATTCTTATCAGAGGGAAGTAAAACTGGAATCTTGAACAGTAAGTAGGCAGAAGGTCACAGTGCGAGTAGTCACTGCCCTAGGAAAAAGTGACTGAAAGTCGTTCTTCCTGGTCTTTTACTCTTGAGGTTGAGTAAGGAGCCAAAGATCTTAGGGCAGTGTTGTAATACAGCACAGTAGGTGATAGATATTAGAAAGCACTGTGTGCTGGTTTCTGCTAATTTGTATTTACATGTTAGAATTTGAGACATTTCTGCAATGTTGACATTGGTGATAACAGTGTCTCTAAAATCAGTAGTTTATTAGTTTTCTTATTTTTCCAAAATTTGCTCAGGTTTTCCCTCTATATTCTATAATTTTGAGTTCTATGGTTGTCTACAGGTGATTTTTCAAAAATTCTATTTTAAGTTTAACAGCCTTTGGGCTTACAGGATTTGATTATATACAGTTAATTACTAAAAATAACACAAATTATTGATGTGGTACTTGAAGCCACACTTGGGTTAGGTAACCTTTATGGGAATATTATTTATTCTAAAATAACCATAATAAATAGAAGCCTTCATGTATTTGCTCACAGTAGCATGAGCTAAAATGCTGCCTCCGGGAAGTGCAATGATCAGCTCATATGCGCTCACTGCAGAGGCCTGGGCATTGCCAGGGTGAATTTGTCACCTTGAAAAGAGAAGGTGAAAATACTTGAAAGATGGAAACTGTCTCTGGATGTGCTCTGCCCAGAGTCACTGCTGGCTGAGCTCCTGGTCCTGATGAAGAGATTGTAGATTCTATATCTATAATAGAGTGAACATATATTATCTATCTATCTATCTATCTATCTATCTATCTATCTATCTATCTGTCTATTTATCTATCTACCTATCTGTCTGTCTGTCTGTCTGTCTATCTATAATAGAGTGAACATGCAGGTCTCCTGAATACTACAGAAGATTATTATACAACAGTTTAGGAGATCTAAGTAAATATTAGTTCATTAGTTTGAAGTTCTTGCATTATTATAAATATTGATTATTGTTATCATTGGTATTATTATTAGTATTTTTGAATATAAAATACTAAACAATATTTGTGAAACATTTGAAAACATCACATATGGGTTGGTTCTGAACTGAATTTTAGATGTTTCTATGTGCTGTCAGAACACCTATGTATATTTTTCCTTTGAAAAAATTTAAATTAGAAATTTAACTTTCTGCTATTTTACTAGTTTCCTATCTTTTAAAAGTATTTAAAATTTTTAATTGACACATAGTAATTGTGCATATTTATGGCCTACCCTATGCCTGCCATTTTGAAGTTTATGATTTATGTTGAACCAGAGTAATTAGCACATCCATCCTCTGAGACAGATATTCATTCTCTCTTATTGTTGACAACATTCAGATTCTTCTTACTAGATCTGATACATTGTGGTCAACCAGATTTAGTTGGCAGCACCCCAGAACACTTACAGGAGCTCTCTTATTCAGTTGCACTCTGGCACCCAGTGATGACTCTCCTTTGGTGTCCCTCTCCCTCACACCTTCTAGACTCTGATGTACATGATTGTGTTATATGCTTCTGTGATAGCAGACTTTTAGCTTGCACATATAACAGAGAAAATAGAGTATTTGTGTTTGTGTGTCTTATTCCCCTTAATTCATTGTCCTGTAATTCTTTCCATGTTGGTGAAAATGACAGAATTTATGTCACTTTTATGACTGAATGTTATTTCTTTGATTTTTCTTATTCATCCATCAGTGGACACTTAAGTTAATTTCCAGATCGTAGTTATTGTGAATAGTACCGGAGTAAACATGGGTATGCAGATAGATGTCCTCTTGACATGAGTTTTGATTCCTTTAAAATGAAGTAGTTATTTTGCTGGCTGTCTGAGGAACTTGTATGCTGTTTTCACACTGGCTGTGCTTGGTTTCATCCCACAAGCACTGTATGATCGATCAGTCTCCTTCCTTATACTTTGCCATTGTTTGTCTTATAAGACTAGCTGTTCTAATTGCATGAGATGGCATCTTATTGTGGGGTTGATTTGCATTTCCCTAACTGGGGATGGTTGAACAATTTTGTTCATGTACTATATATATGTATACACACACACACACACACACACACACACACACACACACACACACACCTTGAGAGGTAGTACTTCAGATCATTCACCCATTTTAAAAAAAACAGGATTCTTGATGGTTTTTGCTGTTGACTTGAGTTTCTTATTTTTGTTTGTTTTGTTTTCAGACAGACTTTTGTTATATAGCCCAGGTTAGCCTGGAACTTACTATTACCCAGTCTGGCCTTGAACCTATAATCCTGTGTCTGCCTCTTAAATTTCAAGACTACAGTCATGAGCCACTGTGGATATTTGAGTCAATAATTTACTGATGTTTCTGCTTATTCAAGTTCTTTGCGCAGTTGATTCTTTTGTCTACTATACAAAAGCTTTTGAACTTGATATAATCTCACTTAAGTTCTGCTTTTGTTGTGACAGTTTTTGAGGTCATAAAGAATGTCTTTGCTCAGATCATTATCTTGAAGCATGTCCTTGCTTTTTTTCTATATTTAAATCTTTGATCTTTTTTGAGTTTAGTGTGTGTGCATGTGTGCGTGTGTGTGTGTGTGTGTGTGTGTATGTCTGTATGTGTTTAGTGATAAAGGTGTAGTTTCTTTTTTCTACATGTGGTTATCTAGTTTTCCTGACACTATTTATTGAAAAGACTTTTCCCTGACACATGATTTTTTTTTTCTTTGTGAAAGTTTAGTTGGCTATGAATATATGAGTTTATTTTTGGGTTTCTCTGTTGTGTTCCAATTATTTATGTTTTTCCCCCATACCATGCTATTTTGGTTACAATAACATTGATTAAAAAACAAACAGAATCTCATGTAGTCCATGCTGTCCTCAAAATTCATGTTATAACTAAGGTTCTCAGTATATAGCTGAAACTGACCTTCACCTTCAGATCTTCTTGTCCCCAGGATCTGGGATTATAGGTGTGAGCCACCTTGCTGGACTCCTTTACTATGCTTGTTGCCCTTGATTCCTTTAGCTATTCGGACTCTTGTGGAGTTCTGTACAAATTATAAGAGTATGCTTTTTATTTCTATGCTAAATGTTATTTGTACTTTGATAGAAGACTGGAGAGATAGTTCATTTGATAAAGTACTTACCTTGTAGTTTGATAAGACTTATATGGGCTCTGTAGACCACTTTGGGTAGTATGGATATTTTAACAACATTAGTTATACTGTTCATGAACATGGGATGTCCTTCCATGAATTTTTCCACCATTGTTCTTTATACATTTTATTGCAGATTATTCATTTCTGTGACTAAATTTATTCTTAGTTACTTACAGATTTTGTTTGTTTTAGCCACTGTAAATAGGTTACTTTATTTCTTTCTTAAAAGCTAGTCTTTGTGTTTGTGGGGGTAGGGGTCAAATCCAGAATCTCATACAAGTGAGGCATTTATGCTACAACTGAGCTATACTGTCCAACCCAAAGCTACTAGTTTTATATTCTGCATTCTTACTGAATTTGATTATCAGTTCTAGTTGATTTTTGTGGAGTCTAAAGTTTTTTCTATATAAAATCATGTTGTCTATGAACAGGGATTGTTTAACCTTTTTTTTTTTTAAAACATTTGAGTTCCCTTTCTTGTTTTGTCTTGATTTTGGCTCTAAATATTCCAGTACTATGTTGAATAAACAATTAGTGAAAGTAGAAATGTTTGTTTTGCTCCTGAGCTTAGAGTAAAAAATTTCAGCTTTTTCTTGTTCAGTCTGATGCTGGCTATGGTCTGTCATATATAAGTTTTATAGTGTTGACATAATTTGCTTTTATACCTAGTTTTCTTTTCTTTTTTTCTTCAGGATAGGATGTTGAGTTTTACTAAATGCTTTTTCTTAGGGGATGGAGAATTGGCTCAGAGGTTAAGAGCACTGACTGTTCTTCCAGAGGTCCTGCGTTCAATTCTCAGCAACCACATGGTGGCTAATAACCATCTATAATGAGATCTGGTGCCCTCTTCTGGCCTGCAAGCATACATGCAGACAGAACACTGTATACATAATAAATTTTTAAAAATGCTTTTTCTTCATCTTTTGAGACAGTCATAAAGTTTTTGTTTTCCATTCTGTTGAGACGGTGTGTCATATTTATTGATTTGCACATGTTGAACCATCCTTGCATTTCTGTAATAAATCTCTCCCTATTGATCATGATGAATAGCCTTTCTGATATGTTGGCTTTGAGTTTCTAGTACTTACTTTGTTGAGACTTTTTTTTTTTTTTAAAGATTTATTTATTTATTTATTTATTTATTTATTTATTTATTTATTTAATGTATATGAGTTGCTCTATCTGCATGTACACCTGCAGCCAGAAGAGGGCATCAGATCACATTGTGGATGGTTGTGAGCCACCATGTGGTTGCTGGGAATTGAACTCAGGACCTTCCGAGGAGCAGCTAGTGTTCTTAACCCCTGAGCCATCTCTCCAGCCCTTGTTGAGACTTTTAATAGCTATGATCATCAGGGATTTGGTCTGTGGATTCCTTTTTTTTATTTTATTTTATTTTTTTAATTTTTTTTTAATAAGTACTTTATTTTTTTTTCAAGTTACATCTCAGTCGCAAACCCTTCCCTATTCCC
>CAJQZJ010033821.1:1990889-2009680 GCA_907164525.1 Lophiomys imhausi | reverse complement strand
AGGCTGTCGACTTCCCTGCTACCAAGTTTTGTCCTTTTTGGACAGCAATCTGTCTGCAGTTGAAGCAAGGAGTTTTTAGATGTCAAGAGATAGGCTTGCCACTAATTCAACCATCTCACATTGGATTCCTTTTTTGATTGTGTTCTTATCTGGCCTCGATGTCAGGGCAGAACAACTTTGGGAGGGTTTCCTTTCTTCCAGTTCTTTGGACTAGTTTGAGACAAATTTCATTAGTTTTGTTTTGTTCGTTTATGTTTTGAAAGTCTCATTAAGTTGCCAGGCTAGCCTCGACTTAACAATCTTCTTATCTCTGCTTTTGGGATAGCTGGCATGCTAATGTGTACCACCACATCTGGTTCACATTAGCTCTTAAGCAGTTTGGTACAATTCAGCAGTGAAACTGTCTAGTCCTGGGCTTGGGTTCTTTTGGGGGTGGGGTGGGGACTTTTTGTAAGGATTTAGTCTTCTTACTTACTGTTGACCTGTTCAGGTTTTCTGTATCATCATTTCTATTTCTAAATGCCTCATTTTTGTTTCAGTTTAGGAGAGTTATGGTTCAAATAATGGAAGGATAGATTATGATCCTATCATTTAAATGTTATATTTGTCATTAGCATATTACCCCTAGCAAATTGTAGTTACATAGATTTTTTTCAATGTTAGAATATATATATATATAAGCTGGGTGTGGTGGCGCATGCCTTTAATCTCAGCACTTGAAAGGCAGAGACAGGTGGATTGCAGTGTTCGAGGCCAGCCTGGTCTACAAAGTGAGTCCAGGACAACCAGAATTAACCGGAGAAAACGTGTCTCGAAAAAACCAAAAATAAACCAACCAACCAAACAAAAAAAACCCAACAACAACCAAAATACACACACACACACACACACACACACACACACACACACACACACACATATCAGTATTTGTAACAGTATAATTTATCATCCAAACTGGGACTCTTTTATGAATGAACTTTAGTAATATAGTGAGAGATAGCAGTAATTATTACCTGTGGACGTAGGACATCAGGCTAAGTCACGGTTGTCTTCTAGTAAACAGGAAAGGGTGGTTTCCACTTAAGGCTACAATGTGATTTTAGTCTAGGAATTCTTATCAACTCTATCTACCTAGCATTACTCTTTCCTTTAGTGATTTATTTGCTGAAATGTATTTTATTTGTATAGAATGGTTTGCAAACAGAACTCTGCCTGTCTTTGAGTTAGTGAGAGTCTGATTACTGGCTCAGAGTCTCCCCTTCCTTTCTCCCTTTTAACATCATCCAATCTACCCTTGTGTTTCTCCTATCAGTTTGTTTTTTCCTTCTCAAAATTTTCTTCTCTATATTTTTTGTGTTAGAACAAAGTTAACCAGCACAGATATGCAGAACTCATTACTAGAGTTTATCATATGTAAAGAAAATTACAGGTCAAAAATATAGTTCTGACAGCAATTTTGAATTTTCCTCATGGACTGCAGAGTTCCTGGCTTTGTGAAGTACGCAGGTGTGATTTTCAAATGACATATGTGACAGAGGTGTGCGAGCGCGCGTGTGCATGCGCGCGTGTGTGTGTGTGTTTGTGTGCGTGCATGTGCGTGTGTGTGTGTGTGTGTGTGCATGCACACCCTCTGCTCATGTTGTAGGAGCAGCTTCTTAAATACATTCAACATGGTATTGCATTCACCAGGCACTCTCATTTGAACTTTCTTCATGACTTGGCTAAATGAATCACTCCTTAAAAGATTTTTCCTTTTGCATTGTTATAATTTTTAGTCTTTTTTTTCTTTTTCTTTCTTTTTTTTTTAAACTGGCTGCTGCTTTATAGTCTCTTGTGTTTGTTTTGTGATGTTAGGGATTTAGTGTTGGGCCTTGTATGGGCAAGTACTCTACCACTGAGCTATTTCCACAACCCTCAGATAATTGAGACAAATTCTTGCTCTGTAGCACAGGCTGACTTTGAACTTGTGAGCCTCCTGTGTGGAAGATATCATGCTCACCCACTGAATCTTCCTTTCCTTTCTGATTTCCTTTGTAGGTGTCTCCTTTGTCCAAATCCCAAGTTTTTAAAGCTGTGAGCTTTGTTTTCTTTCTGCTAAAATGAGTCTTCTGTATATAGACTCTGTATGTACTCGGGTGATTCTCAAATTCCTGTCTCCAGGTCAGACTTACCATATACATACTCACACATTCAGTCGTTTCTTTGACTTCTTTTTCTTTTAGCATTTCAAATTTACCATGTGCACAGTGGATCTTTGCTCCTTTCCTTGTTTAACTAATATTCATTTTTGGTACAATTTCAAGGTGTAAGGGTAAATTAGGATATCTCATTTCTCTATGTAGTAACTTTTCTTTTATTCAGCAAGTCCTAATTATGACCTGGTCTTTGTCTTTATGACTTCCTCTTATGTCTGTCCCATTGCACACAACTCTTCAGCAGTCTTCTGTGTTTCTTGAGTCTGCTTTTTCTCACTTGTTTTTGTCTCGTATACACATCCCCTACTTTCTATGCAGCTGGTTTCTTCTTGTGATTTAGGCCTGGACTTAATACCATCTCTGCCTTGGCCTGCTTTATCTGAAGTAGATACTGCTGTGCTTTGCTATTTGAGCCCTTTGTTTCTTTTACAAGAGTGAGCACAGTTTTGCTGTTTTCTATGTATTTTCTTGTGTTCGACCTCCCTTCCCTGTTAGATCTTTGAGGATAGAGACTTCTCGTGTGCTGTCTTGGATTACCGTGCACATAGGTGGTATTTAGCAAATATTGAATGGATAAATGAATCTTACCATGTTCAGTTTTATATGTTCTTTTTTTTGTATTTTAGCATATCTGATTTACATATTTAGAGCATCTTATATAAAAAATTTCAGAACAAATTTTAGATTTCCTTGTGAGATAGATTAAAATAGCACACTGAAGGAAATAACTAATAATAGTGGGCCCAGTCCAGATTCGAATTTTCCACTCAACTTTTGTGTCTTATCATACTCTAAATATGAATTCATGTGATATAAAGTAATATGATAGTTACAAAAGTATGGTTTTGGCTTTTTTTTTTTTTTTTGCTTTTTGTTTTTCAAAACAGGGTTTCTCTGTGTATCTCTGGCGATCCTGGACTTCCTTGCCCTTGAACTCACAGAGATCCACCTACCTCTGCCTCCCAAGTGCTGGGATTAAAGGCATGTGCCACCATGCCCAGGGTAAAAGCATAGTTTTTAAGTTAATGGAGTAACTAGTTATTGTCATTTAGTCTTTTATTAGTGACTCAAAGGTCATCCACAGTTGTAAACTTTTTATTCACTTTTTCAACTTTGTCACTTTTCTCCTTCTAAATATTTCATGTCTTACTCCACCCCTGCTTCACACAAACTTGTTTCAGGAAGACTGTCTAGTTTTGCTATCACAGAATGGCAAGCAACCATAAGTCTTTAGGCCTTGTCCTACAGTGACATTTTCTCCTGTCAGCTGGTGGCCCTTTCACTTAATTTCTCTCGTTACTGTGTCACGTCCTCTACTCCAAAGTTCATTGAATCCACAGAAGAGAGAGACCATGTGGTGCCCGGTAAATGGTAGCTAAGCCAATGTGAATTACTCTGCCATCTTTCAGAAACTCAGAAAATAACAGTTCTACCATGTGGTTTATACTTTATCTTTTCATTATGTTCATTTCTGTCTGTCTTACAACATGTTCAATTTGGAATATGTTTATTTTAATGAAGTTAACTTTATACAATTTATGATTCAAGGAAACAATTTTTCTGCATTTTTTTTTTCAGATACGATCATTCTGTTTCCAATGACAAAGCCTTAATGGTGCTAAGTGAAGAACCGCTACTTTATATTCCTCCACCTCCTTGCCAGCCCCTGATTAATACAACAGAGTCTCTCAGGTTAGTGTTGTAGATTGTTGCAGAAACACCTGTGTGGCCAGCTTCAGCACTTAGAAAATCATTTTTTCAGAATTACCAAGAGGCCAAGAGAATCTGAGTCACCTGTTGGATAACTGTAAGCCCTTCAGTTGTCTAGGTGGAGATGGTGATGTGTCCATTTAATGTGAAGATTGCCTGTTTATGTGTGTCTTACTTGCAAACTGAAGGATGAAGTGAATGTTAAAATTCAGAGTGAGGCTAGACTTGTTGACATAATTTCTCAGCCGACAGCGTTCTTCTTTTTCTAATTGGGACAGTGATATTTGACCTTCTTCTAACAAACATCCCCTTATTTCTTTGAATTTTGAACTCTGATTGTGGAGGTTGCCTTATAACAATTCATGTCTTATTAAAAACAATATGAAGGGGCTGGAGAGATAGTTAAGTGGTTAAGAGCACTGGCTGCTCTTCCAGAGGACCCAGGTTCAATTCTCAGCACCCACATGGCAGCTCACAACTGTCTGTAACTCCAGTTTCAAGGGACCTGATGTCCTTTTCTGGCCTCCATGGACTTTGCATGCACATGATGCAGACACACATGCAGGTAGTTTACCCATACACATGAAATAAAAATGAATAAAAATAATTTAAAAACTATTTAATGTCTTAGTTTTTTTTTCCAAATAAAAAAGCATTTTTGGGTAGTCAGGTATGTTGGGCTACTCTTTGATTCCTGCAGAATGATTAATTTCCAACAAAAGAGGAAGACACTTAACATCTATTAAATGTGTTTGATTAATCTGATTTATAGGTTGAACCATGAACTTCGAGGCTGGGTTCATA
Organism: Lophiomys imhausi; assembly: GCA_907164525.1. Classification (NCBI taxonomy): domain Eukaryota; kingdom Metazoa; phylum Chordata; class Mammalia; order Rodentia; family Muridae; genus Lophiomys; species Lophiomys imhausi. The sequence goes on along the minus strand of CAJQZJ010033821.1, from coordinate 2,004,971 downwards.
GACATGAAGTAGAAAGGAGCAAATCAAGAAGAATGACAAATAACCAACAAAAAACTCGGATTCTTCAGGTTTGTTCCTGTTTGTATTTGAAGAGATGACAATGCAGTTTCTGGGAATCTTCTCCCAGTGGAGTTGCTTTCTTCCCCGGGAGAGTTGGGAACTTAAGCCTTGTTTATTTCTCACTATGGCCGCTTCTGATGCTGCAGCCATTGCCACTGAAGTTCTTCTCCAACTAAGTACCACTTAGTTCAGGTCTTGCAGGAGCAGTGTTTCCTGCTCAGGCATGGGGCTGCTTCCTGTGCTTTCCCCACCCCTTCATGTTTCCCCTTTCTTAGATCCTTTCAAAGAACACGTTAAAAACATGTCAGGTTGTAAGGAGTCCCATACTTTTGAGCGTAGACATGTTCCACTACAGGTTAACGATGGTGCAGACTTAGGACTTTTCAGTTCTACTTCTTTGTTGGCCATGAAGTGATATTTTAGTCACTGCCATTCATCAGATACATGTTACCACTTGTGATGCCCATAGCCTATCAGTTGGCACACCAGTTTCCCAATAAAAACTACATACTGGCTGGTGATAATGAGCAAGGGTCTCTTCTCTACTGAGAGCACAGTAGTGTGTGTGTGCTGAAGTACTGCCTTCATTCAGTTGTACTCTAGAGGGAGAGCTAGAGCACACACACACACACACACACACGCACGCACGCACGCACACACACATGCACACCACAGTCAGAAGTTCTTTATGGAAAAATAAAGCTAGGTAGAAGATTAGAATTTAAACACAGAAATTAGTGGTCATTTTAGATTAAATCATTTGAGAAGGCTTTTCTGAAGAAATTCCGCTTTAGTAAGGTATTGTATTCAAGTAACTAATACAATACAATGGCTGTTAGAACTGCATAAGAGTCTTCACAGCTAGATGGGATAGAAGCTTATCTGTGTGGCTTGCAAAGTTTTTTAGCCATGCCTCTTCAATAGTGCATATTGTCCGGCCACAACCTGGCTTTGTCCATCCCAGCAGGCAAAGGGATGCCAAGCTTTCCCCCATGCACCACCAGATGCCAACACAAACTACTCACCAACTTCACCAAAGAGACCCAACTTCCACCACACCTCATAGTCACCTTTGAACATCGGTTCTATTTACCAAAGATACTTGTTTTCCTTCTTTTCTCCTTAAGCATTTGGATTTGCTTCTGTTTTAGTATTTATCACATTTTATCATTTTATAGAACTTTTCCCCCCAGTCATACCCTGAGCCTCTTAAAGGAAATCAGATATCTAATTTTGAAGCCCTACTTCATGTAAAGATACCTGTATGAAAACAATAATTAATAAATTCCAGGAGATTTATAATTGAAGTAATATTTATATATCAAAAATACTTACTGTTATAAAGTAAAATAAGGTCACTTTGTAATGTAATAGTAGTAATATACCCTTGAATTCTGATTCCCTTACAAAATTCTCCTAAAGATTAACTTACAGAATTCTCAGGAAATATATGAGAACATAGTACAGAGGAAATGCTTGTGAAACAGAGGTTTCTAGTATAGCATAGGTTGGCCACTGATGGCTCTATATTAAACTGTTCTCTGGCCAAAGAGTGTTGGGTTAGATGCTTTTCTTTTTTTTTTTTTTTCCTTTATTTTTTATTTCTTCAACTTACATCTCATTCACAGTCCCCTCCCTATTCCCCCCTCCAGTCCCACCCTCCCACGCTCAACCCCCCATCCTCTTCCCTTTTTTTTTTTTAAGTTTAAGGTATATCTTATTTCCCCCTACAGTTTCCCCTTTCAGTCCAACAAATGGCTCTTTCTCTTATAATAATAAATACAATCCAAAACAACAGAGGTAATTAGGCCACAGTTATGAGGGTTATATGGCTTAGCGTACATTCCCAATGTCCAGTCCATATGCATTTGGCACCTGACTTTAACATTCTACTATCTAACCATCTCTATGAGTTTAAAGTTCTATATCTAACTCAACATTCATACTAACTTGCAACACAATTTTAAAAGCATCTTCTTAGATCTATAACACTCTCTTGACTCCTAAACAACTCAAAATTTAATTATGAGACTCTAGCTATCTGTTCTTCAACAACCTCAGAGACCTGAGAGGGATAAATATATCTGATTTTATAGGAAGTACAGGACCTGCAGCTTCCAAAACTAAGAAATAACATACCAGTGGCTGCCTGGACAGTTCCCATTTCCTCTCCATACATTACAGCATCAATCTTCAGTCGTTTGGCCCTGTTTCTCTGACAGACATTGATTGTAGAGCAGGGGTTATAAAGGACTTGCCTACCCTCTCTTGGCAGAGCTAGGCTGTCAACTTACCTGCTTCCAGGTTTTGTCCTTTTTGGACAGCATTCTGTCTATAGTTGGAGCAAGGGGCTTTTCCTACCAAGAGAAAGACTTGCGACTAATTCAATCATCTCCCACTGGAGATTCTTTGAACCTCATCTTCTACTTGGGGTAGAATAGGGGGTGCTGTCAGGAGTTGATATGTCTTGATATAAAAAAAATCTAAAGTTACGAAAACATCTTTGCCATATTCTGCAGATCTCTTGAGGTTTTTAAAGAGGCCCTATCTATCTCTTATATTAGGGTAAGCAGATGTTGCTTGTCTCTTAGCAGCATTATTTCAGATTAGCTTAGAAAATAACTATAATAGGCTGTCATAGTACCTAACAAAATGACCGGCTTGCATAACCATTAGTTTGCATTTCTTTTTTTTTTTTTTGGTTTTTCGAGACAAGGTTTCTCTGTGTAGCCCTGGCTGTGCTGGACTCACTTTGTAGACCAGGCTGGCCTTGAACTCGCAAAGATCCGCCTGCCTCTGCCTCCCAAGTGCTGGGATTAAAGGCGTGCGCCACCACCGCCCGGCTTGCATTTCTTAATTATCCTAAACAGTTTATGACAATTGGTAGTAAAAGGCTGAAACATCACATTTCATTTTTTTTTTTTCTGTACCTCCTAACCCTTCCATCCCATTTCTCTGGGGTGGAGTGTCCTTATATAATAGTCCCTCATCTCAGTTGAGAGGTCATATGAGGGCCAAGAGCCTCCTCATTCATTGGGGGTCTACGAGGCAGTACCACCAGTGAAAAGTGTCTCATTGCCCATGAGAGAGAACTAAAAAAACAAACAAACAAATAAGCAGACAAATAGATAAAAAAGACTGAAAAATAGAAAAAAATTAAAAAAATAAATAAAAAATAAAAAGTCTATGTCCAAGTTCCCTTTGGTGTGTTAGTTGTAGTATTGATACCTTCTACTATATAGCTAAAATCCTACTATAAGTGAATAGATGCCATATGCATCCTTCTGAGTCTGGGTTAGCTCACTCAGGATGAGCTTTTCTAGTTCCATCCATTTGGCTGCAAATTGCATAATTTCATTGTTCCTGATAGCTGAATAATATTCCATTGTGTAGATGTACCACAGTTTTTTAACCCATTCTTCGGTTGAGGGACATCTGGGTTGTTTCCAGTTTCTAGCTATTACAAATAAGGCTGCTATAAACATAGATGAGGAAACTTCCTTATGATTCCATGAATAGGCATTTGGGTGTATACCCAGAAGTGGTATGGCTGGGTCCTGAGGCAAAGCTATTCCAAGTTTTTTAAGATATTGCCAGACTGACCTCTATAGTGGTGGCACAAGCCTGCACTCCCACCAGCAACGGAGTAGGGTACCCCTTTCTCCACACCCTCTCCAGCATGTGCTGTCATTTGAGCTTTTGATTTTAGCCATTCTGACAGGTGTGAGATGGAATCTCAGAGTCGTCTTGAGTTGCATTTCTCTGATGATTAAGGATGTTGAGCATTTCTTCAAGTGTCTCTCAGCCATTAGGGATTCCTCCTTTGTGAATTCTCTATTTAGCTCTGTCCCCCATTTTTTGATTGGATTATTTGGTTTCTTGGCATTTAATTTCTTGAGTTCTTTGTAGAGTTTGGATATTAGCCCTCTGTCAGATGTGGGGTTGGTGAAGATTTTCTCCCAGTCTGTAGGCTGCCGTTTTGTTCGAATGACAGTGTCTTTTGCCTCACAGAAGCTTTTCAGTCTCATGAGGTCCCATTTATTGATTGTTGATCAAGTCCTGAGCTGTTGATGTTCTGTTCAGGAAGTTGTCGCCTATGCCAATGAGTTCGAGAATTTCTCCCACTTTTTCTTCTAGTAGATTTAGTGTGACCGGCCTTATGTTAAGGTCTTTGATCCACTTGGACTTAAGTTTTGTACAAGGTGATAAGTATGGGTCTAATTTCATTCTTTTACAAGTGGACATCCAGTTGGACCAGCACCATTTGTTGAAGATGCTGTCCCATTGTGCGGTTTTGGCTTCTTTGTCAAAAATTAGGTGGCCATAAGTGTGTGGGTCTATTTCTGGATCTTCAACTCGATTCCATTGGTCTACTGGTCTGTTTCTATACCAATACCATGCTGTTTTTACAACTATTGCTCTGTAGTACAGCTTGAAATCTGGGATAGTGATACCTCCAGATGGTTTTCTATTGTACAGGATTGATTTAGCTATTCTGGCCTTTTGTTGTTCCATATGAAATTGAGAATAGCGCTTTCCAAGTCTATAAAAAAATTGTGTTGGTATTTTGATAGGAATTGCATTGAATCTATATATTGCTTTTGGTAGGATGGCCATTTTTATTATGTTGATCCTACCTATCCATGAGCATGGGAGATCTTTCCATCTTCTTCTTTTTTTTTTTTTTTTTTAAAGATTTTATTTATTATGTATACAGTGTTCTGTCTGCAGGTATATCTGCAGGCCAGAAGAGGGCACCAGATTTCATTATGGATGGTTGTGAGCCACCATGTGGTTGCTGGGAATTGAACTCATGACCTCTGGAAGATCAGCCAGTGCTCTTAACCGCTGAGCCATCTCTCCAGCCCGATCTTTCCATCTTCTAAACGCCTCTTCTATTTCTTTCTTCAAGGGCTTAAAGTTCTTGTTGTACAGGTCCTTTACTTGCTTGGTTAGAGTTACCCCCAGGTATTTAATGTTGTTTGTGGCTATTGTGAAGGGGGTTGTTTCCCTTATTTCTTTCTCAGCCCATTTGTTTGTTGTATAAAGAAGGGCTTCTGATTTTTTTTGAATTATTTTGTATCCAGCCACTTTGCTGAAGGTGTTTATCAGCTGTAAGAGTTCTCTGGTGGAATTTTTGGGGTCGCTTATGTATACTATCATATCATCTGCAAATAGGGATAATTTGACTTCTTTGTTTCCGATGTTTATCCCCTTGATGTCCTTTAGTTGTCTTATTGCTCTAGCAAGAACTTCAAGTACTATATTGAAATGATATGGTGAAAGTGGACATCCTTGTCTTGTCCCTGAGTTTAGAGGAAATGCTTCCAGTTTCTCTCCATTTAATTTGATGTTGGCCACTGGCTTGCTGTATATTGCCTATATTATTTCTAGGTACGGTCCTTGGATGCCCGTTCTCTCTAGAACTTTTAGCATGAAGGGGTGTTGGATTTTGTCAAATGCTTTTTCTGCATCTAGCGAGAATATCATGTGGTTTTTTTCTTTCATCTTGTTTATATGGTGAATGACGTTGATAGACTTTTGTATGTTGAACCGTCCCTGCATTCCTGGGATGAAGCCTACTTGATCATGGTGTATGATACTTTTGATGTGTTCTTGAATTCAATTTGTTAGTATTTTATTAAGTATTTTTGCATCTATGTTCATGAGGGAGATTGGTCTGAAGTTCTCTTTGTTTGTTGGGTCTTTGTGTGGCTTAGGAATCAGGGTGACTGTGGCCTCATAGAATGAGTTTGGCAATGTTCATTCAGATTCTATTTTGTGAAAGAGTTTGAAAAATATTGGTGTTAGCTCCTCTTTGAAAGTCCAGTAGAATTCTGTGCTAAAGCCTGGCCCTGGGCTTTTTTTGGTTGGGAGATTTTTAATGACTGTTTCTATTTCCTTAGGTTATAGGGCTGTTTAATCTGTTCATCTGATCTTGATTTAGCTTTGGTAGGTGAAATGTATCAAGAAAATTGTCCATTTCACTTAACTTTTCAAATTTGGTGGAGTATAAATTCTTAAAGTAGGATCCAAATATTCTCTGGATTTCCTCAATGTCTGTTGTTATTTCTCCCTTTTCATTTCTGATTTTGTTGATTTGGGTTTTCTTTCTCTGTCTTTTAATTAATTTGGCTAAGGGTCTGTCTATTTTGTTGATTTTTTAGAAGAACCAATTCTTGCTTTCATTGATTCTTTGTATAGTTCTCTTTGTTTCTAAGTTGTTGATTTCAGCCCTAAGTTTGCTGATCTCCTGCCTTCTGCTCCTCTTGGGAGTGTTTGCTTCTTTTTTTTCGAATTCACCCTGTTTAGCTGTTAATTTGCTAATATGAACTGTCACAATTTTCTTTTTGAAGGCACTTAGTGCTATGAACTTTCCTCGTAGCAGAGCTTTCATTGTGTCCCATAGGTTTGGGTATGTTGTGTCTTCATTTTCATTGGATTTTAAGAAGACTTTGATTTCCTTCTTTATTTCTTCCCTGCCCCAGTGGTCCTCTAGTAAAGAGTTGTTCAATTTCCATGTGAGTGTAGACTTTCTGTTGCTTCTTTTGCTATTGAAGTCCAGCTTTATTCCATGGTGGTCTGATAAGATACAAGGGGTTATTTCAATTTTCTTGTATCTGTTGAGGCTATCTTTGTGTCCAACTATATGGTCGATTTTGGAGAAGGTTCCATGAGGTGCTGAGAAGAAGGTGTATTCTTTTGTGTTTGGGTGAAACGTTCTGTAGATATCTGTTAGGTCCATTTGGTTCATGATCTCTGTTAGACTCATTATTTCTCTGTTTGGCTTCTGTCTTGATGATCTGTCCATAGTTGTGAGTGGGGTATTGAAGTCTCCCACTATTAAAGTGTTTGGATCGATGTGGGATTTAAGTTTTAGAAGCGTTTCTTTTATAAATGTAGGTGCCTTTGTATTTGGGGCATAGATGTTCAATATTGAGATGTCCTCTTGAAGGATATTTCCTTTAACGAGTATGTAATGCCCTTCTCTGTCTTTTTTTATTAACTTCAATTGGAAGTCTATTTTGTTTGATATTAGGGTGGCTACTCCAGCTTGTTTCCTGGGTCCATTTGCTTGGAAAACCTTTTCCCAGCCCTTTACTCTGAGGTAGTGTTTATCTTCAATAGTAAGATATGTTTCTTGTATACAGCAAAAAGATGGGTCTTGTTTACGGATCCAGTCTGTAAGTGTGTCTTTTTATTGGCTAGTTGAGTCCATTGATGTTGATGGATATTAGTGACCAGGGGTTGTTATTTCCCATTATTTTGGTATAGCTTGTTGTCTTGTGTTTCTTTTTCTCCAACCTTGCTGTGGAGGTTTCTATTTCCTCTGTTTTTTTTGGGTGTAGTTATCTTCTCTGTGTTGGAATTTTCCTTCTAGGATCTTCTGTAGGGCTGGGTTTGTGAGGAGATACTGTTTGAATTTGATTTTGTCATGGAATATCTTGTTTTCTCCTTCTATGTTGATAGAATTTTGCTGGGTATAGTAGTCTGGCTGGGCACCTATGTTCTCTCAGGACTTGTAGGACATCCGTCCAGGCCCTTCTAGCTTTTAAAGTTTCTGAGGAGAAGTCAGGTGTGATTCTGATGGGTCTGCCATTGTATGTGACTTGGCCTTTTTCTCTTACAGCTTTTAATATCCTTTCTTTGTTCTCTACATTTGGAGTTTCTATTATTATGTGTTGAGAGGAGTTTCTTTTCTGATCTAATCTGTTTGGTGTTCTGTAAGCCTCTTGGATTTTTACTGGCATCTCTTTCTTTAGGTTTCGAAAGTTTTCTTCTATGATTTTGTTGAAGATATTTCCTGGACCATGGAGTCAGGAGTCTTCTCTTTCCTCTATGCCTATAATTCTTAGGTTCCGTCTTTTCATTGAGTCCTTGATTTCTTGTATGTTGTGGGTGAGAGATGTTTTAGCTTTCTCATTTTCTTTGGATGTTGTACTGGTTTCTTCCATCAAATCTTCCTTACCTGAGATCCTGTCTTCCATCTCTTCCATCCTATTTTTGATACTCACATCCGTAGTTCCTGTTCTCTTTTCTTTTTTTTTTTGTTTTTTTTTTTTTTTTGGTTTTTCGAGACAGGGTTTCTCTGTATAACAGCTCTGGCTGTCCTAGACTCACTTTGTAGACCAGGCTGGCCTCGAACTCACAGAGATCCGCCTACCTCTGCCTCCCAAGTGCTGGGATTAAAGGCGTGCGCCACCAACGCCCGGCTGTTCTCTTTTCTTGATTCTCCATTTCCTCATTTAACTCTGACTATGTTTTCTTTATTGTTTCCATTTCTATTTTCATGTCTTGAATGGTATTGTTCGTTTTTTACATTTCCTTCTCCATTTTGCTTGTTTTTGCCTGGAAATCTTTCATTGCTCAGTCCTTTTCCTGTTCAAGCTGAGTCACCTTGGCTTGGAGCTCTTTAATGGTGTTATTCATTGTTTTGACTTGTAAAATTGTGGCTTCTTTGAATTCCTTCATAAATTTAAGTTCTTCTTGAAGGGACTCTATCACTTTCCATAATGTGATATTGTCGTCGTTTTCATGTGTTTCAGCTGTGGTGAGGTTGTTCGTGCTGGATGGAATAGCATTGCTTTCTTTTATTGGAGTCATTTCTCTGTTTTTTTTTTTTTGTGTGTGTGTGTGGGGGGCCTCTGGCCATGTGGAATTTTTTAGCTGTCTTCTGGACTTGGGTCCAAAGGGGGCACTTTGTTGTAGGAGTCGAGTTGCCTTACTCCACCCCTATAAGGTGAATCATTCAGCCCCGCCTCCTAGGTGAAGACCTAACTAATCCAGGTGGTGGATCTGTGTACAAGTAAGCTCTGATTCCCCACCGGAAGGGCCAGTACTAGTAGAAAAGTCTGATATACAACAGTTTCAAATATCTCGCAGTTTTCCTGGGGTTGGTTCCTGTGGTGGGTGTATCTGCCCTTCACCCCCAATAGCCTTGCCACTCCCGTGGCTTGGAAACTGGCCAGTGACATCACAGCAGTGGGTTGCAATGTGCAGTCTGAAGGCACTTTTCAGCCGAGCTGTGCTCACTTCCAAGGGTTGCAACCTTTCTCGCCAGATAGCTGGATCATCTGTGCATGACCTGGGGGTACCCAGCAGGATGGGGATTATCTCTGCGTGGGATCTGAATCTGCCCACTGGGTATTAGATTGGAACTTACCCAGCGTCTTTCCTGGTGGGGGATGTGGGGTATCCCGATTCCCGGATGCAGTGGTTTCCTTGCGTTGTCCGAGAGTGGGAAGGAGCGTCCTGCCCAGGGATCCTCAGTGGTCCCTGGGTAGTTGGGTGAGATCTAGAGGGGGTGGAGCGTCCTGCAACACTCGCCACCCTGTGACTGTTAACCCCGAAATCAAAATACATCCGCGCAGGCTGCTGTCATCTTGGATCCCCGGGTTAGATGCTTTTCATGAGATATAGCCAATCAGTGTGTTAGGTGTGAGGAATTTATGTATAAGGTGATAAGTAATGGAGATTTTGTTTCCATTTTGAGCCTTTCCTATTTCTTAGGAATTTGTCTGTAGCATAATGATTTTTGACAAATATAAGTTGTTACATGCCTAGTAATACTTGTACAGCTTGGTCATAACAGTAGCACTGGACTGAACTTTCACATTCTTTATGTAAACTTTGTAGGAAGTGACTGAAATGTCTTAATAAAACTTCTTAAGATATATTCTTAGCCTACAGTGTAACCTGAAGTAGTCTAAATAACAAATCCAAGTATGAGTCAGTATTGGAAGTTTTTCATATTATTTCCTAAACCTCTTTCTTTACTCCAGGGTGCACTGGAACAGGGCTCAAATTCTCAGCTGATGGCTGTCCAGTACACAGAAACCACTAGCATCAGGTAAGAAGATGTGGAAGCTGTTGGCCAAAGAGCTTGAACTGTATTTTCGTGAAGATGAAATCCACACCTCCTTTTTGTGCTCCTCTGATTTTTATATCAATTCAAATGAACATATGCTACCAATTAGCAACCCTGATAAGAAGATCACCTCTCTCAAATCTGAATATAGATTCAGTCAGAATGTTTTTCAGTCATAGGCTTGCTGGAAATCCTAACTACACATTGCTTTCTTTTTTTTTTTTCCTTTATTTTTTATTTCTTCAAGTTATATGTCAATTGCAGTCCCCTCCCTATTCCCCCTCCAGTCCCACCCTCCCACCCTCAACCCCCCATCTTCTTCCCTTTTTTTTTCTTTTAAGTTTAAGGTATATCTTATTTCCCCCTACAGTTTCCCCTTTCAGTCCAACAAATGGCTCTTTCTCTTATAATAATAAATACAATACAGTACAACAGAGGTAATTAGGCCACAGTTATGAGGGTTATATGGCTTAACGTACATTCCCAATGACCAGTTCATATGTATTTGGTACCTGACTTTAACATTCTACTATCTAACCATCTCCATGAGTTTAAAGTTCTATATCTGACTCATCATTCATACTAATTGCAAGACAATTTTAAAAGTATCTTCTTAGATGTATAACACTCTCTTGACTCCTAAACAACTCAAAATTTAATTATGAGACTCTATCTATCTGTTCTTCAATCACCTCAGAGACCTGAGAGGGATAAATATATCTGATTTTATAGGAAGTACAGGGTCTGCAGCTTCCCAAACTAAGAAATGATATACCAGTGGCTGCCTGGACAGTTCCCATTTCCTTTCCATACATTACAGCATCGCTCTTCAGTCGTTTGGCCCCGTTTCTCTGACAGACATTGATTGTAGAGCAGGGGTTATGAAGGACTTACCTACCCTCTCTTGGCAGAGCTAGGCTGTTGACTTACCTGCTTCCAGGTTTTGTCCTTTTGGGACAGCATTCTGTCTACAGTTGGAGCAAGGGGCTTTTCCTACCAAGAGATAGACTTGCGACTAATTCAATCATCTCCCACTCAAGATTCTTCGATGCTCATCTTCTACTTGGAGGAGAATAGGGGGTGCTGTCAGGAGTTGATATGTCTTGATATAAAAAAAATCTAAAGTTACGAAAACATCTTTGAATGCCATATTCTGCAGATCTCTTGAGGTTTTTAAAGAGGCCCTATCTATCTCTTATATTAGGGTAAGCAGATGTTGCTTGTCTCTTAGCAGGTTTATTTCTGATTAGCTTAGCAAGTAACTATAATAGGCTGTCATAGTACCTAACAGAATGACCAGCTTGCATAACCATTAGTTTGCATTTCTTAATTATCCTAAACAGTTTATGACAGTTAGTAGTAAAAGGCTGAAACATCACATTTCATTTTTTTTCTTTACCTCCTAACCCTTCCATCCCATTTCTCTGGGGTGGGGTGTCCTTATATAACAGTCCCTCATCTCAGTTGAGATGTCGTATGAGGGCCAAGAGCCTCTTCATTCATTGGGGATTTACGAAGCAGTACCATCAGTGAAAAATGTCTCGTTGCCCGGGAGAGGGAACTACTAAACAAACAAATCAATAAGCATACAAGATAAAAAAGACTAAAAAATAGAAAAAAATATAACTAATATATAAAAAAATAAATAAAAAATAAAAATTAAAAATAGGAAGTCTATGTCCAAGTTCCCTTTTGTGTGTTAGTTGTAGTATTGATAACTTCTACTATATAGCTAAAATGCTACTATAAGTGAATAGATGCCATATGTGTCCTTCTGAGTCTGGGTTAGTTCACTCAGGATGAGCTTTTCGAGTTCCATCCATTTGGCTGCAAATTGCATAATTTCATTGTTCCTGATAGCTGAATAATATTCCATTGTGTAGATGTACCACAGTTTTTTAACCCATTCTTCAGTTGAGGGACATCTGGGTTGTTTCCAGTTTCTAGCTATTACAAATAAGGCTGCTATAAACAGATTAGGAAACTTCCTTATGATTCCGTGAAGAGGCATTTGGGTGTATACCCCGAAGTGGTATGGCTGGGTCCTGAGGCAGAGCTATTCCAAGTTTTCTAAGATATTGCCAGACTGACCTCCATAGTGGTTGCATAAGCCTGCATTCCCACCACCAGTGGAGTAGGGTGCCCCTTTCTCCACACCCTCGCCAGCATGTGCTGTCATTTGAATTTTTGATCCTAGCCATTCTGACAGGTGTGAGATGGAATCTCAGAGTCGTCTTGAGTTGCATTTCTCTGATGATTAAGGATGTTGAGCATTTTTCAAGTGTCTCTCAGCCATTAGGGATTCCTCCTTTGTGAAATCTCTATTTAGCTCTGTCCCCCATTTTTTGATTGGATTATTTGGTTTCTTGGCATTTAATTTCTTGAGTTCTTTGTAGAGTTTGGATATTAGCCCTCTATCAGATGTGGGGTTGGTGAAGATTTTCTCCCAGTCTGTAGGCTGCCGTTTTGTTCTAATGACAGTGTCCTTTGCCTCACAGAAGCTTTTCAGTTTCATGAGGTCCCATTTATTGATTGTTGATCAAATCCTGAGCTGTTGGTGTTCTGTTCAGGAAGTTGTCGCCTGTGCCAATTAGTTCGAGGGTTTCTCCCACTTTTTCTTCTAGTAGATTTAGTGTGACCGGCCTTATGTTAAGGTCTTTGATCCACTTGAACTTAAGTTTTGTACAAGGTGATAAGTATGGGTCTAGCTTCATTCTTTTACAGGTGGACATCCAGTTGGACCAGCACCATTTGTTGAAGATGCTGTCCTTCTTCCATTGTGCCGTTTTGGCTTCTTTGTCAAAAATTAGGTGGCCATAAGTGTGTGGGTCTATTTCTGGATCTTCAATTCGATTCCATTGATCTACTGGTCTGTTTCTATACCAATACCATGCTGTTTTTACAACTATTTCTCTGTAGTACAGCTTGAAATCTGGGATGGTAATACCTCCAGATGTTTTTTTATTGTACAGGATTGATTTAGCTGTTCTGGGCTTTTTGTTGTTCCATATGAAATTGAGACTAGCTCTTTCCAAGTCTATAAAAATTTGTGTTGGTATTTTGATAGGAATTGCATTGAATCTATATATTGCTTTTGGTAGGATGGCCATTTTTATTATGTTGATCCTACCTATCCATGAGCATGGGAGATCTTTCCATCTTCTAAAGGCCTCTTCCATTTCTTTCTTCAAGGGCTTGAAGTTCTTGTTGTACAGGTCCTTTACTTGCTTGGTTAGAGTTACCCCCAGGTATTTAATGTTGTTTGTGGCTATTGTGAAGGGGGTTGTTTCCCTTATTTCTTTCTCAGCCCATTTGTTTGTTGTATAAAGGACTTCTGATTTTTTGTGAATTAATTTTGTATCCAGCCACTTTGCTGAAGGTGTTTATCAGCTGTAAGAGTTTTCTGGTGGAATTTTTGGGGTTGCTTATGTATACTATCATATCATCTGCAAATAGGGATAATTTGACTTCTTTGTTTCCGATGTTTATCCCCTTGATGTCCTTTAGTTGTCTTATTGCTCTAGCAAGAACTTCAAGTACTATATTGAAGAGATATGGTGAAAGTGGACATCCTTGTCTTGTCCCTGAGTTTAGAAGAAATGCTTCCAGTTTCTCTCCATTTAATTTGATGTTGGCCACTGGCCTGCTGTGTATTGCCTTTATTATTTCTAGGTACGGCCCTTGTATGCCCGTTCTCTCTAGAACTTTTAGCATGAAGGGGTGTTGGATTTTGTCAAATGCTTTTTCTGCATCTAGCGAGAATATCATGTGGTTTTTTTCTTTCATCTTGTTTATATGGTGAATGACATTGATAGATTTTCGTATGTTGAACCATCCCTGCATCCCTGGGATGAAGCCTACTTGATCATGGTGTATGATACTTTTGATGTGTTCTTTAATTCGGTTTTCTAGTATTTTATTAAGTATTTTTGCATCTATGTTCATGAGGGAGATTGGTCTGAAGTTCTCTTTCTTTGTTGGTCTTTGTGTGGTTTAGGAATCAGGGTGATTGTGGCCTTGTAGAATGAGTTTGGCAATGTTCTTTCAGATTCTATTTTGTGAAAGAGTTTGAAAAGTATTGGTGTTAGCTCCTCTTTGAAGGTCTGCTAGAATTCCGTGCTAAAGCCATCTGGCCCTGGGCTTTTTTTGGTTGG
>CAJQZJ010033821.1:1975937-1990789 GCA_907164525.1 Lophiomys imhausi | reverse complement strand
TTTTTTTTTTTTTTTTGGTTTTTCGAGACAGGGTTTCTCTGTATAACCGCTCTGGCTGTCCTAGACTCACTTTGTAGACCAGGCTGGCCTCGAACTCACAGAGATCCGCCTACCTCTGCCTCCCAAGTGCTGGGATTAAAGGCGTGCGCCACCAACGCCCGGCTTCAATGTCTGTTGTTATTTCTCCCTTTTCATTTCTGATTTTGTTGATTTGTATTTTCTCCCTCTGTCTTTTAGTTAATTTTGCTAAGGGTCTGTCTATTTTGTTGATTTTCTCGAAGAACCAACTCTTGGTTTCATTGATTCTTTGTGTAGTTCTTTTTGTTTCTAAGTTGTTGATTTCAGCCCTAAGTTTGCTGATCTCCTGCCTTCTGCCCCTCTTGGGAGTGTTTGCTTCTTTTTTTTCCAGTTCACCCAGTTTAGCTGTTAATTCGCTAATATGATCTGACACAATTTTCTTTTTGAAGGCACTAAGTGCTATGAACTTTCCTCGTAGCAGAGCTTTCATTGTGTCCCATAGGTTTGGGTATGTTGTGTCTTCATTTTCGTTGGATTTTAAGAAGACTTTGATTTCCTTCTTTATTTCTACCCTGCCCCAGTGGTCCTCTAGTAAAGAGTTGTTCAATTTCCATGTGAGTGTAGACTTTCTGTTGTTTCTTTTGCTATTGAAGTCCAGCTTTATTCCTTGGTGGTCTGATAAGATCCAAGGGGTTATTTCAATTTTCTTGTATCTGTTGAGGCTATCTTTGTGTCCAACTATATGGTCGATTTTGGAGAAGGTTCCATGAGGTGCTGCGAAGAAGTTGTATTCTTTTGTGTTTGGGTGAAACGTTCTGTAGATATCTGTTAGGTCCATTTGGTTCATGATCTCTGTTAGACTCATTATTTCTCTGTTTGGCTTCTGTCTTGATGATCTGTCCATAGTTGTGAGTGGGGTATTGAAGTCTCCCACTATTAAAGTGTTTGGATTGATGTGCGATTTAAGTTTTAGAAGCGTTTCTTTTATAAATGTAGATGCCTTTGTATTTGGGGCATAGATGTTCAATATTGAGATTACCTCTTGGTGTATATTTCCTTTAATGAGTATGTAATGCCCTTCTCTGTCTTTTTTTTATTAACTTCAATTGGATGTCTATTTTGTTTGATATTAGGATGGCTACTCCAGCTTGTTTCCTGGGTCCATTTGCTTGGAAAACCTTTTCCCAGCCCTTTACTCTGAGGTAGTGTTTATCTTCAATAGTGAGATGTGTTTCTTGTATACAGCAAAAAGATGGGTCTTGTTTATGGATCCAGTCTGTAAGTCTGTGTCTTTTTATTGGCGAGTTGAGTCCATTGATGTTGATGGATATTAGTGACCAGGGGTTGTTATTTCCCATTATTTTGGTAAAGCTGGCTGTCTTGTGTTTCTCCTTTGTTTAGTTGCTGTGGAGGTTTCTATTTCCTCTGTTTTTTTTTGGGTGTAGTTATCTTCTCTGTGTTGCAATTTTCTTTCTAGAATCTTCTGTAGGGCTGGGTTTGTGAGGAGTTATTGTTTGAATTTGATTTTGTCATGGAATATCTTGTTTTCTCCTTCTATGTTGATAGAGAGTTTTACTGGGTATAGTAGTCTGACTGGGCACCTATATTCTCTCAGAGCTTGTAGGACATCCGTCCAGGCCCTTCTAGCTTTTAAAGTTTCTGAGGAGAAGTCAGGTGTGATTCTGATGGGTCTGCCATTGTATGTGACTTGGCCTTTTTCTCTTACAGCTTTTAATATCCTTTCTTTGTTCTCTACATTTGGAGTTTCTATTATTATGTGTTGAGAGGAGTTTCTTTTCTGATCTAATCTGTTTGGTGTTCTGTAAGCCTCTTGGATTTTTACTGGCATCTCTTTCTTTAGGTTTCAAAAGTTTTCTTCTATGATTTTGTTGAAGATATTTCCTGGACCATGGAGTCGGGAGTCTTTTCTTTCCTCTATGCCTATAATTCTTACGTTCTGTCTTTTCATTGAGTCCTTGATTTCTTGGATGTTGTGGGTGAGAGATTTTTAACCTTCTCATTTTCTTTGGATGTTGTACTGATTTCTTCCATCGAATCTTCCATGCCTGAGATCCTGTCTTCCATCTCTTGCATCCTATTTTTGATACTCACATCCGTAGCTCCTGTTCTCTTCTCTTGATTCTCCATTTCCTCATTTAACTCTGACTGTGTTTTCTTTATTGTTTCCATTTCTATTTTCGTGTCTTGAATGGTAGTGTTCGTTTTGTACATTTCCTTCTCCATTTTGTTTGTTTTTGTGTGGAGATCTTTCATTGCTTTATCCTTTTCCTGTTCAAGCTGGGTCACCTTGGCTTGGAGCTCTTTAATGATGTTATTTGTTGTTTTGACTTGTAGAATTGTGGCTTCTTTGAATTTCTTCATAGTTTTAAGTTCTTCTTGAAGGGACTTTATCACTTTCCATAATGTGGAATTGTCATCGTTTTCATGTGTTTCAGTTTTGGTGAGGTGGTTCGGGCTGGACGGAATAGCGTTGCTTTCTTTTGTTGGAGACATTTCGCTGTTTTTTTTTTTGTCTCGGGCCCCTGGCCATGTGGAAATTTTTTTTTTTTTTTTTTGCTGTCTTCTGGACTTGGGTCCAAAGGGGGCACTGTGGTGTAGGAGTTGCCTTATTCCACCCCTATAAGGTGAGTCATTCAGTCCCGCCTCCCAGGTGGGGACCTAATTAATTCAGGTGGCGGAGCTGTGCACAAGTAAGCTCTGATTCCCCGCCAAGGGCCCTTAGTAGTACAAAAGTTCGATATAGGACAGTTTCAAATATCTCAGTTTGCCAGGGGTTGGTTCCTGTAGGGGGTAAATCTGCAGTTTAGCTCCAATAGCCTTGCCACTCCAGAGGCTTGGAAGCTGGCCAGTGATGTCACAGACTTGGATCTGAAGGTGCTTTGCAGTGGAGCTAAAGGATTGCAACCTTTCCCAGATAATTGGATTGTCTGTGTGAGCCCTGGGAGTGCCCAGCAGGGTGGGGATTATCTCTGCGTGGTTTCTGAATCTGCTGGCTGGGTATTAGGTTGGAACTTACCAGGGGATTTCTCCTTTTGGGGGGATGGGTTATCCTGATTCCCCGGGTCCAGAGGCTTCCTAGCGAGTCGGAGAGTTGGAAGGGGTGTCCTGCCCAGGCATCTTCTGTGGTCCTTGTGTAGCTTGGTGAGATTTAGAAGGGGTCGTGCCCTTTGTACAGCGTCCTGCAACACTTGCCGCCTTGTGACTGTTGACCCCCGAAATCAAAATACGTCCGCGCCGGCCACTGCCATCTTGGATCCCCCCCCACATTGCTTTCTTCTTCTTGGTTTTTATGTTTTATCTGTTAGCTCTCTCCTTCCACCTTGTTCATGCAGGGTCACTCTTGTTTTTGTTGTACTACGAACTTCAGGCTATCTGGCTCTCAAACTCCCAGGCGAGTCTTCTGTCTGAGCCTCTCATATCAACAGTAGTGCTGGGATGACAGTAGTGTCCTTTGATCGAGTATTTAAATGTGGATTTTGGGGATTGGAGTCAAATCATTAGGCTTTCCTGGCAGGTGGTTTTTTTTTTACCTGCTGAGCTATCTCATCCACCCTAACTGGGTGCTTTACATATTTACATAATAATTCAAAGTGTATTTTACATATGAAAAGACTGGGGAGTCAAGGGTTTTTGTTTTGTTTTTAATAATTTTCAAAGTCTCAAACTAAGTGGTAGAAGTAGACTTCAGACCTTGTCTGACTTTAAAAATCTCTTGTTACTACTTAGTACTTACTACGGAGATTTTGAGAAATTCCAAAGAGTGCAGTTTTCACCAGTTCAAATGTCATCATCATGCCAAGTGTAAATTAAAAGGGAAGCAGTGTAGGCGGAAAGCAGTCATGATTAAGAGGCTAGCTGTAATGGGGCAGAATTGTAGTCATGGTCCTTCCCAACTTGCTCTGTGAACCAAGCAGTTTAATACACCAGGTCTGATACCCTATGTTTGATCTTCCAGCACCCAAAACAATAACAATAAAAACTTATCATTTGCATAAGTCAAATGTAGCAGTACATCACGTCACCCCATAAATATGTGCCAATTAAAAAATTTTAAAAAGTAAAAATTGTTGTTAAAATGCTGCTATTTTGGTTGAAAGAGATTCTTAAGATTCAGATGTGGGGGCTGGAGAAATGGCTCAGCGGTTAAGAGCACTGCCTAGTGCTCTTCCAAAGGTCCTGAGTTCAATTCCCAGCAGCCACATGGTGGCTCACAACCATCCACAATGTGATCTGGTGCCCTCTTCTGGAATGCAGGTGTACATGCAGATAGAGCTCACATATGCATAAAATAAATAAAATAAATCAAAAAAAAAAAGATTCAGATGTGGCCTCAGAATGGAGGGAACTGGGGAGGCTTAACATATTTGAATATTGGCCGGGTGTGGTAGCGCAGACCTTTAATCCCAGCACTTGGGAGGCAGAGGCAGGCGAATCTCTGTGAGTTCAAGGCCAGCCTGGTCTTCAGAGTGAGTCTATGACAGTCAAAGAAACCCTGTTTCAAAAAACGTAAAAAAAAAAAAAAAATTGAATATTAATGATATTTTCTATCTTCTCATTAGTAGGAATTCTGGGAGTGAGCTGCAAGTGTATTACGCTTCACCTGGAAGTTACCAAGGCTTCTTCGAAGCCATCCGCAGGAGGGGAGACACGTTCTATGTCGTATCATTTCGAAGGGTAAGTTCATTTTGAAAGAATAAAGCAAACATTTTTGAGCACCTGTCTGGGTCTTGTAGAAGGCACAGAGGGACCCAGGAGACAGGATGATGTCATGATGTGGGTGGTACAGTGTGAGGAGTGCCGTGCCGTGCTGCAGGCTTGACTTGGAGCTGCGCAGCGTTTGAAGAGGCTGAATGTGACAGTGACGTCAGGCTGCCTATTGTGCATTTAGAAACACGCTGATTTTTATTCCTTGTTCCCTGTATAGCTACACTGTTTTTTTTTCTAACCAAAGGGAACGTTAAGTACAAAGTGATATTTTCCTATTTGTGTGTTTTAAGCCAACGCCTGTTTGGTAATTAAGGAACACACTTCTGAAATGTAGGTTAAGATTAGTCGTGGGCTTATTGTCAGTTGTGGAGTGTTTAGATCGAGGTTCTCAGTTTCTTGGTTCGTTTTTTATTTCTTCTTTAAACCCTTTACTTGTTGGCGAAGAATGTGTTAAATAATCACTCAGATGATACAAGCAAAAATGTTTATACTAGTGTTTTTAATGTTAAAAATGTTAGGCCACTTGAAAAAGGCATAGCCATTTTCAGCCCGTCTGCTTTTCCTATAAAATGACAATATATTCTTCATAGAGTTTCAATCTGACAGTCCTTGGAGTTCTCTACACTACCCAGGAAAGCAGTAGTGATTAAAATTCCCCAGTGATTTGCTTCCTTAGCTATTTCTTTTCTTTCTTGAAAAAAAATTTTTATTTTCTTTTAAATTCCATGTATATATTGGTGTGTGTGTGAGTGCTGTTTTAGTGACTTTTCTGTTGCTGTGATAAATAGCACAACCAAGGCAATTCATGGAAGAAGGAGTTTATTTGGGCTATGGTTCCAGAGACTAAGAGTTCATGATGGTGGAGTGAAAGCAGCAAGCAGCCAGCATGGTGGCCGAAGCAGGAAGCTAAGGGTGCCCATCATGAATCACCAGTGCAAAGTGCTGGTGGGGAGAACACTAGGGATGGCCTGGGGCTTTAAACTCCCAAAACCCAACCTCAGTGACCTACTTCTTCCACCAAGGCCATGCCTCCTGATTCTCCCCCAACAGTGACACTGACTGGGGACCAAGCATTCAAATACTTGAAACTATGGGGGACATCTCATTCAAACCTTGACAAGTGCATTGCTCACAAAGACCAGAAGAGGGTGTGGCTGGAGTTACAGCCAGTTATGAGCAGCTATCTGATGTGGGTGCTGGGAACTGAACTTAGGCCTCCACAAGAGCAATAGGCAATTCTAACCATCGAGCCATCTCTCTAGCTGCCATTTTAAAGAAAAGACTACAGATGGTGTATGGTTAGAATTAAGTATTTACTAGCAGTGGAATGATGCTGTTGCCACCCACTGTCGCAGAAATCATCAGTTAACTAGTTAGTACTTTTCTAAATTAGACATTTTTTGTGGCTCATGGTTTTTGGAATACTTTAGCCACAGCACCTGGTGATCATGGCCTTTCCACAAAATTCCTGTGCTCATCTTGTTCTCCCATAAAATTAATATATTTCTTTACCAGGCTCGTAGTGCCTTTTGAGTGGCAAGGGGCAGCTGAGAGCAGAGTTTCATTAAAGCTCTAACTGTCCTGGCTCATGAGAACTAAGGATTTGTTCTATTGATACAGTTATGTCTAAGATTAAAGGAAAAGTAAACCGTTTAAAATGTGCACTCTGTAAGGACTTGGTGGGTAGTGACACGCATGTGTTACTGAACCTGCTACAGAGGCATGGTTTTAATAGCCAAATAGCTTTCTAAGTCTTAAAATAGTTCAGGATGCCTTCTTTTGATCAAAACAATATAGCGTATAGTAAAGGCAGCAGCTGTCAAGGTGTGGGTTGAAATCATTGTTAATAATGGTTTTCTAGGGACAAGAACAAGTTACACATATACGCACATGCAGATACACACATGGGGGGTGGATAAAGACAGAGACTTTATTAATGTTAAAGGAGACTTTTTTTTTAATAAAGAGAATGAATTGTCCTTTTAAAAATATGTACAAGAATTATGTGTTTTCCACATGTGTATAAAGCTCATTTGCATTATTTTACTGTGGAAAGTACTGTTGGAAAATCATTGATTTCTCCTTCCTGCCTTTGATGTTCAGGTAGTTCAGTTAAAGAGTCTGTCATCCTACATTCTGTCTTGTAACAGTAAATTTTTATTTATCACACATATATTTATTAAAACTTAACAATTACCTAACAGTTGCCTATAAAATTCCTAAATCCTAAACCCAAACCCTAACTCTAAAACCTAGCATCTAAAACTTTATATAAACATTTAACATTAACCTAAGGTTTCTCAAAAGGATATTTTCCTCTGAGTGTGGGTCCCTATGGATGGCTGGTCTTCATACAATTCTTAGTCTTTCTAAAGTCTCTTAAAGTCCTGAATTTCGTTAGTCAGATCCCAAGACAGTTTATCAAGCGGGAATCGCCTCCGAGGTTTTAGAGACCAATTATTTAACATATGAAAGTCTCCCAGGCGGCTCACCTATTCAGAAGCGTAGGGCCTGCAAAGGCCAGAAGTCCAGGAGCTCTGAGGAAAGACAATTCTGTGTCTAAGCACTCCAGAATCTCAGGGAGAATCCATCTCCTCTCCAGGCCCTAAACGGGTCAACATCAGAGGGTGACGCTTTCCCATGAGATTGAAGCGAGTTCTCTGCTAGACGAGGAGGAGGTGAAACAGAAAAAGGAGCCCAGCCTCTGTTACGTGCATCTTGACTTAAATATCTTCAGCAGAGGCTTTTGCGGTCTTTTCAAGTTATACTCCTGGGCTCAGTCTTTTTCAAAAGCTTTTTGCAGAGGAATGAATTTACAGGCAGTCCACAGATGTGGGCAGGTGCCTCAGGGCATTTCCCTGCCCCCAAATATGATCAAAGAGGTCATCAGTCCTTGGCCATTTCCCAGGACATGTCACTTCGGAAGTAAGTCTTTTATCTTAAAGTCCAGGCTTTTGCCATCCCTACGCTGTTAGTTGCTAACACTAAACCTACCACACTGTCTGTATCCTTCATCTCCTAATTATAATTTATCATCAAGCATTTTATATCTAGAAAGAGTAAATATAAACCTGCAACATCCTTTCTTTCTCTGTTCCTTCCTCTCTCTTTTTTTTTTCTTCCTTTGTTCTTCTCTTGTCTTAACAATAGGGAAATGGAAGTTAACTTTATTTTTTTGGCTATAAACTGTGTCATGAGACAGGAATCCAGTCTTTAAATACCTAGATTGCTCATTTTTCTCTTGTTAAAATGAAAATACAAGAAGTAATGAATTACCTCATGCTTGGCTTTTTCTTCCATTTTTTGGTGTGAAATATTTTCCTAAAAATTTCATTGAAAATCATGTGGCATGAGTAGGAGGAGGTGGATTTTGCTCTTGTTGGGTTCTTAACCCCATTTACAGAAACGATGGCACTGGATGTTCAGGAATAAGGCTGTGCAGCCCCAAGTATCTGCTTAGCATGAGCCAGACACACATCAGGCTGATGGCACACCCGGTTGTTTTCTTTTCTTATTGAGCACATATTTAACCAAATGCCTTAATAGCTAAAAAAAGTAAGTGTGGGTGTTAACTGTCCAGTGTGTACTATGATGTAATAAATCAGCCCCTCATTCGCTTTCACTTCCTCATATCACACACTCCTGTACCTGTTAATATCTTAACTGTTGAGCTGATGACATTCTCTTCTCTAAAGCAGATGTGTTTCAGTAACTAGTGAGTTCCTGCTGTAGATCAGCAGGAAGAACTTGTGACAGGAAAGTGCTCTCTGTTGCTTTGACATCTTTCTGCACATGTGTGCCCCAGCCCAGTGGGTTCTCTTCTCTCCTTGTTGACTTCCAGGGATTCATACCTTGTTTTCCTGTGAGTCTTTTTTCTTTTTTCCTTCTTTTAAAGGTATTTGGTATGATTTGAAGGGGCAGGGGTGAAGAATAGCATTTTCCAAACTTCCAAGGTACTTTAAATGAACTATACATAAATAAGGAAAAAGTAATTAAATTTGATGTTTCTTTTTCTTCATGTGTTTGTATAATAGTTTATTTAGGGAGGGTGTGTGGATTAAAGATTATAAGAAAATGAGTTCAAAAGTATGGGCCAAAAGCAGACACTCAGAAGAATAAAGTTAGGTAGGAAAGTGATTCCAGCCAGAGGAGAAGAAAACCTGAGAAGGATAAGGAATGCTGTGACCTTAGCTGTCATTTCAGTGAACTCTGAAATGCCATCCATAGATACTTCTTTCCGAGTCAGATATATCTAGAGGAAATTTTAAAATCTTGGGGCAGTTTCCTTTTAAGAGCAGGCTTTCTGGCTAGAGAGCTGGTCAGTTAGTAAAATGCTTGTTGCCTGAGGACCCAATTCCAGGTATGGAATGACAGCATAAATGACAGCAGTCAGTTAAAGGCTGGATAAGGTAGCATCCGGATGCAGGAGGATCCCTTTAGCTTATTGGTCCATAGGCAACTTAGTAAGGTCTGCGTTCAGTTAATGTTCTTGTCTGAAAAAATAGGTGGAAAGCCATTATGGAAGACACTTGATGTAGACCTCTGGCCTCCACTTACCCCACATGTACATACACCACATATACCACACACAATACCAGTGAGTAGGGGTGTGGGTAAGAAAAAGAACAGGTTATATACATATATAAATATATGTCTATATATATTTACATATATATATGTCTATTCCCATTTATTTGATATTTCTTTTTCTAATGAGTTAGGTACATAAAAATACTTTGGTATGTTTTTAGCTTATCTTTTGTTTTTAGTACCCTTTCTTTACATCAAAAGAAAACACTTTTGTGTCTTCCCAGCTGTTTCAGATGCATGTGTAAAGTAAGGGGTATCTGAGCTTCAGCTATATGCCTGTCTCAGGGATGGTTTTCCCTCTTCCCCCAGATAGTACCATATTTGGAGGTGGAGCTCATGCCTTGATTGCTTGTAAAACATTTATGAACACATTGCGTATATGTGGTGTAGATTGTAAGGATTACCTCAGGCAACAGGGACTTACCATATGATGTGTAGGAACTGAAGAAGTTCAGGAAATGAGTTCAACAGTCAAACAGCCCTTCGAATGTAACAGATCGTTCGTTCACCAGCAACACTAGTGATTATACGGTAGTCTTTTTTGCACATGGCTGAATCAGAGTCCTCAGACACAAAATAGTCCTTATCAGAATGTTGGTTACTCTCTTGTGTGAAGGACTGTTGTGGGATCTTAGCTCATGATACATGAAACATTTATTTGTAACCAAGAAAATGGAGTTGTTTTCAATGTATTCTCTTCTTTTATAAGCCTGAAACTTCACACCTGAGGCTACAATGTGAGAAAACCTGGACTTGAGCTGTACGCAGGCCTCAGAGATGTTTGGTTGCTTGTGCTGGCCCCTGAACCCCCCATAAACTTTATTGCAGCACACTAGTTTTATTATTTAAATGTTTTCTTATGTCAGTTCCTGATCGTTAGATCCAAAATTCTCTTTCTCTCATCTGCTATAGGCCTGTTAAAGGCAGGAAGCAGTATGTGTTTGTTAATTACTATCCTGCCACTCAGCCCGGGCTGCCACTCAGCACCCGTAGAGCTTAGATACAGTAGCTCTGCGTCTCTGAGAGGAGTCCTGTGTTAGAAACGCTGTTCTCCATGCATTTCACTTACGAGGTATGTTTCCGTGTTTGGCATAAAGAAGTGTGATTGTTTTATTCATCTGTGTATCATAAGGAGTGCTGAGTCCAGCAGAGGTCCGGAAGCACTGGCTTCTCCTTCATTCATTTCTGGGTGCTTTGGCTAGAGTTACAGCAGCAGCTTTCTGTCTTGTCTCTAATCTAAGCCGTCGAGGTAAAGAAACTACCTGGATTAAGTTTAATGCCTTTCAATGTCATCAAGTAGAACCTTAAGTTACTTTTATTCTCATAAAAATTTTGTGACAGCATTTTGGACCAGATGGGTTGTTGCAGACTTCTCTCTGCTCTTTGGCTTATTGTGCGTTTTAGAGACGGGTTATTGTTTTATACTGGATTTAGGCAACGTGCTCAAGTACATGAGTCAGAAACTGAAAGCTTTAAACAAACTGTAGGAACTGCTCTGATGATTGCACACTTTGCTTGGTGGTGTTATTTATGGGTGACCACAAAAACAAAATTAATGTATTCATTACTTAAGTCAATACCTATATTAATTTCCTAATACATGAAGGATGGCATATTTTCTTAATATGTATCATTGACATCTTAAAAGGTTAAATGTCTTATACAAGGCATACAAAGATTATAAGTACGTCATTGTACACAAAACAATTTTACACATATATATGTTAGTGTATATGTGTTAAGAGGCAGAAGAATTTCTTTAGTGATAAAGTAAATCAGTGTATAAATTTTGCTTTAAAAAAGGTACTGCTCTTTTGTTTCTGAGATTTTACAACTTGAATATACACATGGATTTTGGAGGTCAGCCATTTTCTGTCTTCACTTCCGTGACCTTTCAAGCCAAATTCTAGGGGGAACGATGTGGACAGATGACCTTGGAATCGTAATTGCATTTTAGAGATGTCTCATCTCAGAAGAGGGTATTCTTTTTAAAAATCCCTTTTCTAGAATGCTTTCTCCTTCATTTTTAACTTTCCTTAAAATATACTTTCATCCAGTCTTGAAGTGCAATATAAAACAATAGAGCAGAATTATTTAAGTTATCTGCTTCACTTAGGTTTGCTTAATGATTATATCAGCAATGTTCTTTTTATAAATCTTTTTTCAATTTCATTGTATGTAAACTGACATCTTTAATGTATATAGAACTTGTACTTTTCAAAGTTATTTTCGATACATAATCTCATTAGTTCATTATATATAATCACATAAGTATTTCCAATCTTATTTGATGGATGACAGAATTGAGGCAGAAGGAAGGTAAATAGCTTTAAGAGACAAAAGTATTAAGCATTAGAAAACAGGCTGAAGATAGTGACACATATCTATAATCTCATCTCTTGGGAGGCTGAGGCAGGAGGCCATGAGTCCAAGGCCAACCTTTGATACTTAATGAGTTTTAGATCAGCCTGGGCTACAGTGTAAAACCCTACCCCAAAACAACAATATCAGGGTGTGGTGGCAAGTGCCTTTAATCTCAGTACTCAGGAGGTAGGGGACATCCTGGTATACATAATGAGACTGTAGACAATAAAACAAAACAAAACCCTAAAAACAATCAGCAGTAAGTAAGTACATAAATAAATAAGTAAATAAATGTGCACAGAGAAGCTCATACTTGTGATTTTAGCACTCAAGAGGATGAGACCAGAGAATCATGAATTTGAGAATAGACTTAGGAGCATAGTGAGAACCTATCTTAAAAATGAACACATACATTAACTAATTTGCACTGATTAATGGTAGAGTTTAATAGTTGATAGATCAACTTTTGATAGTTTACCTCACATTAAATTTCAGGGTTTTTGTAATGATGGAAATTTTTTCCCCAAACAGAGATACATTCTAAGAATGAATGCTTTTTCACATGATTATATAAAGAAAACTGTAAGGACCTGCAGTTTAGTTTCCAGTGTGCCTCTTACTGATATTTACTGTGTAGCTTTGAATGAATTACATAACCCTCTTTATCTTCCTTATCTATAAAATATGAAAGCTAGAGAGGACTGGCATTTTCAGTTTAGCTCTAGAAATGAGGATTTTATTTTTCTACTTTCATGTTTGTATGAAACACTGTTCCCTTAGAAGGCTGTGGCATTGCTTTAAACTCTTAGATGTTACTAAAGTAATTCAGTCTAATAGAGTTAATACATTTTAGAGTTTTTTAAAAAACAACAAAATATCAAGTTAAAAGGTAAACTTATGTATTAAAAGTTTGATTTTGTGATGACTTTCAGTTTTGCGATTTACTTAGTGACCCTACAGTGTACAATATATCAACTTTTAGTTCCCATTTCTGTAATGAAATTATTATCCCATTTTACAGATTCGGGAACTGAACCACTGAGGTGTTTCTGTAACATAGTTTGAAAGTGGAAGAGGCAGAATTTAACCTAGGAAGTTGGACTCCAGAGTCTATATTCTTAATCATTTTCCTGCGTTGCCTTTAAAGGCTATTATTTCCATATTTTTAAAAACAATCAATTTGGAGTTTCATTCTTTTACTCTCTTTGTCCAAAACACATTAGAGTTGCTTTGATTTATTTCCAAAGAAAACAAGACCAATGCAAGCCTTTTTTTGGTAAACCAAGCCACTTGCTACAATGTATGATTGTGTAGGAGGAACAAGAGCAAGCAGGAAAACATGAGGCATTGTTGTAGCACAGTAAGGGGAAATGGAATAGTATAGTATAAGGGAAAGCATAGAGAAAAGTACAGGTAAGGGGAAAAAAAGCATCCACTTGTTTATTTTGTTCAAAACCAAAGGTCAAGGAAGAAGAGTTCAGGAAAGAGGTAGTCAACAGCATCAGAAGTTATAGGGTCCCTGAGAGGAAAAAT
Source organism: Lophiomys imhausi (assembly GCA_907164525.1). Classification (NCBI taxonomy): domain Eukaryota; kingdom Metazoa; phylum Chordata; class Mammalia; order Rodentia; family Muridae; genus Lophiomys; species Lophiomys imhausi. The sequence continues at coordinate 1,977,556 of CAJQZJ010033821.1, read as the reverse complement.
GAAAATCCCACTGAGCGTTATCAATAGAAATCATGGGTGACTGTGATTACATTTATGGTAGAGTAATCAGAAAAGAATCTATACAGAAATGAGAGAGAATATGAAAGAAATCAAATGAAGTGTTTGGTAAATATGACATTGAGTGGAAGAAATGTTAGCCTGGGTATGGTTGAAGAGAAGGTGACTGTGCTCGGCAAATGCTTTCCCTACAGGGAGAGACCACTGCGATTGGTTAATATACATATCAATGTAAGAACAGTTATGTTTGGTATTGACAGATGTTCTGAAGGAAATGAAGCAAGTCAGCACAGTGTCTGTTCTTCATCTGTATTATGTTTTTATAGTTAAAGCAAAACATAGAGCAAGTTGAAGAAAGTTTTGTTTATTTTCAGTAGAACTACAAAGAAAAAGGGTATATGAGGCTAAAATCAGATTAAAAAACAAAATAATGTTTAAAGTCTTCCTGAGATATCAAAAGTCTTTCAGGTCATGAAGGAGATGGTTATTAATAAGTGGGAAAACAGTTTTAAAATATAAAAGTTGCCAGATGGTGGTGGCACATACCTTTAAGCCCATCACTCGGATCTCTAAGTTTGAGGCCAGCCTGGTCTGTAGAGTGAGTTCCAGGATAGCCAGGGCTACACAGAGAAACTTTGTCTCAAAGAAAAAAAAAACAAACCAAATAAATAATAAATAAATACCCAATAGCATTGTTTCTAATTAAATTTATATATAGTCTTTGGGTTTTTCCTCATATAAAAGATAGAAAACTATCAAAACAGCTTGTGAAATGATTTTATGTCTCAATAGAGTTTGGTATAAGCTTTTTGATGATACCACAAAACTTAATTATGGAGGAAGCAATTATTATATCATAGGAAACATTTATGATTCATGATTAAGGTCTAAAATACTCCTGTCATTTCCATTTCCTCCCTCCACATGAAGTGACTTGTTCATTTTGGACTCTTAGTTGTTTAACATTTGACACCTCTGCAATGTTAAACCTTGACATTTCATTAATTTTTTTCCTGAAAAATCTGGTCTAATAATTGCATGATTTATTTACATACATTACTGCTAATCTACTGTGAAGATACTGTTTGAAGAACTGTAGCATCTGTAACTTGGATACCCCACCAAAAGCCCGCAGGATGGATAATTAGCTACAAGTTAGAGCCTAACAGCTAACTAATTAATTACTCTATTGCTGGCTTCATGTCCATTGTCTCTGCTATGGAATAAATACATCGAGGGCAGGAAACCTCTCTGTCTTAACCTTCTATCTGTACTACATAGCATAGTGCCACGTGTGTAGCACATACTCAGTAAGGAATAAGTGAGCAGATTAATGATATGGATGCCAGATCCACCAATTTGATGCTGTCTTTAAATTATTTTTACCATCAGCGTAATGTGATAGAAAATGTGTGATAGAGCCACCTCTTGAGCATTCGTGTGTATGTAGGAGTTGCATGTCTAGGTGTAGATGCCCATACATACATGTGCACATGAGTGCAGAGGCCGGGGCTCAGCTGTGCGTGTTGTCCCATGTCTAGGTGTAGATGCCCGTACATACATATGCACATGAGTGCAGAGGCCGGGGCTCGGCTGTGCGT
>CAJQZJ010033821.1:1907010-1945846 GCA_907164525.1 Lophiomys imhausi | reverse complement strand
TTGGTAGCAGGGAAGTCGACAGCCTAACTCTGCCAAGACAGGGTAGGTAAGTCCTTCATAATCCCTGCTCTACAACAAATGTCTGTCAGAGAAACAGGACCCAAAGGCTGAAGATTGATGCTGGAATGTATGGAGAGAAAATGGGAACTGTCAAGGCAGTCATTGGTATGTTCTTTCTTAGTTTTGGAAGCTGCAGGCCCTGCACTTCCTATATAAGCAAATATATTTATCCCTCTCAGGTCTCTGAGGTGGTTGAAGAATAGACAGCTAGAGTCTCATAGTTAAATTTTGAACTGTTTAGGAATCAAGAGGGTGTTATAGATCTAAGAAGATACTCTTAAAAGTGTGTTGCAAGATAGTATGAATGTTGAGTCACATATAGACCTTTAAACTCATGGAGATGGTTAGATAGTAGAACATTAAAGTCAGGGGCCAAATATGTATAAACTGGACATTGGGAAGGTATACTGGGCCATTTAACTCTCATAAATGTGGCATATTTATATCTGTTGTTTTGTATAATACTTACTGTTATAAGAGAAGGAACCATCTGTTGGACTGAAAGGGGAAACTTCTGGGGGGAAGAGGGTGGAAGGGCGGGATAGGAGGGGGGAATAGGGAGAGGTTTGTTACTGAGATGTAACTTGAAGAAAAAAAATAAAGTATTTAAAAAAAATGTGTAAAGTGTTCTGATGCCACACTTGATCTTAGTAACAAAGCTGAGAAGCATTGAAAGAGTTTTCAATTAAATCAAACTAAGGAAAATGATGCAAAGCCAAGACTGTTGTTTGTCTCATTTTCTGTGATACTTACGGGCACTGGTACACTGAGTACATCCATATGTGAAGAAACATGTAATAGTGTTGACAGAGTCAAAACTAAAGATCAATTAATTTTTATGGTATTTTTCTGTCTTCCAATTGAGCATTTCTCATATCACTGTACTGTAAATGCTTTCATGTGCCCAGGCAATTCTTCGTCCACTGTTCCGATGATTTCAGTAAGTGGCTCACTCTGCAACAGCTGTAAGTTATTCCCAACATCCGCACTGAGTGCTAATGTCCTCTAAGGCCATTGAAAACAATGCTCTCACCCCATTAACAGCCTCCATCATTCTCCACTGTTTTTCTAACCAAGAGTTAGGGAAGAATGAGTGTAATATGTCAGAGTCAGGAGCCCTGGGGCTGCTTATCGATGGTCATGTACATAATGCTTTATTTGTCTTTACAGCTTTTTGTATGCAAAAAGTTAAATAGTTTCTTAAGTATGACAAGATAGTTTGTTAAACACATAAAGAAATCTTTAAAGTAGTCTTATTTGCTAGTAAATGTAAAGATAAAGCATTCTGGTTGAGAAATATTTCATAAATCTTAAACAGCTAAATAGAGTAATATGAACTTGACATCTAGCATCTCATTTCTCTACTTGCATAGTGGGAAATTTTTCTCTGTTATTTTCTTATAAGTTCCACTTCTGGGCAAGCACAGAGTTACTGGATGTGTGTATTCCACAGCTTCCTCCATTACTTCTTTTAAGGGCACCATCTGGAACTGAAGAAACTCAACAGACTATAAGATTGTTCTCTGTGAGAAGTAGTAACTTCTAACAAATACTTAATAGGTTAGATGGGAAGAGTCCATAGCCATTCTTGCCAGCTTGTTGAACTGGCACTTAATATTTTGAATAAGCAAATAAATGAAGCATAATCTTTTACATTTAAATGGTCATTAATAAGTTTACATTACTGTTTATGTATTAGGAAGAATAAGATAGTTATTTATGAGTGTAATTTCTGCTAATACTTTTAGGACAAAGGTTAAAGGTACTGGAGAGAAATGTAGCCAAGTATTTTGACTAACACAGTAAATTGTTATTGCCTATTAAAAATATCTCTTTGGCTGGGCATGTCCTGTACCCCCAGTACTGGGTAAGCCGAGGCAGGAGACTAAGAGCCTGAAGCCTGCCTGACTACATCAAGCCTTGAGCATCATAGAGAGAGAGGTGCTCTAAAAAAATCCCTAATGTTACTGTACTCTGTGCTGTTTGCTTTGGAAGATCTTTGATACATTAGCTTATATGTTAGCTGAGATATACTCACTCTGTAAAAATTCTGTGTAGTTAGTTGAAACTAACAGGTCTCAACTATGTAAAATTTTTAGTCATTTTTTCATCTTCTATCCACAGTAGAATAAAGATTCATTCACAAGAGTTTCCACTATTCATGACTTGAAACCTAAAAGAATAGTTACTAATATGTAAGAATATATACCTACTGACTATATATACCTATTTTGATTGTAGCATGTAGGATTGTTCAGACAAATTCTTATTAGGGTTCTGTGGTAGGAGTTTATTAAAACCAATTGTGAGAATGTTTTTGTTTAATCCCAGGTGGGCTGCTTAAGACACAGGCAAAAAGCATTAACTCTCCTGAGCTAGCAGGGGTGTGGCTTAACTAGCTGAGCAAATTTAACCCTGAAGACTTGGGAGAGAGGAATAAAAATCCAGAACCCTGAGGAGAAGGGGCCCCTACAAAGGAAAAAAGTCAGAGCCCCAAGGAGAAGGGGGCTATACAAGAGAGGGGGAGCAGAAGGGGGCTATATAAGAGAGGGGGGGAGCTAGAGCCCCAAGGAGAAGGGGGCTCTACAAAGGAGGGGAAAAAAGCCAGAGCCCCAAGGAGAAGGGGGCTACAAAGAGAAAAGAGAGGAGCTCCACAAAGAAGTAAAAGAGAATGGGCTTTAAAAAGAAGTAAGAGTAAAGAGGCTCTACAGAGAAGTAGGAGAAAGCTCTACAAAGAAGAGAAAGGGCTACAAGGTAGAAAGCGGTTGCTGCTCTCCCAGTTGCTGGTGCTCCCCCAAAATGCTGCTTGTTCTTCCTGCTGCTGTCTCCTGGTTTGCTGGACTTCTACTGAGACTGGTATTTACCCCAAAGAATCCAACAACCCTAATCAGCAGTAAGTAGCTCAAAGAGACCTATGGCCCCTTTCACATTTACCCTTTTTTCTCTCCTGTGTAGTGTTGGGGGGTTGGGAGGTGCCCCAGCCTGCGGCGAAATGAGCAAGGGCTCAGGGAGCAGGTCCTGGATGAGGGATGGGGGACAGAACAGACACGAGAGAACGGAGACAAGACAGGATTCTGATCAAGTCTCAAACTTTATTTTTTCTCACAGCTGAATATATGCTTTGCAGAAGCAGGGAGTATTAGCAGGAACTACCTTGCCCTGACGTTAGGGCCTTTGGGTGGCTAGGTTACCAAACTACAAAATGTACTTTCGCCTGGGATCATGGATCAGCAGCTAGGGAGTAACAGAGTGTCAGACCACAGAACTCCTTAGGGGAGGTCCAGATGTATTCACAGAAGTTAACTCTTAACAAAAGCTCCAGGACCCTGTTGTCCAGCTGAGCAGGAACAGTTTTGGTTCCTAGCAGGGAGGAATAAGGGGTGGAAGGGAGGTAGAGGTATTAAGTACAGTAAAATGAATTAGAATGTTTAATAAAATAATACAAAGTAGTAAAAGCCACTTGCTACAGGGTTCTGTTCATAATATTGAATTTTTTTTATTGCTATGAAATTGCATCCTTAACTTTACTTTTGGTCATTCTTATTTCTTATTCTCTTAAATCTTCCTGTTTGTGGTTAGGAAGATGGCTCAGTGGTTAAAGCACTATGAGGCCTTGAGTTCAGATCTTTAGAAGCCATATAAAAGCCAGGTGGGCATTTGTGTGCCCTGTGCCTCTGAATTCCTGAGATGTAGCATCTGGATGTTTATCTGTAGCCTTTAAAGTAAGTGGGTAAATGCAGCATTTCCCTGGAAGCTGCTCTGCATCAGGAATCTCCCTCCACATCCAAATTCTCAGATCTCAGAATCACGTAGAGGATTTTCTTAAAGGTCTACTATTACATTTCTAAAAATCAAACGGATATGGTAGAAATTACATTATGCTTCTGTGCACAGAGTCATAGAGCATGAGGAGACCTAAGAGCATGTAGACCCCACCCACCACGTGAAAAGACCCTGCTGGGGTTTAGGTCCAGCTGTGTTGACCACAGTTTTATTACATTCTACCAACACCCTCCAGACTGAAAGCAATGTTTTAAAAATAACTAAGGAAAATGACATTAAGACCCTACAGGTAGAAAGTACTCACCACTCATGTGAGGCATTTGATCTAATTGCCACCGCTGGACTCTGCCCACCACTTGGGTAGATTTCTGGGATTTCCCTTAATAAAAGAAAATCAAATTTAGGGGGTCTTATTTATTAATTATTGATCTTAGTGTCTGAATTGTTGGTGTTCTGTTCGGGAAGTTATCTCCTGTGCCAATGCATTCAAGGGTATTCCTCACTTTCTTGTCTATTAGATTTAGGGTAACTATTAGATTTAGTGTATTTAGTTTTATGTTGAGATCATTGATCCACCTGGACTTGAGTTTTGTTCAGGGTGATAAATATGGATCTATTTGCATTCTTCCACATGTGGACATCCAGTTAGAGCAGCACCCTTTGTTGAAGATGCTTTCTTTTTTCCACTGTATGAGCAGCTTGTTCTTCATGTGGGTCTCCCAACAATTGGTCCGAAGGCTGTCTCTGACATGAATTCTGTTGCCCACTTTTGGATCATTTTCCTCTGGCTGGGCTGCCTTGTCTTGCTTCAGTGGAAAAGGATGTGCTTAGTTCTGGAGCAACTTGATATGAAGGGGTGGGTCAGGGGGGCTTCCTTCTTGGAGGACAAGGGGAGGGGGGAATGGAGGAAGAAGCCTGGGAGGAGAGAAAGGAGGGGCTGTGATCAGGATGTAAAGTGAATAAATAGATAAATCAATGAGAGAGAAAAAAAGAGCAAATCAATACCCAACAGTAATAAGGGAATGTTACTGTCTTCAAATTTTACTTGTATTTAACACAAAATTTCTGCTTCCTTTTTTGTGTACTTCCAGTCAGAAAGATACATCATCCTTTACAGAGCTCTAAACCATTTACTATTCAGATGCTAAGTAGAATGGGGATATATATATATATATATATAATGACAAGAGGATATTAACTTTTTCCTCTCATTAAGGCAGGGTCTCTCAGCCAAACCCTGTGTAGCTAGTACACTTAGCCAACTTGCTATGCAGATCCTGTCTTTGCCTTGCAAAGCTGGTAGGTTGGAGCTTTAGGAGCTCTGTGCCATGGTCTCTCTCTCTGGGTGTGTGTGTGTATATAATGGTTTGTAAATTCTGAGGAACTCAAATTATTTTCTTACCCAATGTCACATATTTTTATATTTATTTAACTTTGCAATAAGTTCCCTATTCCTGGAATGCTGGTTTGTTTTCTTTGTCCTCCCTGTGCTGTGAATTTCTTTTACTTTCTTCTATAGACATTGCTTATTATTTCATGTCATTTATCTATATTTTTAGTTCTTTGTTGGTGGGTGAAGTTTTTCAATGACTTCCATGAATACCAGAGCTCACAACCATTTGATAAGTCTAAAGGATCTAATGATCCTCTTCCCACTAAAAGATTTAACTTGTTTTAAGAATGAGGATTTAAAACTTGGAGCACAGTTAGCTCCCTGCCCAAAACCTCTAGAATAATACTATCTTTGTATAATAGCTTTCCACAAGGCTCACATCTGTTCAATCTTTGTTGGTGAGGGACACTGTGTGTGTGTGACCTTGCACTCCAGTGCTGGACTCGGAACACACTTTTTCTAGATTGTCAGCATTAATTGGCTGTTCACAGCAGCCCTGTGGAGGGCTCACAGAAGAGTGTCAACTCCACCTTAGACACTTCTCACATTGTCTTGAAAGCTTTCCTTTGTGTAACTCTATGTTAAAGTATTGGTGTCTGTTCTTTAGAGCTGGACACTGACAAGGAAGGCAAATGACTTCTTATTAGTCTGATTGTTATTGGTCGTCCCCCCTCATGGGACTGTTTCTGATGAAGAACATATCCTCCAACTGGACACTTGGAACTTTCTCCTTTAGCTTACCTTATGTATGTATGTTTTGGTTTTACCATTATTTCTGATAATTTTCAAATAAATTTGCCATAATTTGAGAAAAATTTGAAAACTGAATTTGCCTAGACATAATCAAAGTCTCTTGAAATGTGTCTATCTCATGTTCTGTTAACTTAAGACTTCCTTTAACAAGAAAAACAGAAGGTCTGTTTATTCATTCTTAAAAGTTGTGGCTGGACATTGGTGGTACACAGCTTTTCTTTCTTTTCATATCTTTCTTTTCTTTCCTTTTTTTCTGAGACTAAGTTTTTCTGTGTATCTTTGGCTGTCCTGGACTCACTCTGTAGTCTAGTTCAGGCTAGCCTTGAACTCACAGATAACTGCCTGCCTCTGCCTTCTGAGTGCTGGGATTAAAGGCATGCACCACCACACCTGGCAATAACAGACAGCTGTAAACTGCTATGTGGGTGCTGGGATTTGAACCCAGGTCCTTTGGAAGAGCAGCCAGTGCTCTTAACCACTGAGCCATCTCTCCAGCTCAGGGCATACCTTTTCTATCCTAGCGCTGGATAGGCAGAGGCAGGTGGATCTCTTGAGTTTGAGGACAGCATGGTTTACATAGTCAGATTTAGAACAGCCAAGGCTACACAGTGAGTTTTTTTTTCTAAAAATAAATAAATAAATAGTAATGAGTTTTTATTATTTTATTATTTGCCTATTTTACAGGGCTCTGGATTAAAAAAAAATCAAACATTTTCACCTGGAAGCCATTTTTGTAGATCAGCCCTAAATTCTTTTAATTCCTAGTGAATCGCATTAGTCTGTAAATATTCATCAACAATACTTGTTTTGGTGGAGTTGGGAATGCGTTTGGAAATATGCATTTAATTATAAACAAGATTGTGAAGGATTAAAAGGCTTTTCTAAGGATGTGAGTGAGTAATAACTATGATGATGGGATGGCCACAGTTAACCAGAGCAATCATTAGTCATTTTTTTTTTATTAAATCATGTCTAGGATGTGAGAAAATAATATGAAATGAAATTGGGGGAGTCAGCTGTTCCTAATACAGTCCTTTGCCAAAATATTCTCACTGTTCAATAAAACTGATCACTCACATTATACCTGTAAATGAATCTTTTTCTCAAAAGCAAATGGAATAGAACCACGAAGTATAATATGCGAATTGCTTTAACAGTGATAAGTTTAGGAGACTGTGGAGACATAGAAAGCAGACTACTTCATTTTACTGAAGGCTAGGTAGTAGAAGGTGGAAGTGGCAAGAGAAGTAGATGGAAACTGGTCCTAGAAGTTTAAAAATAGAGTTGACACTTCAACAACGTCTTAATGATTAATTAAAATTTAAAACTAATGGCAAAACAAAATGTCAGGGATACAGAGAAACAGGGATACAGCATCACTCCTGAGTTGCTGGTGGGAATAATTGCTGGTGGGAATAATTGATTCACTCTCAAAAAGCTAACTGAAGCAGACACACCTTAGCACACCAAAAACACAAGCAAGAGGATGAAAAACATGAATTGGAACTTTGTCAAAAGTAAAAACTGTTGTGAGAAAAGGATGCCATTAAGAAATAAAACAGTTTGCTGAATGGTAGAAACCACTTGCAAATAACCAAATATGCAATAGGAGGCTTGCACTCAGAGTACAGTCCAAGGAGGCTTGTACAAAGAAATCTTATAATTCAGTAATAAAATGGCAACCCAATTAAAAATGGGCAGAAAAGATATAAGACCAGTGTAGGTGCCTGTCAATAGATGAATGGGCAAAGAAAATATGGTGTATATACACAATAGACTATCATTCTGCCAGGAAAATGGTTAGAACCAGATATCATGTTAAGTGAAATGAGCCTGACTTAGAAAAACAAGTATCACATCTTCTCTTAGGTATAATCTGAGAAACAAAGGTCCTCCCTTCATAGTAAGAGTACTGCAGACTCAGTAGTGAAAACAAGATGTTTATTTTATGATCTTGCACAGTCAGTCATCAACCCCAAATGGCGGGGTGAACAATCCTTAAACCCCTGATTTCATGACCCTTCCTTCTTTTGTGAGTAGTCAAGGCCATACAGACATCTAGGTTTCATCTTTTCCTGTCCCCAGTGTTTGTCTTTTTCTCAGCAAAACCATGTGTAGGCTCATCTCTGCATTTTACATCCTGTTTATTTTAAAGTCTGTCAGGCTCCTGTCTTGTAGGTAAGTTTGGCTGTTGGTGATTTTCTCCTCTGAATTTTTAGGTAGTGTGGGGGCAGCTTTAGCAGAGGTTGGGAGGTGGGCTGTTTCTGCAGCAGGGGTCACGTGTTTTTTATTCTACTGTATTTGGATCTACACTTCTGAAAACAAGTCATCAGATTTGCTTACATAAAGAAATGTAATGCCAGGCGGTGGTGGCACACGCCTTTAATACCTGCACTTGGGAAGCAGAGGCAGATGGATCTCTGTGAGTTCGAGGCCAGCCTGGTTTACAAAAAGCGAGTCCAGGCCAGCCAGAACTGTTATACAGAGAAACCCTGTCTCAAAAAACCAAAAAAAAAAAAAAAGAAAGAAATGTAAGTTTTATTTGTGTGTAGATGTGATGTATGTGTGTGTGTGTGTGTGTGTGTGTGTGTGTGTGTGTGTGTATACCTTTGTCACTGCATGTGTAAAGGTCAGAAGTTAACTTTTGGGAGTTGTTTCTTGCTTCCACCTTGTTAAGGTAGGGTCTCATTATTTCTACTGCCAACCTAGCTGATCAGTGAGCTTCCAGGGACTTCCCATTTCACCACAGATGGATGCTACCTCTCATTTTTTGACCTTTTAAAAAATTATTGTCGAGCCGGGCAGTGGTGGCGCATGCCTTTAATCCCAGCACTTGGGAGGCAGAGGCAGGCGGATCTTTGTGAGTTCGAGGCCAGCCTGGTCTACAAATTGAGTCCAGGACAGCCAAGGATACACAGAGAAACCCTGTCTCGAAAAACAAAACAAAAAATTATTGTCGATATTAGTTATACATAATAATGGATTTTTATAACTTTTATACACGTACATATTTCCATTGTTTTCACCCCTCATTCTTCTATGAGTTTCATTGAGTTTCAACAAGGATGTTCTTAATTGCTATTGTATTTGAATGTTTTAGTTGTCGATTGATTCATTAGTTCGTTTTAACTGTGAGTGTGTAGCCATGAAGATACAGTAACTGCTGGTGTATGTCAGTGCCACTACCTAGATTCAGGCTAAATTTAACTGTACTCATGTTAATATCACTGTGTAAATACTTTGACTTTGAACAATCATTGAAAGGTCTGAGGGACCTTGGAAATCTGATGTATGAAAGACTGCCATAGATTTGATTACTGCGGAGAGTCTTGCAAAGGACAGAAATAGACAATAAGTGTTAGAGAGAAGTAAAGCAGGGAAACCCATGGCAGATGTGTTTGTTTAGTTACCTTGGCCAAAAAAGGGTCAAGAAGTTGACATTTGTGTAATGAAGAGGGTGAGGGCTCTCATGTACAGTGCCTATATTTTAAGAAAGAATATTCTAGGATATGTAGAAGATATTAGGGGCCTGAAAGGATGAATATGCACAGTAAAGAGCAGAAAGGGCTCTGCTGCTGCCCAGGGCACAGAGCCATAGAGGGTTATGAGGAAGCAGGTGCAGCCTCACAGCCAGTGAGGTCATTTTTAACTTTATTCTGAGACTGGAAGTCATTTTGATTTGTACTGTAATAGAATTGTTCTCAACATAGAAAGGAAGATCAAAGCTGAGCAGACTCTAAGAGACTAGGTTTTGATGATTAGTTTTTGTCAACTTGACACTGCCTAGAATCACCTGAGAAATTGATGAGATATTCTTCATACATGAGCACTTTATCTCTTCCCCTTACTCCTCTTGTGTCCCCACTACTTCCTTCCAAACTTCTTTGTCTTTTTTTTCAAAATTTTTTTATTGAAAAATGTTTATTATGTGAATTATCATGCACCCTATTCCCTCTCATCTTCCACCTTTCCTCAGACACCCCTCTACCCTTGTAATCTATCCCAGCATAAAAAAATAAAATCTCATTGTGGAAGCTGCAGTGGGTCTCAGTGTGTCCCACAACATTCCCTTTTGTCCACACTTTTTGTTGCAAATGTTCATTAAAATGACTCCTTGGTCTGGTATGAGGCCTCTGGTACTTTGTCAATACTGGAATCTCACTGGAATTCCTCTCAGATATGCTGTAATTGTTCTGTGTCACAGAGATCCTATAGCTTTGGGTTGTGGAACTGGCCTCTTCTTGTACTCCAGCAGTTCATCCATGGGGTAGATGTTGGGGTGAGCCAACTCAAAGCCCTGGTTCTGGACCTGCAATCCCATTTTGCAAGGCCAGTTTACTAAGGAAAGGTGCAGGGCTTGTTCTCCCAAGTGCTGCAGCATGTGAGGGATAGGGACAGCTCTCCTCCTCTTGTGACCCTACCTGGGCCAGATCTCACCCCCGGGGTGGGTCTCCACAACTCCCGTATCCAGAGCCAGGTAGAGTTCTTCTAGTTTCTGGCTTGTTTCCTGTCCTGGGAGCCCATCTGGTGCTTGCCTAGTACTGGTCTGGTAGTCATCTCAGGCTACCCCATGGCACCTATGTTGTGTTGGTATCCAGTTTGATTTTTTTTCCCCAGGAATGTTAGGCTACTATTCATTCAGATGTTCATAAGTCAGAACACTGAATGTAGATATAGCCTCTCTCCTCTCTGCCACTTACTGATGCACATGTGACATAGCAGCCAGATCTTCAATGCCTCTAGGGGCAATCTTCTTTGTCTTAATTATTCATTCTCTCTCTCTCTCTCTCTCTCTCTCTCTCTCTCATACACACACACACACCCTCTTGAGTCCATTTGGCATTGCTGGTCTGTACTTGTGTTCACAGCTTGGGATTGAACAATCTATACAAAAGCTTGTCCCTAGAAAAAAACTGATTCTTCCTCTCTCAGCAGCCATTAAGCACCGTGTACCTCTTCTTCTAAGGGTTGTAGTCCTTATTTGTGTAATTTAAATAAAAGTAGATTTTCTTCTTCGCAGTAGTGTTCATCTTCTAGGGTGGGCAGATGTTTAGCTTGGCTATTTTGGTAACCTAAGATCCTGACAGAAAATGAGTTCACCAAAATAAACAGGATTATTGGGGCTTGTGGTTTAAATTTTAAGGGAATTAAGAGATTTTAAAAGACAAACTCCCCCTACCCCTTATTTTGCAGTTTGATTTGTCAGGATCATTCTTTCCTAAAATGTACTCTAGGGACATTGCATAGTCTTCCCTATTTGTGTGAATCAAAGATCAAAATTACTTTGGAAGTAGTGAGCCAGGGCTGGTGCTAGTGGAGCTGTTGCTGGTGGCAGCTGCAGCACTGGTGATTATCTTGGAGAGAAAGTGCCTACTTTGTATAGACAAGATTAGGGGAATACACAGCCCCTAAGGATCATGCAAGGAGAAATAACTGTAGACATAGATTTTTTTGTTTTTTTTTAATTTTTAAAAATATTTTATTTTTGAAATTAAAAGGTAATTACTTTAGTTCCCCCTTCTCTTTCCTCCCTCTTATGCATCCCATGTACATCCTCTTGCTCTCTCTCTCCATATATATGTATATATGTATACATATATATATATATGCTCTATATAATAGTGTTTGTAAATTATGATTTCAGGAATGACAGTATGGGATAATTGATTGGTGAATTCTTCCCTGAAAAGGTCTATTTGTCCTATTCTCAGCATTTCTTGGTTCCCTGTAGTTCAATGTCTAGGGTTAGAGGCCCATGAGTTTCTTCCCTTCTATGTTAGCATATCTATTGCTGACATTCTTACTCAGGTTTAGGAGATGAATATCACAGCAAACTTTTTGGTGTCCTTATTCTTGCAATATGTCCTGTCTTTTGTTATGATTCCTGAGTACAGGAGTTGTATTTTAAATGGATCAGTTGGATCGAGCTGAGCTCAGAGAATGACCACTCATTCTCTGCATTTTGATCAGTTGTGATTTCCTGTAACAGTCTCTTTCTTTTGCAAAGGGTAGTTCCTTCAATGAGATCTTATTTGTTCCATTTCACTGGAATATGGAGTGATGTTCTACTTGGTACTGTGTCAGATCTTGAAAATCCATGGAAAACCCATGCAATATTTCTAATCTGAGCCCCCAGACACTGTATAAGTGAGTATGGAGGGTCCTCCAGATTATGTTGATATAAAATGCCATCCAATGAATTCATAAAGTATATAGCTAGTAACTTCTACTCTTTTTGTTCTTCATGAGAGGTTTCAAGTCCCAGTAAGGTTAAGAAATCCTTCATGAATAAAACAAACACAGGAACATCTTCAATAGAACTTGAAACAACCTTGAAGTTGTTGATGTATTTGGAAATAGAGAAAGGAGGTGAAACTTCACAAAGGACTGTGATTGTAGAGCCAGATGTATTTCATAGAGTCAGTAGCCTTATAACACACTGGGAAAAAAAACTGTTCTAAGTCTCTGACTTAAGTATCATCAACAGATTTGAAACTAAATTTACCCTGGTTTATCTCTAAATAGTAGAACCCTACCTATGACCATATGGGGAATGATAGATTTTAGATTAAAATCAAAACTGTAGCTTATAAATGTAAATTAGTGTGGGGAAATAGGGTACTAGGTTGAGGAGAGAGAGTAAGGGATCGCTTTAATCAAGGTAAATTATATGCATGTCTGAAATTCTCAAACAAATAAATCTACTATTTAAAAAGATGATAGAGGTCTTTTGTGTTAAGCCTTTCTCCAAGAAGGAAACTCATGCCTCATTAGAAAAGTTGTTGAGGGACTAATGGATATATCTGGGCAATTATTCACATTGAAATTTGATTTTAAAAGTATGTGAATAGGTGCAGATAGGCATTTAGAATTCCCCAATGTCTGTGCATGTAAAAACTTGCAAAAATGAGGGACAGAAGTAGTAGAGCACCTGTTGCTCTTGTAGAGGACTTGCGTTCAGTTTCCAGCATCTCGAGCCCATGAATGATCCTCCAGGATCTGATGCCTTCTTGGCTTGTGGGTGCACCCAAACACATATGTATATACACACAGACATAGAAAATACATTTTGATCTGTTTCGATTTTAGTTTTGAGACAGGTTTTGCAGCCCTAGCTGGTTTAGAACTTTCTACTTTGACCATATTATCCAAAAGTAAATCTTTTAAAAATCTTTAGTTATGTAGAAATAGAAGGAATTGTTGATTAATAAACTGTATATAAATAGACAAATTTTAAGTAGAACACATATATTGATACCAATTATAGACTATGGGTAAAGATGGCTACATGACACTCGCTCACACATTTAGACAAAGTAACGGATGGATTAGGAAATCAAATATAGTTTCCTTAGTAAAATATATTACTGAGAATCACACTTCTAGAGAAAAATCTGAGTAGTTTATCATTGACCTCACCCTCATTTATTAATATTTATATATATATATATACACATGTGTGTGTCTTACACAGATTTAGTTATATGAATATAAATGAAGTATATATTTAGTGGGATTGTCTTGTTTCTTTTCTGTTGCTGAGATAAACTACTATGACAAAGCAACTTCGAGAACAAAAGATTCATTTAGCTCACTGTTCTGGGTGACAGGTTGTCATGGCAGGGAAGTCATAGCAGTAAGAACTTGAAGCAGTTGGTCCGTTATGTTCGCAGTCAGAAGGGAGCAGTGGATGCATGTACGTTAGAGCTTAGCTTGCTTCCTCTGCTCTTCTGTGGATCAGGATCCTTTGCCCCGGGAATGGCGCCACCCACAATCAATAGGCTATCTTCTCACTTCAATAAAGCAATCAGGTAATCCCCATAGACATGTTCAGAAACCCTGTTCGTTTCCTAGGTGATTTTAGTTTTTGTCAAGCTGACAGTTAACACTAATCACCCCAGTGTCTCTTTCTCTCCCCTTCTAGAAAGCTAGAGTCACTGCAATGAGTCAGCTAGAACTGGGGGTGTAACCCAGTGGTAGACCACTTGCTCAACATTCATAAAGCCTTGGGCTTGATTCCCAGAACCAACAAAAATGGGAATAAGAGAGGGATGGAGGGAGGGAGGGAAGACTAGCTAGCCAAACTATCATTTCCTTGTGTTCCATTCCCATTCTGCCATGTTGCCTACACAGCCATGTGGCACTTGGGGAGCTTCCTACAGAGTCTGATATAAGAACTGTATATCAAGGCAAACTTGTTTGACCTTATTAGAATTTCAAACTCATTTTTCCTGTTAACTTTGCCAGAATTATCGGGATTGCATTACATGTCAAATTTTTCCTCTTGTCAGGATAGAAATGTTGGCTTCTTCTTGGGCCATCTGTTGTATGCTAATGGTTTTGATTTGTTCTTCCTCTCCCTGACACATATTAGTGGTTCAGATGCCTATGTTTCTTTCTTTCTTTTCTTTTTATTTTTTTTTTTTTGGTCTGTACTTTTATTGCATACATTAGTGGCACAAATACCACATTCATTTAAGCAATTTCTACTAACTGTTTCTAGTTTGTGGATGACTAATGTACTTTGCTTATGTTTTTAATGTGGTGAGAAGCTCTATGTCATAGGTGTTTTAATAGACTTTAAGTGATGACATTCCACTTAATTTTACTAACTCTAATTATTTTCTTGCAATTTTTGTTTTTATGCTATTTTACTATGTGTGTCTGTATGTTTTGATGATTTCAGATTTCCTAATTATTTCTCTAGTGACTAGACACTTTGGGTTTCTAGTCAACAGTTTGTGTGACTACAGGAAAACAGTATCAGTTCCAAATTTGTGAATTCAAATAGTAACCTTGGCAGACCCACTTCTGATTGCTGCCCTGGCCCTTTGACTTTTGAGCTTTGGCAGCTTGAAAGATAGTTGGTAAGAGCAAAAGGTATATAGTGGGTATATAGTAGGTATATAGAAAACTAAAGCTTCCTGAGATGGGAAGTGAGAGAAAATTCAACTGTTTTCAAATAAGGATGTATGTTATTTTTTGAAGTTTTTTTTTAAGATTTATTTATTTATCTAATGTGTATGAGTTGCTCTATCTGCATGTACACCTGCAGCCAGAAGAGGGCATCACATCACATTGTGGGTGGTTGTGAGCCACCATGTGGTTGCTGGGAATTGAACTCAATTCCTTTGGAAAAGGACCTTTGGAAAAGCACTAGCTAGTGCTCTTAACCGCTGAGCCATCTCTCAAGCCCCATATGTTATTTTTTTAATCAGGTTTAATGGTTTCTATATTTGAAAAACAAGCCATCTCAGTAATCCAGTGGATATAGGCCAAATATAAAATGTTAAGAGTCCATTGTTGTCAGTGTTGGCCTGATACACCAAACCTTTTGGCTCACAGTGGGCCATCTCCATGCAGTGAGAGCTGCTTGGTGTCATACTCGAAGCTTTTGCAAACTGAGGCTCCTCGCTTTTAGTACCTATTCTAGGCATTCCTTCCTATCAAAGACAGACGCCCACACTGAGCCAAAGTTTTCTCATATAAGAGAAGCTTAGTTAGTATGACTTGAACAGGCTAAAGTGGAGGTTTTTTTGTTTGTTTTGGTTTTGAGAGACAGGGTTTCTCTGTGTATCCTTGACTGTCCTGGATTCACTCTGTAGACCAGGCTGGCCTTGAACTCAAAGAGATCTGCCTGCCTCTGCCTCCCGGGTGCTGGGATTAAAGGTGTGCACCACCACACCCAGCAATTATAGACAGCTGTGAACTGCCATGTGGGTGCTGGGATTTGAACCCAGGTCCTTTGGAAGAGCAGCCAGTGCTCTTAACTGCTGAGCCATCTCTCCAGCCCCAAGTGGAGATCTTTTAAAAATGTGTATTTCATTCAATTATAAATAAGCATTTTACTTGCCAGCTTTTGATGTAAAAATTAGTGCTTTGTTTTTAAGTTTAAGTCTGCTATTCAGAGTCTCTTGTTTTCTTCCATAAACCACGTTCACAATCTTTTTGCCATAATTTCCAGTTATCATTTATAATTACTTTCAAATATAATAAGAACTTATAGGTCGTTAAACAATGTAGTGCAAACTTACTGTTTCTTATGTCTTTTATAGTTTTGCAGTGAGATAAAGTTAACCTATTTACTTTTATCAAACTGTCGTCTCTGTTTTCACTCAGCTTATCAGTTTATATAATATTGAACGCACAGTCACACTAACAAATCAGTAATTAGAAAAAACTAATTAGCAATTGGTTCAGTAAGGCATTTCATACTCTGTGGATATGTAGAACCAACATATGTTAATTCTCAGTCAGGCATTAATTTTATTATGAGTTATTGTTGGAAACTCTAGCTAAGCAACATGCCTTATACTTTTGCTCAGTCTGTCCCTGATACTTTGGCTCCCTCAGGAAGATGAAATGTTGGCATCTTGGGTCACATGTACTGCCCAGCGTTGAAAAGCTGATGCGTTGTTCTCACAGGGCAGGGCTTTGATGGTTCTCTGATAACCTGTGAGTGTGAGTAGCAAGGCATTGGCTGGGATTTTTGTCCGCATAGTTTTATACCTGAAGATGGACTGCAGCGTATTGGCCTCATATGGGGTTTTCCAGAAGCCGGTTTTAAAGTGTCTTAAAATAAGTGACAAAGTTTTGAATGGCAGTGTTAAGATGTATTTATTTCTAGAACAATATCCTTTTTGCATTCCTGTTTTACTTCTAAATAGGTTAACTTTTGTTGTAGTTGACTGTTTTAACAATAATAGGAAGGAGACAATTTTGTTCAAACTCATCAAACTATACTTGTACTTTTCCAGGACTGAATTCCTCCATTGGTTCATTAATATGGATTTAGATAAAATGAGAGGGGATCCCTATCAAGAAAATGGGGCTTTTCTATGTTCTTAAAAATTAACAAAGACATAGTGATGCATGCCTTTAATCTTGGCACTTGGGAGACAGAGGCAGGTGAGTGTGAGTTCAAGGCCATCCTGGTCTACAGAGCAAGTTCCAGGCCAGACAGGGCTGCTTAGTGATATCTTGTCTCAACACAAAGTTAATGATGCTGCTGATCGAATATCTTCGATAACTATTGTTAGACCTAGCTTTAGACTTTGACAGAAACTCCAGTGCAGTAGTGACCCAGGAAATCAAAATTTTATCTCTATCTTATATGTAACTTTTAAAGATCTGATTATGGCTCCTTGGTCCCCAGGCTCCCTGTCTCTTGTTTTATGGCTCTGTAATCCTCTGGTTGTGGCCTCCATTTCATAGCCCGGTGTGGCTACTCCAGTGGTAGCTGCCATGTCTACTTTCTAGCTGGCAGGAGGGAGAACATGAGCCTCCCGTCATTGCCATCTCAGAGAAGTTCTTTCACCCACACTATTTGCCTCAGGTGACTGCAGAGGACTGAGGTATATAGTCTTTGTTTTCTGCTCAATTAAGTATCACAGGTTCTCTTCTCCAAAATTATAGTAGCAGGAGAGCATATATTGGAAGCAAATTACCATTTCTCTCTTGGTGCATATTGTTTCCCCCAAGAAACTAAAAACCTAGGTCTCTATCCTTTAAAACTCCCTCCATAGCGTGGTGCTGAGTGTGTGGCAGGTGAGCTTGCTCCGTGAATGTTCTCTGCAGTGAGGGGTAGAGTCTGAGTGCTCATTGACTTACTGAAGTTCCTAGTTTCTGCTGTTATAACTAACACGGTTAATGATCTAAATCAGAGTGAGATAAACACAGGAAAATAATTCAAAGTTCATTGTTGGTTTAAGGACCATTTTTTTCAAAGGAAGTAAAGGTACCTGTTTACAAAAACAGCTGTCCTATTTTTGCATATATTTATATATACAATATATTTTTATATGAAATCCTGTTAGGTTTAGTAATATGCTAGCTTTGTTTCCCTTCAGTTTTGATCAGTAAGCACTTTAAGTTATAGGCTACATCATGTGTGATGCCCTGGATTCTATCCCTAGCAGTGGGAAAAACCAAAAGCCCAGGCACACACCTGTAAGCCCAGCTCTCAGAAGGCAGAGGCAGGAGGGTTCAGAGGCAGCTGCACCACTTAGCAAGTTCTAGGCCAACTTATGTACATAGCAAGATCCTTAATCTATAGAATGGCTATGCCTTTAATGAGAGACAAGGCAAGTTAACTTTAATAATGTGTATAAATATGATATGTGATTCTTTTTCATAAGCAATAGCATAATTTACTTCCTGTTACAAAATGCAGGAGACATTACATTTTATAAAATTTATGTTTAGCAACATCCAGATCTTCTCCGGAAACTTATAATTAAGTCTGAGCCTGACTTTTAGCCCTTCACCAATGTGATCTAAGTGTGTTTGTTTTTACAGTAACCTTAATTTGGGGCTTGCAGTTTGAGGATTGTTTTGTTATTCAATTTAGAGCCTATGAAACAATTTTTTAATTATAGGATTTAAGTTATTTATAATTTTCATAACAGGAAGATTAGCAAATTGTATTTCTTCTAGGTTATAATTTATTATCTTGCTCTCACACAGAAGTGTGTGATCTTTGTGTCTAACAATGCAGTTAACAAAAAACAAAACAAAACAAAAAAAAAAACCAGGAAAACAAAAACAAGCCTCCTTGTCCCAGTGCTGGGTTTTCTGTCAGTCCCCTACTCCTTTCTCCACACTTGGAAAGTGCGTTCTCCTGGAGCTGTAGCTTTGCATCCCATAAAGCATAGCACTCACCGGAAGTGTCTCCACAGCAGTTCTGCTCATGTTCATCTATTATAACTCGTCGTTCATGGTCTGGGTTTTTCATTTCCTTTGCTGATAACTTCATTTATTAGCCATATCAAGTCCGACAGTCACTACACCAACAATAACAAAGAGCAATGCCAGAAAGGTTCAGCATAGATTCTGTCTTACCTCCGTCTAACATGGTCCCTAAAGTAGAAATACTGTCAGACCTTTTACCCTGTGATAATTTTATGTGTTTGCAGGAAAGACTTGTTAGCAATATGAGTTAGTATCAAAGTCATGGTCCTTTATGGCCAGCTTTAGAATATCTACAGATATCCCTACACTCTCCAAAATACTCACCTTCCCCACCATTCTGCAGCCAACCTCCCCTTGGCTTATTCTTTCTTTGAGTGGCTGTGTGGCTTGAGACCTGGCACCCCAGATACTCTGGATCACTTATAGGTCATCAAAAATTAGCTGTGTCATTTTTAAGGTTTTGTAATTGAGAGTTTTTTAAACCCTCTACTGTAACTGTGTGCTGTGTGTGCATGTGTACATGTGAGGTCAGAAGCTGGTCTCAGGTATTGTTCCTGGGACAAGGTCTCTCACTGCCCTGTTAGTTCTCTCCAGTTAGGCTAGACTGGCGAGCAGTTGAATCCAGGATGCCTTCTGTCTCCATTTCCCTGTTTTCTGGGATTACAACACACACCCCATACCTGGGTTTGCATACGTACATTCTGGTATCGAACCTAGGTCCTAATATTTGCACAGCAATTTGAACTACTACCCCAGCCTACACACACTTAGTGTGCTTTTGTCACAGATAAATATCTAACAATGTTGCATCTCAAAAAAGAAGACACAAAGCAAGCAGGGTCCTAGGCCCTGGACCTGCTTTAGGCCTTTCCATATTGATAATTTAGGAGAATTTTTGAGGACAAGAAGTTTCTCTCCTTTACAAATAGTTTGAAAATGAGTCTGTATTTGGACTTTCCTTTGATATCTTATAACATTATCAACCCCAGCCCTCATCATTCCATAGGACTGGAAACTGAGACAAAGGAATGAATTCTTGTCCAGATCATACAGCTGTTTAGTTGCATGGCTAGTGTTAAGACCTGATGTCCTGACAACTTGACCAATACACTTTATGGTATCCTAATCATATATTGTTATCAAAATCCAAGAGTATTAAAAAACTGCCACAGTGTGTGTGACAGTGATGGTCCCAAACCCCATTAAATGTATATTGCATTAAGATAATTTATAGTTGATTATTTCTAAGCCAAATTTATATAAAAACTGATTTTTTCATGATGTGAATGAAATGTTGGCTTCTTAAAAATTATAGATTTGGAATGTTCCTGGACTAAGCCAGTCATGATGTATAAAATACTATTCTGTTTTAATTGTAGGATCACCTGCTATTACCAGCCACCACCCATAACAAGACCGCAAGACCAAAAATGTCAATTGTATTACCAGCAATAAACATAAATGGTAAGTTGAAATTTTGATTTGTCAACACAAGAAGTCCTTTGCTTAACCAATATTCTCTGGGTTAATGAAAGGACATTCAAGATAGTCACTCTGACAAATTATATATTATTTAGGAAATGATTTCCCACTGTTTTTACAAGAATACTAATTGTAATTTCATTATTTTTATTTTTAAACTACTATATTCCTTAAAATTTATTTTTATTATTTTTTCAAAGTTATATATTTTAATGGAGATATGTGCAGGTGCCCACAGAGGCCAGAAGAGGGTATCGGATCCTCTGGTGCTGGAGTTAAAGGAGGTAGTTGTAAGTGAAAACCACCAAACTAGACCACTGCATGGGTAGAAAGAAAAGTCTATATTGGGACTCACACTGCTGGGCTGTCGTTCAGATGGCAGAAAACAGCAGGTGGTGAGAGGGAGAACTTGCTTATCAAAGTTGTCTTCTTTCCTCTACATGCGTACCTCTAAAGATATTCATGAGATAAGTCATACTACTACTTGATAAAGGATAACTTATTCCAAATATATTATGTTGTATTTTCAAAGATTGTATTTGTGAAATCTCACTGCTCTTATTCCATAGCTACTTGGTTTTCTTTGCTTGAACTCTCACTTTGATAAGATCATTTTTAGCAAAGTTATTTTCTAAGCATCAACCAGGCAGAACCAAGTTGATTTTGTTCTTGAGGTTGGACTCTTATGCAATACAGTGCCTGGTTTTGTTTTATAGTAGTGGCATTTATATCACGCCAGAAATAATAAGATGCTGTTTGACTGTTTATCTTGGCCAGGGAACTAATTTGTAAAGATAAATATTGCTTGGATTTGGGAAATACAATTGTTAGAAGATCATTTCCTTTTTAATCTTTTCCAGATTCTTTGCAAATAAGTTCTGAGCATTTTTTATTTTGAGGGGGTTGTGGAATTGAAGATATGGTTTCTCTGGGTAGCCCTGACTATCCTGGATCTCATTTTGTAGACTAGGCCACCCTTGAACTGACAGAGATCTATCTGCAAGCCTCTACCTCCCAAGTGTTGGGATTAAAGATGTGCGCCACCACCTGGCTAAGTATTTTTCCTTTTAAGCCTTCATAAATTTAGGAAAAGTAAGATTAAAATTCAAGACCTCTAAGCCAGGCGGTGGTGGCGCACGCCTTTAATCCCAGCACTTGGGAGGCAGAGGCAGACGGATCTTTGTGAGTTCGAGGCCAGCCTGGTTTACAAAGTGAGTCCAGGACAGCCAGGGCTACACAGAGAAACCCTGTCTCGAAAAAACCAAAAAAAAAAAAAAAAATTCAAGACCTCTGACAGAGAACACACTATATGTTAAGTGCCACACTGTGTCTCTTCTCTGAACAATGCCTCATCCTTTTGCTGTGTTGCTGTGAGGTTGTTTTTCAAATTAGAGCTTGGTTTTATCTTGCTGTTCATCAACCTCAGAGCCTGCAGGGAGGTGGAAGGTATCCTTGTTCACCATCATGACTAATAGATGGTTCCCCTTCTCCTGCAGCCACCCCATATCTGTCACGCATGCTAGCAGACTTCAGTCCTCTAAGCTGTCTTTGATGCAGTCATTGGCACCATCCTCACCAGGGACTCCCCACACTGCATCCGTCATCTCCCTGTATTGCCTTTGGCTGCATAGCCACTTCATCCTCAGCCTTTCTTGATACGGTCTTCTCTTTTATGCCACCTTTGTTCGCCCCCCCACATGCATATGACTGTACTCAGATCTTGTCATCACTAATAGCACTTACTTTGAAACCTCCTCCCCGAATGTCCTACTTTCTTACCATCATTGAGTTGCTTCCTGCAGTGTCCACACTCTAGTGTTCTTCTCCTTCATAGATCTGCAATCCTTTCACCCTGTCACCCTTACTAAATCTATATCATCCTTACTGGACATGACCTAGATCCCATGAGTCCTTGCTGTCACTACTCTGCAAATACCCCTGGATTCCTAGCCTCCTTTCTTTCTTCATATCTCCTACCTGCCCCCAAAGCCCACCCTAGTTAAATCCAACTATTCTTTTTCTGCCTGCTGTCAGCCATTTGAAATAATCTAGAAAATATCAACCAATCAAGCAAGTTGATTGACTTCATGTTTATGGCCATTGATTTCAGTGGGCCATTCAGTACTGCCAGTCCTTGCTGATGAATTCACTTTTTTCTCTCTGAATCAAGAATTCTTCTAATCTTCATTTCTCAGATCTCCACTGTATTCTTTCCCTGACCCCTCAGCTTGTAAACTCACTAAGAGCTACACTGAAAAAAAAAAATCATGCAAGAACTGTGTCCCATGTCCACTGCCACCAGCCCAGCTGCAGCCTCATCGACTACCTCTGCCCTTCCTCTTGATGCACTGAAAGAAAAGTTTCTTCCTTTAGCTTCCAAACCTACTTTACTATTTACCAGATAATGCACTGTTGGGGAAGTAAATTAACTTCTCTGTCCTTCAACTTTCTCAGAGTGTTTAATAAAATGTGTGTCCCGTCATTTATGAATTCAGAAGTTTCATGTGCCTTAGAAGTAAAAGTAGATTGTGGTTGACCCCCCTCTGACCTAGTGGTGCGTATAAAATTTTGGAGAGGGTGGTAAAGGGCAGAAAGCAGAGACAGAAACTTTATTGAATAACTATAGAAACTAGTGTGATATTTGGGAAGAGGAATGTGATTTTCCAACTTGAGCAAAGTAAATACATTTCCAGGTCAATGTTTGATCTTAAATTATTATGAATGATGATTATACTTTGTCAGCTTGAGCTGTGGAAAAAAAGTCTAAGAAGCAAAAAAAAGTAGGATATGAACATAAAATTTATGTCATTTAGAAATTACTGGTCGCAGGCCAATGAGATGATTCAGTGGTTGAAGGCACTTGCTGCCAAGTCCGACAAACTGAGTGCAGTCCTCAAGAAACCTCATGAAGGGAGGCAGTCCTACATGTTGTCCTCTGGCTGCCACATGTGTGCCATAGTATGCACTCTTGTATACACACACACACACACACACACACACACACACACACACACACAGTGATAAAAATTTAAAGAAATGAGTGATAATATCATTCTTGTTCTTAATTTTATATTCTTTGTATTATTTAAATTTCTTTGTCTCTTAAGAGAGTTGAAAGCAGGTTAGTAAAGCTGTAAGAAAGACTTTCTTTGCATGAGGAGGAAGTCTTCATGTTGAAAACAAATTGAAATAAAATAAATTTTCGGTATCTATTCCAAAGGATTTTAAGAACTGATAATAGTTGGCAGAGAAATGTATGGGACATGAAAAGCTGTTGTTACTTGTAAGGAAAGGGATTATGGAAGTCAGCAATCTCTGCTTTTAAATTATTTTCATGTATGTTAAATTATACAGTTCCTTCATTTTTGATAAATAATTCAACAAAATTGAATGTGGAGGAGGTTTTCTTATGGGAGCTACTTCACAAATGTCTTCCCTGGAGGAAGAAAGCTGATATCAGCAGAAGCGGTCCATCCTTGGGCAGCGCTGTCACTGACTTGTTCTCACTGCGGTGGAACTTGTAGCACACACAGTAAACAAAACAAGCAACACTGCTGCTCCTATTCTGCCAGAGTAGAGCAACAAATGGCTGCCAGGCTAGAGGGTAATTATATTTAGTCTCAGAGTGGTTTCCATGTAATGGAAATCTAGAGCTTACCAGCAATGGTATGCAGATGCCCGTGCCAGCTCCTGAGACACAGTTTTAGTTGGAGAGAGCATAGCAAAGGTTAGAAAGCAATCCGGCCAGATGTGGGTGTTGATTTTATCATAGGACAATGTTGATACACTGCTCTTGGAGATCACAGTTGGGTGGAAGTGGCTCTCTCAAAGCAAATTGTTTGGAAACTGTCCTGTTGCTGCCTAATAGGCTGAGTTGTGCCTTTTACCCTTACAAGTTTATTTGTCCTTAGAGGACTTCAGTCTCTCTCTCTCTCTCTCTCTCTCTCTATATATATATATATATATATATATATATATATATATATATATCCATCTCTCCATCTATCTGTCTCTCCTCTGTGTGTGTGTGTGTGTGTGTGTGTGTGTGTTTACAACCCTGCATATCTATTGTAATCACTGTAATTCATTCCATTTCATAGTTGGATCCAGAAAGTTAAGTGATTGGAGCTGTTAAAACAGTGTGTAAGCACAATTCTTGAACTTTTGACTTCTGCCTAGTACTGTTTGCACACTGAGAATTTTGACTGAGAACAGAGGGAAAATCACACTAGCCATCTGAACAAAAACTAATTTTCCTCTCTAAGTGCAAGAGTGGATCACTAATTATATATAGCTAGAAGGTAAGTTGACAGACAGAATGTCCCTGTAGTCGGCAATGTTTCTGTGTAGACTGAAGCTTGACTTCCAGCCTTGAGCAGAATCTGCGATTTTGTGCTGACTACTGTTTTGTCACCTAAGGGAGCCAGCGGCAAAAATCAAAATTTGGATACAATGTGACTCAGTTTGTTGTATCTTTTTGTAGTTCATCCCACCTCTGTGTTGCTAAGATATCCTCTAAGCCTAGGCTAGTGGTTATGACTGAAGAACCTCAGGAACAGTTGGGGACTTGCTTTCTTTCTTTTTTTTTTATTCTAATTTGATATTTATTCAAGCCAGTTGTTCAGTGTACCCTCAAGCATGGATTTTAAATATTTACTTTTACTGTTGTTTTTTTATTGCTTCAGGTTACATTTCCATCATATTGTCCTCTTTTTCCCTTCCCAGCCCTGCCCTCCCACCCTCTACCCCCTAACCCTTCTATCCCACTCCTCTGGAGTGGAGTGTCCCTACATAACTGTCCCTCGCCCCAGTTCAGAAGTCATATGAGGGCCAAGAGCCTCCTCATACACTGGGGGCCCTACAAGGCAGCACCACCAGTGAAAAGTGTCTCATTGCCAGGGAGGGAAAACTAAAAACCAAACCAGCAAACAAACAAAAACAAAACAAAAAAATAAATAAATTAAAAAAAAAAAGTCTATGTCCATGTTCCCTTTGGTGCGTTGGTTGTAGTATATATATCCTGTACTATATAGCTAAAATCCTACTATAAGTGAATAGATGCCATGTGTATCCTTCTGAGTCTGGGTTAGCTCACTCAGGATGAGCTTCTCTAGTTCCATCCATTTGGCTGCAAATTGCATAATTTCATTGTTTCTGATAGCTGAGTAATATTCCATCGTATAGATGTACCACAGTTTTATAATCCATTCTTCAGTTGAGGGACATCTGGGTTGTTTCCAGTTTCTAGCTATTACAAATAAGGCTGCTATGAACATAGATGAGGAAACTTCCTTATGATTCCATGAGGAGTCATTTGGATGTATACCCAGAAGTGGTATGGCTGGGTCTTGAGGCAAAGCTATTCCAAGTTTTCTAAGATATCGCCATACTGACCTCCATAGTGGATGCACAAGCCTGCATTCCCACCAGCAGTGTATGAGGGTTCTTCTTTCTCCACATCCTCGCCAGCATGTGCTGTCATTTGAGCTTTTGATTTTAGCCATTCTGACAGGTGTGAGATGGAATCTCAGAGTCGTCTTGAGTTGCATTTCTCTGATGATTAAGGATGTTGAGCATTTCTTCAAGTGTCTCTCAGCCATTAGGGATTCCTCCTTTGTGAATTCTCTATTTCAAGCCCTTGAAGAAAGAAATTGAAGAGGCCTTTAGAAGATGGAAAGATCTCCCATGCTCATGGATAGGTAGGATCAACATAGTAAAAACGGCCATCCTACCAAAAGCAATATATAGATTCAATGCAATTCCTATCAAAATACTAACACAATTCTTTATAGACCTGAAAAGAGCTATGCTCAATTTCATATGGAACAACAAAAAACCCAGAATAGCTAAATCAATCCTGTATAATAAAAAACCATCTGGAGGTATCACCATCCCAGATTTCAAGCTGTACTACAGAGCAATAGTAGTAAAAACAGCATGGTATTGGTATAGAAACAGACCAGTAGATCAATGGAATCTAATTGAAGACCCAGAAATAGACCCACATACCTATGGGCACCTAATTTTTGACAAAGAAGCCAAAACCGCACAATGGAAAAAGGACAGCATCTTCAACAAATGGTGCTGGTCCAACTGGATGTCCACTTGTAAAAGAATGAAATTAGACCCATACTTATCACATTGTACAAAACTTAAGTCCAAGTGGATCAAAGACCTTAACATAAGGCTGGTCACACTAAATCTACTAGAAGAAAAAAATGGGAAAAACCCTCGAATTCATTGGCACAGGTGACAATTTCCTGAACAGAACACCAACAACTCAGGACCTAAGACCAACAATCAATAAATGGGACCTCATGAAACTGTAAAGCTTCTGTAAGGCAAAAGACACTGTCATTCAAACAAAATGGCAGCCTACAGACTGGGAGAAAATCTTCACCAACCCCACATCTGACAGAGGGCTAATATCCAAAATCTACAAAGAACTCAAGAAATTAAATTCCAAGAAACCAAATAATCCAATCAAAAAATGGGGGACGGGGCTAAATAGAGAATTCACAAAGGGAACTTGCTTTTTAAAGAGAGATCAGTGAAGTAGCAACCATATACTCCATGCCTTTGCTACAGAATAAAAAGTTGAAGAATATTCTAACAAATGGTAGAATTTTGATGACTCACATCAGTTGGTACTTTGAGAGGTGAAACTGGAGATGCACTATAAAAAGATGAGAATATAAGGAATTTACTTGTGTGAGGATTGCATCCAGCTACAACTGACAAGGCCTAAGTAAGCTTGAACGTAAACCAGGCTTTAAAGATTTGTTGAGAAACTCACAAGGTCTACAGTGAACCAGTTTGATTGCTAATATTGACTCAACAACTTCAGGATATAAAAAACAGGAAGGCCAGATTCACTTGGCCCTTCTCAGATATTAAGTCATTAGATGTGTATTCCAGGCAGGAAGAAGAGAGAACAGTGTCTCTGAACATGAACATCTTTCAGAAACTTCTAGTAAATTCCTCACCTGTGCGTCATTGCACATGAACTGTGACAAATACTTAGACCTACCTTCGTGTTAGGCTTAGAAATATAATACTTTAATGAGATGCGCAGAGATCTGAAAAAGGAAAACAACGATTTCTTGAGTTTTTTTGAGATGAGAGTTGGACTAGGTACTGCCCCTTGCTGCAGCACTCCAGCATGTGCTTAGGGGACTGAGCAGTTTGCCTGGGGGAAGACACAGTTTTAAAAGGGACTCATATTGAAAAGAGAAGAACAATAAGTGTTTACTGCAAGGGTTTCATCAGGATGACTTAGGTCATTAATGAATGAAAGAAGTTACTTTGAGCTGTCAAATATAGCATGATGAAGACTGTCAGAGAGACTATTGGGTGGTGGTGGGGTGTGGCTCAGTGACAGAGTGTGGGCCTAGCATGTGGGAGGCCCTGGGTTTCATCTCAAGCACTACAAAATTAAGAAACCATTAGTTCTTCTGAGGCATAGAACAGACAAATAAAGAAGATGAGGTTGGAAGAAGGGTAAGGTGGATTGAATTTGCAGAGAAAGTGAGCTTGGAGACATTGCAGCAATTGAGATGATTAAAGACCTGGAACGGAAAAAAAGAAAAATTTCAAAAGTAATTCTAAAGGAAAAAAAAAATCTATAAGGCTTGGCAGCTGGTAAGTTATGAAGAACAAAGATCTCACAACACAAATCCACGTTAACCATTTGCACAACACCCTAATGTTGGTGTTTCCAGGGCCAATGAAATGACTTGATGAGTAAAGGAGCTTGCTGACAATCCTGTGACCTTAGTTTGATTCCCAGGACCCACGTGGTGGAAAGAGAATGGACTCCTACAAGTTGTCCTCTTGCCTCCTCATGTATAACATGGGAGGGGACATGCACATATGCCCTGGACCTGTGAGAGAGAGAGGGGGGGAGGCCTATTAAAGTGGAATTATTGGAATCAGAAGGCATATAAACTTTGAGAGTGGTCTGTTTTTCCATATTCAGCAAGTTGTCTTTTAAGATCTCGTCATGTTGTCAGGTGTATCATAGTCGTAATTTTTTAGTGTATTTTGTGTAAATGTACCATAGCTTGCTTTTCCATGCACTCATAGATATTTGCATTCTGTTTGTTTTATTGCCTTTTTTATTATTTATGGAGAATGATTGCTCTGCTGAGGGATTAACCCTAGGACCTTGAGTTTACCAGGAAGCACACTACAATGGGGAAGCTACATGCGCGGCCCTCGCCGGCTGTGCTGTCTTACTCCTACCCGTCGTTGAAGACACACTGAAATCCCACCACCACTAAACAATTTTCCTCATCTCCGTTGGCCACCACAATTTTCTAGATCCATTGTCACCTTTCTTCCCACTGCACCCATCTTGCCTCTCATTTCCAGCATTATCCTACACAACTCAGAGATGCTTATCTTGGGTGTGCTGTATTGTTCATATTGATCTGTCTCTTCCCTTTCTCTTCCCTGAAGAATACCAAATTACTTAATTTTCCACTGTGCTTTTTTTTCAAGTTGGGGACTTTCCCATGCTATATTTACATAACGCTGCTCTCCTGTAGCCCTACCCTGCCTCTTTCATTTCCTAGCCACCCTTAATGCCTCCTTTGTTCTTACATCGTCATTGTACTCACTTTGAATTCTCACACCATGGCTTCCCCAGTTAGCACAACCTTTCTGGAATCCTCTTCCACAGGTAACTGAAAATAAACCTGTTTTTAAGTGGGTGAAGCAGCGTTGGACAGTGCTGCCTCTGTGCACTGGATGGAATATGTCTTGCCAAGAGGGATTATGGCTATGGATATACGGACTTGTTGGCAGCTGCAAGGGAAGAATGTCTTCTATGGATAGTTTGTCTTATTTACTGATTATTTCGTCTGTAGGAGCCTTCACATGACTCTGGGCTTTAGATTTGAGCAGCCTGCATTGGTCTTGTAGGATTTTGATGCTTCCTTGACAAAAGAAGCTAGTTGCAGAGAGCCATTGTACCTAATGGACCTTCAGGGTCTCCTTTGCTTTCAGGAAGATATCTTTCAGTCTTCTGCCATGTAGCAAAAATCTGTTTCTACTCAAACACATAGTTTAGCTTTCAATAAATAAAAATGAGAAGTCAGCATATACTTAAGCCAACTTTTTGTACTTCCTCCTAACTCTAAAAAAAATCTGAATTCTTCATTTTACACACTAGAAAATTTAAATTCTTGCATATTGTTGGAATTTGAACCATTTCACATAACGTCAGATTTCTGTTTCTCAGAACTGTTGAAGAAGCATAGTTTTAGGCCCTCTGTGGATTCTCTGTTGCAGTACGAACTGGAATCACTAGGGATCAGAATTTTCTGTGTAGCATTGCATAGTTCTATCAGCACTTGTGCAGTAATTTCTTTGTTATTTAAGACATCTGGAAGCTGAGATATAAGCCAGCATTTCTTCACAGATGCCCATGTCAAATATATTGTAACTTTTGTCCACCTTAGGACCTGTTTTTCCACTTGACCTTTTATAGTAAGGATTACAGAGACTTCAAAGATCTATATTTGTAGAGTTCTTATATAAAATTTTAACTGAACATATGACTACAGATTAAGTAGATGTTGCATGCGTGCGTGCGCAGGGAAGAGTTACATTTGGACTCCAGCAAATACCCAAAAGGCTATTGCCTCTACATTTATTATAATTTTACAGAAACAAATATGCCTTAAATACAAGATTTAAACTAAATAATAAGACAAATAAAAATTGTAAAGTAGTTTGTTACTAAGGAAGGAAGTGGTAGGAAGGGAAGCAATCTCCTTAAAGATACCTAAAGCCTGCCTTGTTCTTCCATTCTACTCACTGTATAGGACAGAACTCTATGAGAAGTCTGATCCACTTGTCATTATTGAAGTATAGATTAGGGCAAAGAAAGAATGATGTCCATGTGTTCAAACCATAGCTAGAACTGACAAGGCTGTAATGCAAAGTCATCTGTGCTAATTCCCTTTCCGGGTTTGGGTCCCCTCTGAAATGTTTTGTTCAGTGGCCAACCAGTTGAGATATAATTACTTCCAGGGATAGTCTGTCTGCTTTAAATAGCTCTAGCAATTGGGAATTGTTCCTATTCTATCTCTTCCTTAATCCACCGTGTTATAGATGAGTATAATCTTTCTTCTGGATGATAACCATCAGCTGTTTGCACATTGTATATCTCTGGATTTTCATATTCCAAGACCCAGTTTTTAGAGGTCTGTTCTTTCTTTCCTACTGTCACATCACCAGGCCTGTCTCAGAAGTCATTTTTCTTTCTTTCTTTTTTTTTTTTTTGAGATAGAATCTCTCTTATGTAGTCCTTGCTCTCCTGGAGTTTGCTCTGAAGACCAGACTGACCTTGAACTTAGATCTGCTTGCCTCTTTGACCCCACATGCTGGGTCAAAGGCAGGTGCCATTATACCCAGCTAGAAGCCATTTTTCTTTGAACTTATTTCTTGTTTCCAGTTCTGGTCATTCTCTTTAGAATGGATTCAACCTTGTCATGTCTCCTGAGAAAGCTCATGGAAGATGAGCATAACGGAGCATCTTCAGATTCTGTATGTCCTTTATTTCCATTTTTCCTTTAAAATTTTTATTTTATTAATTTGTTTATTTATTTTTGGTTTTTTGAGACAAGGTTTCTCAATGCAGCTAAGTCCTGGAACTTGCTCTGTAAACCAGGCTGGCCTTAAACTCACAGAGATCCATCTGCATCTGCCTTTGCCTCCCAAAGGCTGGTGGTATTAAAGGCATGCACCACCAGCACCTAGCTTCTATGTGGTATATATCTATTGGTGAAACTAGTGTGATTTTTCTGTTTAATTATGATTGTGTTCTCTGTCAAATACAATTTATTAAGTTTTCATGTGTGTCACTGCTAAGCCATTTCCATCCCCTCCTCCTCTTCTTCTTTGTGCTGTTTTTATTGATGATGATGATGACAGCAATGACAACTTGAGACTGAAATTAAGACTAATTTTTTTACCCTTATTTTTTCCATTAAATCCCCTACATAACAACTACTCATGATTCATAGTGTAGCTTAGGCCTTTCCCCAATTTGATATGCCAGAATACTGATGAACTCTTTCAGTTTTTTAGCATTTATCTCACTTGTAATCAGTAGTTCATTTGCCTGACTTCTCTGTTAAGTTGCAGGTAGGAACCTTCTTTGCAGTCGCCAAGATGACTCAGAAAGTAAAGGTACTTGCCATCAAGGCTGATAGCATGAGTTCAGTCCCAATTCACATGGTTAGAAGGACAGAACCAGGGCCACAAGTTGTCCTCTGACTCTCACATGTCCACCATGGCACGTGGATACACAGGTACACACTAAATAAATGTAGAAAATGTTTTATAAAGAATCTTATTTTTCTGTTATTCCTAGTGCCTTACAAAAATGTGTCTAGTACCTCATAAGGGCTAAAGCATTGTTGAAATGAATTAAGTAAATGACTTATCAGTTACTATTCTTGTCTCTGACACCAAATGCTTGGCAGAAGCAGCTTAAGGGAAGAAAGATTTATTTTGGCTCATAGACCAGAAAGCATCATCCATCTTGCTGGGAAAGGCATAGTGGTTTGGTCTGGGGTGGGAGGATCTTGCAGTTACCATTTCTTTACATCTTGGAAGGTCAGGAAGCACTAAAATCCTAGGCAAGGACTGGAGCACGTTATAACCCACCTGTCTCCCTCAGCAACCCACTTCCTCCTGCTAGGCCCATCTCCTAAAGGGTCTACAACTTCCAAAAAACAGCAGCCTGATCTGGGAATCAAATGTTCAAACACGTGAGCCATCTGACAGTATTCATATTGAAGCCATAATAAATGTATATAATGCCCATGTAAACCTGGCACTGCTCTTCGTTTCCAAAGAAAAAGATATTACTAATTAAGTACACAAACACATACAGTGGTCCTCGTACCAAATCATGATTGAGGCTTTCTGGGCATATGAATAGCCTCAATAGGGATATCAGAGAAAGAAAAGACTGTAGCCCTTTTGGAAGACTACAATAAGCTTAACGTAAACCAAGCAGGCAAGCAGAAGCCAGTTAGTTCATCAAGACCTGTATGAGACAGTATGGAGTTTGATTAATCCTATGAATATGAGGAGCTGCTAAGAGGTTTTGAAGAGGGAAGAAGCAAAGCCAGTGTATGTTTCTGATTTCCCTAAGGCTCATGGATGCATGAGGTATACAGAGAACATTAAGGAAGAAGGGTGCAAAGGCTGACGAGCAGGGAGAAGGGCTACAAAACTCTGTCTCCTGGGCAGGACACAGCCTTTCCAGTCAAGACCTCACAGCAGCTTCGGATGTACAAATGTGGATTAGAGGATGAGCGATAGATTTTTTGCCAGCGATAGATTCAGGGAAAGGAGGGCATTGCCTTCAGTTATGTACCCACCAGTGACCCTAAAAGGTTATAATAGATAGTTTCAATCCAGTGTTCACACAGATGTCCTTGATTGAACTAAATGAGTCACAACCAAAACTGAAAGGCTTGAATCTAGTAAAGGACCTGTTGGGGGATATTATTAGGGATGAGGCGGTAAGGGAAGAGAATGATCAAAATGTATTATATACATGTTTGAAACTGCCAAAGAACAAACTTATTAATACTTAAAAAAAAGATTTCCCTAACAATAGTGTAAATAAAGGATGATGCTTTTACAGAGACCACAAATGGGAAGTTATCCTCTAGGCAAAAAAAAAAAAAACAATGATACTTCATCTCAATAGAAGCATTCTTTCTTTATGTGAATTAGTTATCTATTTCTTAAATAACAAGTTGCTCCTAAGCCTAGCAGTTCAAAAGAAGAAATCTTATCACATGTGTTTCTGATGGTCAGGGAGCTTAGCAGGCTGGTTCTAGCTTCACGTGTGTTTTGAGGTTGCAGTTCAGATGTTGTCTGGGCCTAAAGACAGGACTGGCTCTAAACGATGTGCTTCTTAGTTCACCTGCCTGGCTGCTGGCCTCTCCCACACGCTGCCTATGACATTGTTTCCCTCAAAGCAACTGATCCCTGAGCATGAGAAAGGTAGCAAGTGAGCTCTCCCAGAATGGAAGCCACCACCTTTAAAGCCACACACTGTCATTTCTCCTGAGTATCTTTGGTTACCTAGACCAACCGGGCTTGTCAAGTCTGAAATACTTTGATGGTTTATAGGGATAAAAGGACAGAATAATTCACATAGAGACTATTCTATTAATCATTCCTCCCAGCTTCCTCTTACCTAGAACAAATAAATAAAACATTTGCTTGACTAAAAACTAAAATAGTTAAGACCGCCCTGTAAATGTTAAATTCCTTTGCAATTATTGCTTAGTTTGATGCCGTAAAATAGAATAATTTGGTTCCATGTTTGTTTTCAGGATTTAGGAATGTAATATGTAATATGATTATAGTTCAGTGTGATTTGTGCCTCGGAGTTAGTAGCTTTACTGGGAAGCAGGACACACGGAGATCATAAAGAGTCTTAGAACTGGGAAACATAGTCTCGCACAGCTTCTTGATACAGATAAGGGAGAAAACAGATAGTGGGAGGTAAATAGCTGATCCAACCCAGCTACTGAGAGAGCTGAGGCTGGAACACATTCTTCCAGATCCCAGGATGCAGTGCATTGCTAAGTGGCAGAAGTGATCTGTTCACACTACTGGGGGCATGGAAACAAGAATGACGTGGTGTTTGATGAGGGAAAGATAAATATATTAGAAGACATTTCTGTCATCTGTTGAAAGATGAGCTCATTGTGAGATAATTGTCTCTTACTTTGAGATAATTTAACACATGAGTAATTACAAAAGAAAAATCATAAACAGTGCTGTGTATTTTTTGTTTTTGTTTTAAGCAGGAACTATGTACTGGAGGGTGAAATATTTGCTTCAGTTTTCTCATTTTAAAGAATGGACAGGGCTCCATGAAAGAAGGATTCTGGAGCAAATCAGCCTAAAAAATGAACAGCACTGTTGGAGCAATAAGATGGTAGAAATACATAATATCACTCACAACACTAGTAAGATTGAAAGTATTTTTTAAATAGAATGCTTTTTGAGCATTCACTGACTATATGTTAGATAGTTTAGGACTTTTTTGGTAAAAATATTGTATTGTTAATTCCAGTCTTATTACACAGAATTAGAAGATTTTTAAGTTTTTATAAAAATTAGTTACATTATAACATATAAGCTGTAGGTAATCCAGTTAATGAACAGAAGATAGTTTGAATACCTTAAGATGTACAAATTTCACGTTAGGAATCACTGATGTAACGTTCCCTCTCCCCTCTCCCAGGCTCCCATATGCCCTGTGCGGATGGTCACAGCTCTAGCCAAAGTGATTCAGGTTAATTTCCCAAGCTACACCTTCTGCCATCTCCCTCCAGTTGCCTTCATTTTCATCCACTTGGACTTGCACAGCCATGAGGGACTGTTTTCCAACATCTGCAAACCCAGAGTGATTGCACATGGGCTGGGCTTTGAGGGGGCAGGCAGGTTGATAAGATGCATGGTAACCCTGGTGATTGGGCCTTTGATGGTAATTCTTCTACTAAAGGCCCACAGGCTTGGGCACCTAAACTCCAGCAAAGATCAGTGTTGAAGTTATCATGGAGCATCAGTAGTTTATAGTTGTAGGTTTAAGGTTTAAGTTCAGGTTCAAGTCTCCCCTTTTAAGGACTAACTGTGTATTAAATATATTTCTGGGTTTGTTGGTATATAGTTTACTGTAACAGTAAATTTTTATTTATCACACATATATTTATTAATACTTAACAATTACCTAACAATTGTCTATAAAATTTCTAAATCCTAAACCCAAACCCTAATTCTGAAACCTAGCACCTAAAACTTCTTAGTACCTATAATTCAAGCATTTAACATTAACCTAAGGTTTCTCAAAAGGATATTTTTCTCTGAGCATGGTTCCTGATGGTCTTGATACAATTTTTCAGTTTTAAAGTCCCTGAATTTTCTTTGTCACCTTTGTGGTCTTAAGACCAATTAACATATGAAAGTTTCCCAGGTGGCTCACCTATTCAGATGTTTATGGCCTGCACAGGCCCAAAGTCCCAGAGCTCTGCATTTAAGCACTCCCGAATCTCAGGGAGAATCTGTCTCCTCTCCAGACCCGAAACCGGTCAATATCAGAGGGTGAAACTTTCTGATGAGATTGTGATGCATGTTTTTCTGCCAGTCAAGGAAAATGTTGTTGAGTGAATCAGGAACCGAAGACAGAGCCACCCCCCACACCCCAATCCATGTGGATCCTGCCTTAAATATCTTCACCTGTTGGCAGAAGCTTTTGTGCACTTTTCAAGTTATATCCCTGTGCTCAGTCTTTTTCAAAAGTTTTTTGCAGAGGGGCGTGAATTCACAGGCGGTCAGCAGATGTACGCAGGTGCCTCAGGGTATGTCATTAGATGCTTTTCACAGAGAGCTGTGAAATGACAGCAGACTTCTGGAGGGCGGGCACCTCAGGGGGGCATGTCCTGCCCCTAGCCCTAAGATCAAAGAGGTCCTAGTTCCCAAGGACATGTAAGTAAGTCTTTTATCTTAAAGTCCAGCCTTATTCCTAGTTCCCTATGCTATTATATGCTAACACTAGACCTACCACAGTTTACATTTGGTCCTCACAGAGCCTAAACGAGATAGGCATTAGCCATACTTAACTATTAAGGTAACCAAGAAGATTTAAGTGATCGTAACTGGACATCACGGTCCATTGCAGCCAATATTCTGTAGACCAAGCACTTGCTGTTAATATATTTAGCCTTTCTCTTAGGCACAGTATATGAGTGAGTGAAGACTGGAAAACTAAATGCTGGTTTGTTATTGTAATTGCAGAATAGCAGGTACTATGTTGATGATCTCATCAACTGTGATGGGCGAGAAAGGGGACGCACTTCTGTTCACAGTAGGACTTGCTCACAGAGTAATTTCTTACGTTTCTCATGATAAAGGAGACGGGCTGTTTTCACCACTGTGTCAAAGTATCAAGAAGCATGAGGACTATAAAGTAGGGCTTCATGAGAATTTATCTAATTAAAGACCTTTATGTAAATTCATTCCATCCAAATTTAGAAGACATCAATTTCAGAGTTTGCTTACTGTTCCTTGGCATTTAAATATACAAAATTCCCTTTTAGAAAACATTCTCCACAAGTAACCATCAGTCACTTACATAAACTAGCCTGTCTCAGAACAATAAACCAGTTCTGTATTCAAATAAAACATGACATTTAGTAGTAGAGAGAAAGAGTCTGTCTCCTTACATTTTTGTCTACATTTCTTTGTGTGTGACCATTTATTTTCCCAGGAAAACTGGCTCTCACTAAGTCTGTGGTAGCTGTTAGGAGCCATTAAAAGAATTAGGTCATGAACATGATAAATCTCCTGTCCACCATTCCAGGGATGGTTAATCTTGCTTTTTTTCCCCCCTTCTGACAGTTGGGATAGCTTGTCAGTGCCGCCTTCTCCATTTTACTTCAGGGAGTCCCATCTTGCATACAGTTAATCAGTAAGTGCCTTTGCAGGTAGTCAATTCAAGTCACATTCCTGAAGCTCTCATCATTGTGTTAGTAACGGAGAGATACCAGCCTGAAAACCGTATACATCCCAAGCTCTACATAAGCCCATGTATGGTATAGTAGAACATTCTAGCTGTACTTGAAGATGGGATAATGTTCATGTATCC
The DNA here is from genome assembly GCA_907164525.1 of Lophiomys imhausi. Classification (NCBI taxonomy): domain Eukaryota; kingdom Metazoa; phylum Chordata; class Mammalia; order Rodentia; family Muridae; genus Lophiomys; species Lophiomys imhausi. Next base: position 1,908,995 of record CAJQZJ010033821.1, on the reverse strand, counting down.
AGTTAGCTGTAGCGGTGATCTTTGAACTAGCATAGTCTGTTAGTTCCAAGTGAGAGAAACCGTCTGTGGACAGCTTTAGGCAGGATTTCTGGGAAGGCCAAAGAATCTGACAGACATTCCTTAAACAGAATAAAGCCACATAGATGATAGCTTACATGGCTGGTCTCACTGATTCTGAACTCCCCTTCCAGCAGTAAAGTTACAGCTATCTCCTACACTATTTCCAGGGCTACCACAAATCCAAAGAGACTTCATCACCTTGGTGTAACTACATTTTTATTTATATTTACATATTATTAATACTTAACAAATCCCTATAAAGTTCCTCAATCCTAAAACCCAAACCCTAACCCTAATACCTATAATCTAACTAAGAATATCTTAATTCCTAAAATAATATCTAAAAAAAACAAACACTTAACACTAACTTAAGTTTCTTAAAAGGATATTAATTCTCTCAGGTTAATTTTCTGGGCGTGGATCCATATGGGTGGCTAGTTCGAACAGGTCTTTCAATCTTAAAGTCTATGAGTCTTATATGTCAGATGGCAAGGCCAGTTTATAAATTTGATTGAATTGGGGTGGTGAAAACTGAAAATTAATTAATGTAGTTATTTGTAAGTATAAACTGTAATATTAGGCCAGCGGAGTAGCCGGCGGCTTGGCAGAGGAGCAGGCGGTCTGGCCTGAGTGCCTTAACCGGCTGCCTAACTTATCCTGGAGAAAGAGCCCCGGGACCAAAGGTGACCTACACCACCTATAACCTAAACTCTGTTAATTAATATAAGTTGTTATATTAGGCTGGTAGAATTACCTGCGGCTTGGCAGGAGATTCGCCTGGGCTCAAGGGGAGTCTGGGAATCCAACAGCCCGGGACTGCTTGGACTGAGGGCCTATAAGCCGCCACAGTCTTTTCCCCAATAATTAAACACACCAAGACCTTTTAATATTTTAATGCTTAGCCATTAGCTGGGAAGACTCTCAATTAGCTACTCTAAGTTAACCCGGATCGGATCACCTAATTCCAAACCACCATGTGCCAGTCGTCTGTCTCCTGTGTCTCCTGGCGGAAAGAGAGAGTCTGTGTGTGTGTGCTGAGTTCCTGTGCTGATCTGAGGAAGTCCTGCCTTCCTATATTCTTTCCGTCCAGCTAATTGGCCATAAGCGACTTTTATTAACCAATCAAGAGAATGCCTCAGAAGGGGCGGGAACCAGATCTCAGCATTGAATTCAATGTATCAGAAACAATATTAGACCTTCCCTCAACAGGGCGGCCTTTAAATCAGGCAAGAGTTGCCTCTATAGCCCTAGGGCCCAATTGTTTGCAAGATGAAAAGTTTCTTGGGCTCACCTTCTGATGCTCTGGGGCTCAAAGGTCTCTGCTCTGGTGTTTTGGACATCCAATGCTTTTAGGTCAGTGTTCTGGAGCACCAAGGGGGGGTCTGACTTTACTTTCTCCACGAGTGAGGATTCCTGGCAGGTCAACACAGAGCCTCATGGGCTTCCGATTTTAAATCCCTTGTGTTGTAATGATCTCTGCTGTGAATTCCGGCATTTCGTTGCCATAGTTCTTCAGGGGCTTTCAAAGGCACGCCCCTCCATAACAGTGCATGATCAATGATGTCATCTGTTTTTGGTAGGCTTTCAAGGTACACCCTTCAATGGTAAACAAGTCTGATTGGATCAGCTCATATCTTTTACCTGAGACGCCAAACTTCCAAAATCCCTAATCTTACCACACCTTGGCTCCTTTGTGGTCTGAAATGAGTGCATTTGATTGGCAGATGTGGTTACACTTAATTACATGAAAGTGCCAGAATGTGGGAACTCTAGCCTACATCCCAGCACTCAGCAGGTTATGACAGGAGATTTCAAGCTCAAGGCCAGCCTGGGCTGTATAGTGTGACTGCCAGAGAGAGATGGGGAATAATAACACATACACACACACACACACACACACACACACACACACACACACACACACA
>CAJQZJ010033821.1:1869381-1907000 GCA_907164525.1 Lophiomys imhausi | reverse complement strand
CACACACACACACACACACACACACACACACACACACACACACACACTCACAAGGGAGTCTGAGATATAAAGTATCTGGGCACTACACACCAAACTCTGGTTTACAAGGTTGGAGATTCGCAACACGTAGGGTGGAATTCCAATGGCTTAGAGTTCCTCTGTTAATAGCATTTTGAATAATCAGAGGTTAAACACTGGAGGTAAAGAGCCAGACATATTACTAAAGGAAGAAATCTAATGAGATTAGTTAATATCACCAAAGAAGAACCTGTTCTCTAACGCATCTGATCCAGCACAATGAGAGGCTGGGTGATGCTTGCGTTCTCAGGTGTCAGTAAGGTCTGCAGAATTGTGCCTGCCTGGATGGGTTAGTCTTTATAATGTCTAGGAAAATAACCCAACTCAAAGCTTTTAGTTCACATCCTGGTCAGCCCTTACCCAGGTGAGCAACGTGTAAGAAGTAGCTCAGTTAGTGAACACCCTAGGTCTATTAAGTGAGCAAGCTGAAGTCAGTAAAATGTGTTGCTGTTTTTGTTTTCTTTTGTGATTTGAGACAAGATATTATCATGTAGTGCAAGCAGACCTCAAGCTTGTGGTCCCCCGCTTCAACATCCCAAGTGGTAGAATAATGTAAGTCATCTCTAAACTCCCCTATTAGCACGCAAATAATGTAACTTGTATATAATGGGCTACTGAAATTATTGTTTTCTATGTATGTTGGTTTTGTGTTTTAAAAGGGACATAAATTGGGCTGGGGACATAGCTCAGTTAGTTAAAATGCTTGTCACACAAATAAAAAGACCTGAGTGCACATGAGAATGCCAGATAGTGGCACATGCTTGTTATCCAAGTACTGGAGAGACATGCAGGCAGATCCGTGGGATTTGCTGACCATCCAGTGTAGTCTGCTTAGTGAGCTCCAGGTCAGGGAGAGACAAGGAGGAAAACACCCAAGGAATGACACATGAACACCCATGCACTTTTGTCCTTTGGTCCACACATATACACACACAGTGTGCATAATTTCATAAGCTTATTTTTATGTCAACAAATTTTCATGAAGTTAAAGAATCGGATCTCTGCCTCTTGTTTAGTTTGTTTTTTTTGTTTGCTTTTGGTTTTATCTTGTTTGGTTAGTTAGTTGACTTTGCTTTTAGAATTGTACTTTCCTACACCGGGTGGTTTGGGCATCCAACTTGGAGCAAGTGAGACACTCTGTGACTTGTCATCATTGTCACCCTCATCAAAACATTTCTGATTTCCAGTAATCTGTTTCTCAGACTGTAAGCTGTGCCATACTCTACTTAAAGTTCAAGGAGTGCCTTTATGTTAAAGAAAGACAGTGTTTCTTCCAAAAATTATATTATTTCTACATGAAATACAAGATTCTCCATCTTTCTAGTAAGGGTATTAATTTTGTGACATCTGGGGTCCATTGGAGGGTCCTTTTCCTGAATGGATTCAATTAATTCAGTGGTGGGAGGGTTGCAGACTGTTTTCACACTTGGTGAACACATTGTTTAATTATGTAGAACTCAGAAGTCATAAGATCCTTAGAACACTTCCCTCAACTGTATTTAATTGTGTCATGGAAAGAAAAGACAGTCTGAAAATCAGTTCTGAAAATCAGTTTTATAAGCAGGTCTGACCATAGCTTTTAAAACTATCATAATTCTGAATATTCATTACTATGCAATAGTCCATCCTATTAAGAGATAGCACTAAAATTATATGATTTGTGGCATTGTGGCACATGTCATTAATCCTAGGATTCAGGAGGCAGAGGTGGGTGGATCTCTTTGAATTTGAGGCCAGCCTGGTCTACAAAGTGAGTTCTAGGACTGCTGCCAGGGCTATGTAGAAAGACCCTTTCTCAAAGAAAAAAAAAAAGAAAGAAAAAAAAATACATATATACACCACTAGAAAGAAATGCTTCCCATGTAATTTCTTTCCTTCTCCTTAGCAAGATTGCTGATTTTACTGATGAAAAATTTTGGCCATGCCGGGCGTGGTGGCACACGCCTTTAATCCCAGCACTTGGGAGGCAGAGGCAGGCGGATCTTTGCAAGTTCGAGGCCAGCCTGGTCTACAAAGCGAGTCCAGTACAGCCAGAGCTGTTACACAGAGAAACCCTGTCTCGAAAAACCAAAAAAAAAAAAAAAAAAAAAAATTTGGCCAGTGTAGATTTTGTTGGGTAGGGGAGACAAGGGATTTTACCTAGGGTCTCCCGCATGCTAAGCTATACTAGCTGAGCTATAGCCCCAGAATAAATGTTATTTTAAATAAAAAGTGCAGCATGCAAAGGAATATTTCTCTCCCTCCTAAATCATACTATAACCTTCAGCTTCCATTAACATTAACTCCATTAACAAATGGAGTGACCCTGAATGAACTTCAGGAATTCATTCCCTCAGGAGGACTTATTGAGTTAGTTTCTCAAGTCATGATGGGTTTCTTAAAATAAAAAAAAAAAAGGCCTTATTTCTACCCGTGACCTCTTAAAGTTCATCCCACCCCATCTGATTCTCCAGTTGTGCTTCCTATCAGTCCATCATTCCGTTCTAGCACATAGCCCTTCTTGCTTTTCCTCACCTCAGCTCCTATTTCTTAGAGCTTCTTCATCTCCCTGGAACCATTTTACCCACCACATGCCTCATTCTTTCAGTTCTTTCATTTCCTGCTTTGCCATCTCTACTATAAAGTGGCATTCTGTTGCCACCTTTCACAATATAGCAAGGAATATCAATGATGTTTGAAAAAGATTGATGTGCGGACAGGGCAGAGGATGACATAGGCAGACAGAGTGCTAGTCAGCTCCCTGTTGCTGTGGTGAAATGCCTGAGGTGACCACTCAGAAGGAAGAGAAGGTCATTCTCGCTCCCTGCATGGCAGCCAGGAGGACAACACAGGGTACAAAGACCCAGTGAGATCACTTCCTCCCATTAGCCTCCCCCTAAAGATTTCAAGGACCCCCTTTAGCCAGTACCACTGGCTAAAAGATGAAACTCAACAAATGGGTCTTTGGAGACCTTTTAGAGGCAAACTATAAAGTGGCATTTAGATTAGACCTGGGTGAGCCAGAGCTACATCAAGGAGCTTTCACATTCATTCAGGTATAAATTTTGATAGTTATCTGACCCAAAAGACAGGTCAGGATAAATGTACCCTACCTCTCCAGAACACAGGATTCAAGCAGAAAGAGGGAAGTAAATCTCTAAAACCACATTTTCTGTTAACCATTGAATTAACATCATTTTAAAAGGATTTGCTCAACTGTTTGCAGATCGTCTTATTCATTTTATCATCTCCCATGAGTCTTGCTCATGAGAAATGTTTTTGTAATGAATACAACTCAACATTTTCTTGTTGATGAAGGAGAGTGGTTTCCTTGAGATCCTCTGTGTTTAGTAGAGGGGAGGTATCTCTGTAAGAACTAAACTAGAAAACATCTGCCTATTAGTCTCTTTCCCTAACTAGTTTTCTTTGTATTTTCAGTGATATTTGTAACTTCCCACCCCCTTTTTTCCTGCCTCTACCTTTGGGTAGAGAAGTCTCATGGATCTTTCAGAGTTCATGTTAGCACTCGCTGATACACTGCTGTTACCTTCCTCCCTTGCTTGTCTCTTAGTGCCCAGGCATTTGTTTAGAGCCAGTTTTGTTGCATTCTGAGTTCATGTTTTCTGGAATGTCTAAGAGGTTTTCTTCACACACATGTTGTGTTCACATCTTAATGCTGAGAATACCTTTCAGTCTACTAAACTAATGGATTTGTTTTTCTCAGGTTTGATTTAGTTGGTCCTACTATGAAAGTAAATACCAAAGAAAGAGAAAATCTGTTTCACAAGGTTGTGCAAAGAACAGATGTTTCATGACAGTCAGATGTTTCGTTTTCTGTTTTGGTGTTATATTCTAAAGGGTGATATCATTCCACCACTAGGGACACTAACCACACTGTCCTACAGTAACTCATGTTGTCCTAAGGAAGAGTCAGGACCAGCTCTCACATACTCTGCTCTTTTCTTGAACAATGTTACACAATCTTTGTAGCCAAGGATGGCCTCCAGTGTAGCCCCATACTGGCCTTCAACTTATAATCTTCTTGCCTCAGCCTCTCAAATCCTAGGATTTAAAGAGATCTGATTTCAGAGGTAAATATAATAGATACTGTACTCAGTGGTCAAGGAAGACAGATGTAGATGTGTTTCATGGTTAGTGTAAATTTGTAGCAAAGTTCTTTAGATGAATAAGTATTTAACCAACAGAATCTTTTTTTATTCCATATTAATCACAAGAGAATGTCCTAACCCCTACAAATGCTAATGCAAGAGACTATGCTTAAATCTGTTGGGTCACATAAAAAAAATTCACATCATATTTGGGGTGGGAGCCTGGTGGAGCTGGACCTATGCAAGCAGCCATAGTTTTCTGTGGGTAACACACACATGTACGTGCAGGGCTTGTTGAGAGAAGAAGGGTTTCACTGGGAGAAAGATCAGAGAGTAATTGGGGGTGAAAATGGCCTTATATAGATGTATGAAACTGTCCAAAATATTAAATGATACTGAAATTTGAAAAAGCATTATTAAAATTATACTGTAAATTAAAAGGCCAAATCATTAAAACATACAGCAAAACAAAGTTAATTAAAAAGATATCCTAAAATCATGCAATTTGCAACCAGATGGATGGAACTAGAAAAGCTTATCCTAAGTGAGCTGACTCATACCCAGAAAGATACACATGGTATGTATTCTCTTATAAGTAGATATTAACCATATAGCATAGGACAGTCATCCTTCAACCCACAGAGCCAAACAGATAAGAACATAGCATAACTATCCTATGAAAAACTCTACCCAGCAGTGATTTCATGGACCCTTGCAGGTTAATGGTGCACCTACCCTAGATGGGGTGCCATATCAAGCCCCAGTACAGGAGGAAGCTCTTGACCCTCACATTCTGATGATCTGAGGGAGTATGTATGTATATGTGAGGGCCCACCTCATCTGAGGAGAAGGAGAGTACCAAGTAGAGGAATAATGAGGGAGGGAGGGAGGGAGGGAGAGAGAGAGGGACCAGTAGAGGAGGAGGGAGGAGACCGTGTTCAAGAGGTAACTAACAAATTAATTTTTAAAAAGGGAGTAACTAAGCATAAAAATATAATAAAAATAAAAGATAAAATTTTCAAATGATACCTTACCAAAGGCATACTTGCCTTACAAGAAAAAAAAGTCCTAACAAATGAAGATATCCAGAGAGAAGCATGCATATTCGTGTGGACTCTAAGATAGGTGCCATAAATGGTGCTGTGGCTTGAATATTGAAATTCTGAAACTTTTCTTTCAGAGTAGAGCTGAAGTGTGACCAATTCTTACACTCCCAGCTCATCTCTGATTGGCTTCCGCTACCATTCTCGCTCGGCAGATGACCATTATACTCTCCTATTCATCACATAGCAAGAGAAAAGGAAGAGCAGTTACAAGGAGACATTCTTAAAATATGAGGAACTTAAAAATTTTTTTTTGTATGGATATGAGTGTATTGCCTGCATGTATCTGCATGCATCATGTGTGTGCAGTGCCTGTTGAAGCCAAAAAAGGCCAACAAAACCCCTGGAACTGAAGTTACAGATGGTTATGGGTGTGAGCCATCATGTAGGTGCTAGGAACAGAACTCAGGTCCTGGGTAGGAGCAGAGTACTCTCACCTGTCCAGCCCCACATAAGGGAAATTAAATCTGTAACATCTTTCTGAACCAAGAGTGCATACAGATTGGTATTTGCCATGTTTCAATTGCTACCTCTTCCCCCTGCCTTAGACTTTTTTAATTTCTATTTTGTGTATGGATTTTTTACCTGCATGTATGTCTGTGAACCACATGTGCCTGTTGTTTGAGGTCAAAGAAGGTGTCGGATCTCCTAGGACTGAAGTTACAGATGACTGTGAAATGCCACATGGGTGCTAGGGATTGAACCTTGGTCCTCTGGAAAAGTAGCCAGTGCTATTGACTGCTGAGCCAACTCTCTAGCCCTGCTACTTCTTCTTAAGAGGTCACAGAGCTTACTGTCATGGGGAAGCATCCAGAATCAGACCTAAGTTCAAATCTGGTGCTTCCACTTCACAGCTGTGTGTTTGCCTCATAATGTTTTGGTTTGGTTGGGTTGTTGTTGTTTTGATAATATACAACTTTATTTTGTTTTTGAGATGGGGTCTTGCTATGTAGCCCTGGCTGGCCTGGGCTCACTGTGTAGACCAAGATAGCCTTGAACTCACAGAGATTCATGGCCCTCTGCCTCCCAAGTGCTGGTATTAGAGTTTGCCACCATGCTCACCAATTATAAAGGCTGTTTTAAGGATTAAATGAGCAGTGTATGTTGGTTCCCACCCTCTTTTTATGACCTTTCCCACTGATCATTACTATAAACCATTACGCTTCTTTCTCCTTTAGTATTTTATTGCTTTTTGTATGTTTGGTTGCACTAATTTCTGAGCACACATCACCGCAGAAGTATGTTCCTCAGTAATATAACCACAGTTAGTCCCAATAAAAAGCAGGGTACAAATTGAAAGCTATGTAGGAAATGTAGCAAATTCTTCAATAATCACTTCCTAATCCTCTCTTTCTCCAGAACCTTTCTGAACAACCTATTTCTGAAAATTCTGCAGGAGGCTGTACCGTTGTGTTGCCCAAAAAGTCACTTTTGGCATAAGAGCCTGGTTTGGAAATTCTACCTTTACCTTAGGCTTGTTTTTCAGAGACAAACCACAGCTCTTAACAGAAGTGGGTACACTTTATAAATTGAACTTCTATGGGAAATATTCTTCTGTGTTTTAATCTTAACTGGCAGATACAAGTCAACAGAACTCTTATCTCCTGAGGAAATATATTAGAACATGTAAAAATTTAGGGCTGCAGCATCTGTTTCTTGTTGCTGATATGCTCCACCGTCTCTGTTTCCCACATCACCACTAGACCGTCCTATTCTGGCAAATCCCATGTCTGTCCCGCGCCTTCGTTCTCTAGCCTTTCAGCATTCATCCTCAGCTCTGTGATTGCCTCTTCTCCGCTCCTTGCTCCTTGGCTTGTCTGCCCCCTTGCCACCTCACACTTGGTTCTCCCGAAGCACTGCAGTCACCCAGACTTGATGTGCTTCCTCAGCTCAGGCTTAGGCACTCTAGGATTTCCCCAGCTCAAACGAATCCTTCAGAGTCTGACTCAAGTGAACCCTCCTGAGAAAGCCTTTCTTATATTTTTGGTTGTGAGCCTAACCTTTAAGGGCTCGGCTATCACCTTCCTCCCCTCACCCCTGGCTGAGTAGGCACCCTGCCTCCTTGCTGTCACTGTGCCACATCCCTCCCCACCTCACACTTAGGTGCTGCTCCATGTGTTTACATAGGTGCTCTTTTACTAGATGGCAGATGCTTTGATGGGGGCCGGGTCTTACTGATCTCGGCTTCTCCAGCACCCAGCACACTGCCTAGCACACAACAGCTGCTGTATAAATATTTATGTAATTGAATCATATTGATTGTAGGAACAAGCCTTCATCGGGAGAACATACCTGTTGCCTTAAAAATCTGGGGAAAAACACATTCATAAGACCCTATTAATTGAATATGCTGAATTATATTAAGTTGGGAGTTTTAGTCTCTGCTTTAAAAATAAAGATTAAATTAAGCAATATTTGTAGCTTTTTAAAGGTTGTGTAATATCTGCTAGTGCAAGACCCTAGGTGGTGACTGTACTTTGGTTGTTTAGGGTTTGTGAGGCCCAACTGCGACTGAGGTGTCTGCGTGTTGGGAGGTATTTTGACCGGGTGAGCTAATGGTGTGAAAGTAAAGAGTCAACTGCTGATGTGGGGAAGAAGTTAGGTGCCCTTGGTTGCCTCTTCTACTTTAACCCCCCCGCCCTTCCCCAAGACGAGGAGGTTCTCTCTGAAGAAATTTGTAGCCTACACTTTCTAAGTCATAAACCAACCCAGCTTTCAAGCTGTATCTTGACTTCTGTGGAGACTAACCATAACCCATACGAACTATGCTGTGGATCCAGTTGCTTAACAGGGAGGGCACCAGGGCTTTCATTGAAGAAGCCCAGAAAACAATATCAAGGATTCGGGTTTAAAAAAAAAAAAAGACCAAGTTACAAGAAGCTGATTGGACAAATTTGCTTTAAAAATGAAAGGGAGATAGGAAAGTTGCCAAATTTTTTAGTGTTTTTGAAACACCAAATGAGGACTTTAATGCTTGCCACCGTTTCTTCTCTGAAAATGTTTCTGCTGCATGATAGAGATCTGCTGCTGCTACAAGTTAGCATCCTCCTGCCCCCCTTCTTCCTCCCCTTCCTCTCTCTGCTTTTCCTCTACCTCCTGTTCCTCCTCCTTTCCTCCTTTATCTGTGATTGAACTTAAAAAAAAAAAAAAAGAAGGTGGTTCTGGACACTGTTTTCAGGACATACAGATAAATCTGTTGCTTTCCCTTGTGGCCTGTCCCCCTGGATTCCTTTCATTGTCTTAACATCAGTCTTCATCACACTTGTGTGAACAGTAGGAACACTGCAGTCTTTCTTTTTGTACAATGATGTTGCAAGTATTCACTCCTCAACCCATACATTGCCCCAGGAAAGCAACAGTCATTGTAAACTGATAAACAGTGGATAATGCATCGATTTCCTCTCCATAAGAACATGAAGCATTGGAAAGAAGGCCAGGCTAGACCTCAGGATTACTGATGCTCAGAGATACTACCTGTGCTCTGAAGTGCAGAGGCACCTTTCATGCCTTGCTGTATTGAAAAGTGTGTGTTGTGTGCTGAAATAGGTGCTTGGCATAATTAACTCTTGAAATAACCATATGGTTAGGTATTAGTTTCTCTGTTACAGATAAAGTTACAAAAACTAGCTAGCTGATAACAGGAAGAGCTAGCCTTTAGATCTATCACGGATGGTAAAGCCTGACATGAACCCTGTACCACACCAACTCCCACATGGTAATAGCCTCAGATTTTATAGCTTTTAGCATCCTGAAAACCTTCCACAAATACTATCACAGTTAATCCTTAGAAGAACCCAACTTTACTGCCATCTGAGAAACCTTATCCAGCAGATAATTAGGCAAAACACAGGGAGTTTGAAGAAAAGTTAGGGGAAGGTTTGAGGAAGCCAAAGGAATCAAGGACTCCACAAAAAGACCCACATAGCCAATTAACTTAGACACAAGGTAGGTTAAAGAGACTGAACCACCATACAAAGAGCTTGCATGGGCTGGTCCTAGGCCCACTACACATATGAAGCTGATGGGATGCTTGGTCCTCAAGTGGATCCCCTGACAATTGGAATGGGGTCTGTCCTGGACTTAGATGATGTTGCCTCCCTCTGGAGTTCATGTTCCTAGCAGAACTGCCTTACTTGCTTCGATGGAAAAGGAGGCACTTAGTCCTGATGTGGCCTGATGTGCCAGAGTGGGTTGGTACTGCGTGGGAGGAGGGTATGGAGGAAATGAGTGGGAGGGCAGGGCTGGGAGGAGGGGGGGGAGGGGGATGGGGATTAGAATGTAAAATAAAAAAAAAATCTTAAAAAAGAAAACCTTGCAGGTGTGAATTGCTACCCTGTGATTGGTTATTATATATCTGGTGTAACTCCAACAAAATAAGCCAATTCCAGTCAAATTAAAGTAAAAAGGGCAAGTTTATTTGGGAACCAGAGCTCCTGGGTGAGTCCAACAGCCTCAGGGGATGAGACCAGAGGGAGTCGCATGTGGATTAAGGGGGGAGGGGTTTTATAGATTGCAGGTAAAGAAGAATGACATATCCCTCATGACCTGGACTCTGGGTGCCATAGGGAATGCCAGGAATGTGGAGCTGGTCTTCCTGGCGCCATTCCCATACAAAGTCCTTCTGGCTGGGTGAAGTTGGAAGGGGAAGGGGGATGGGATTTTACTGGGCCATGTGGGGGGTGGGGAGGTGGCCAGGAATTCCAACCTAACACCCTGTAAAGTGGAGTAAATAAGCTGTCAGAGAGTGGCATTACAGGTCATAGCTGAGCTCCTGCTCAGACCCTCCCTTTGCATCCCATCTCATCTAATAAAGGACTCAATCTGTGTGACCAAGAATGAAGCAGGTCCTCTGCCTCTCTGCAACCTCCTGTCCTTACACTCTGTCCTACCTGTACCAGCCTCCTTTTCACTCAGATCCTCAGGGCGTGCTCCAGCCTCAAGGCCTTTATACTTACATATCCCAACTCTTTTCCCAGATGTAATGCTCTTTTCCTAGATACTTGCTTGGTTGCCTTTCTCAGTTCTGTAGACCCTAACCAAAAAGTTCCTCTCAATGGCCTACCCCAGATGACTTTGTGCTTCCAGTGTATCCTGTACCATTTCATATCCATTTCATGCCTTCCTTTTACCCTTAGTCTTCCATCATTTTCAAACACTATTTACTTATTTCCTATCTACTCTAGCCTCACCATTAGAATGTAAAGTCCGTGAGATGACACTTTGTGTCATTGCCCCCCCCCCCCTTCAGTTCAAACACCTAGACCAGGCTTGGCCTGATAGTGATTCAGTAAATATTTAATGAATGAAAATAGACTAGAAAGTGGAAGATGAAAGAGGCTTTTCCTGACAATGATATGTCCCGAAAGTGTCCCAGCATAGTTACCCTAGTCCTCTGGTTGATATTTCAGGCTTCTTCAGTTTGGAGTCTTAGTAGGCTAAAATCCAGAAAAAGTTTTAAGTGATAAGTAAAACCCTGTTAATTATGAGTACTTTTTAGGTGATTTGCATCTTAAGCAATTGTTCCTCAGTCACTGTACAATGGAGGATGTAGGCCAGCCTTCCTTTGGATTGTCTCCAAGAAGCAGTAAAAATGAGAATAAATTACAGAACTTAAACTGAAAGAATTTCTGGACCTCAGATTCCTAAGTTCTAAAATGAGAGAGTATGTAATTTCTAAGATTGGCACAACTCTAACTTGAATCATCACAAAAAATGTGTGAAATACCTAGTTTTCAGCCGGGCGGTGGTGGCGCACGCCTTTAGTCCCAGCACTCAGGAGGCAGAGGCAGGCGGATCTCTGTGAGTTCGAGGCCAGCCTGGTCTACAAAGCGAGTCCAGGACAGCCAGGGCTGTTACACAGAGAAACCCTGTCTCAAAAAACCAAAAAAAAAAAAAAAAGAAATACCTAGTTTTCTTTATAATTCAGTTAATTCTGTGTGTATAAAGTATTCAGCTTATTCTAGAAATGGACATGGATCATTCTATAACTTCCCTTAATTACTGTGTGCTTGATTCTTCCTTCTAATATGCAAAATGTAGCCCCCCCCCCGTTTTATACTGAGGATGTCTGAGCTCATGTAGCCAGCTTTGCCACAGGGAAACTCCAAGCACTGCTTCCTCTGGGTTACCCACAGGCTAGACAAGCCAGAAAGCAGGCCAGGAAACTCAGGCAGTAATAGGCTTGTCTGGACCTGCAAAGGAAGATGTCTGCAGCATGGTCCTGCACCCCTCTGCACCCTCAATTAAGAACAGACACCCATAAGCCAGGCCATTGGCTGTCTAACGCTACACGAATTTTGGCAAAGAAGGTTAAGTGCAATGTTTGACGTTGCTCATTTCTCTGTCAGAAATCTCCCTGAGAGAGAGTGAAGTGCAGTTCCTTAGAGACTGTACAACTTAGAGCACGAGGCACCTTTTCAAGCTTATTTCTGAATGTGACCTGCTAAGTGCAGAACTGGAGTAAACATTGGAAACTGGTTCCTATTAGACCACTGCACTATGGCTAAAGATTCAGTGAACCTTCAGCCTTGGCAATACAGGACAAGTCTGAAAGGAAGAACCCAAATTAGTTACTGAAGTTGGGATCTGATCCATAATTTATGCTAAAACTTGTATTTGAAAACGGTAGCACCCTTGGTCACCCTTGTCTTACTCTATTTCCATTAGCTCTAGAAGGAATTAGTCTTTGAGCATCTTTATATATGTGCATGTGGGTTTGAGGTAGCTCTGTGAGTTTGTTTGGACAGTTGTCTTTAAGTATTTGTAGCCATTACCCTTGCCAGTGTATCAGGCAGTGTGTTTGAACTTAGCAGTCCTGTTTGTTCTAAAACACCTCTCCATTCCTTCTCTGTTTGTTCTAAAACACCTCTCCATTCCTTCTCTGCTTATTCCACCAGACTTTTCACCAGAAGATGCGCAATTATCCCACAAGCCAGCAATAAATAGAATCCTAAAAATACATTTAGTAATTTCTGTTAGGTATAGACATACTGTGATAGTCTTCTGCAGTTTTTTTTTTTTTTTTTGGTTTTTCGAGACAGGGTTTCTCTGTGTAACAGCCCTGGCTGTCCTGGACTTGCTTTGTAGACCAGGCTGGCCTCGAACTCACAGAGATCCGCCTGCCTCTGCCTCCCAAGTGCTGGGATTAAAGGCGTGCGCCACCACGCCCGGCTTCTTCTGCAGTTTTTTATATCCCATCCTGTGAAATGTTATCAGCTCTCCCTCTACCCATGTATTTTAAGTGAGGACCTGATCATAAATTATTTGAGGAAGTAACTGTTAAATAAACATTTGGAGTAGATACATGCTATATGCATGAATATGCATTGATAAATGGTACATTGATGAGACGTTTAGGCTAAAAACAGTTCAGCTGATTCCACCCTGGTATGCCAGTGCTCAGCTATCTGCTTTTATGAGTGCATTTTTCGTGTCTCCCACCTAAGGATTTTAAATTTTTTTTTTAAAGATTTATTTGTAAAGTGTTTTGCCTGTGTGTATGTATATGTGCCACATGTGTGCCTGATAGCCAGGGAGGTCATCAGAGGGGGTTATGTCACCTGGAACTGGAGTTACTGTCAGTCCTCTGAAGGAGCAGCAGCGCACCTAACCAGCCACGCCACCTCAATATCTTTATGTAAGGTGACACAAGTTCCCAGATCTCACCCCTGCAGTCACTAACAGATGAGAGTGAATGTTAGGAGGAGCTTGGGGAGGATCCAGATTGATTTTAAGCCTGTTGTTCACACTCTTGGGAGACAGCTGTCTGACTTCTAGAAAGGGTGGGTTTTTATTGAGTTAATGAGCTCTATTAGGAGGCGCTCCATCAGCAAGCACAAGGATCTTCTATGGAGTTCAAAAATTCAAATGACATCCTTGATTTAAGAAAACTTCTTAATGGTGTGAGTCCCATAGTTACCACAAGGGATCTCTGAGAATTTGGCCTTGAAGCTCTTCTCAGACTGTGTTTGGAATACATTCCACAGGATCTGGACCCATTTCTGTTTGTCAGCTATGATTGTCATTTTCACAGCTGACTGGAATGTTACAGATACTCAATTATGCTTATTTTTTTATTCCATATATCTTACAGTATGGCAGCTCTTATCCTAAAAACCCAACAAACTAACAAAAACTTCTTCAATTTCTGTTAATGACATTTATAAAACAAATAAAATCAAGAGATTTCCTTCACTGGACTTTACCCCTGGACGCTATCTTTCCCTCTGCTTTCTTATTTCTTTGTCAGCAGACCAGGCACATCTACTGTTCAGAGCATTTTATAACTCGCTTTTAATTTTCTAAGATGCTGCTTGGCTTCTTGCCAGCAGCGATAATACACCAAGATTTAGTCTCATAGTCATTACTGCTTCTTTTTCTGAAAGAAACAGGACAAATGGCACCAACTAACAATGTTAAAGAAAATGTTGTTTCTGTTGTCTGTTGACCTTGCTAAGGAAGACTTTATTCGATGACCAATAGATATAGAGACCTTCATCATGGGGCCTCACAGTTAGAGGAAAGGGATTAAGAATTTACAGCCCAGGGAAAGAAGGTGCCAGAGACATCAGTAACTGGAAAATTACAAAGAGGAAACATGAGAGAGAAAAGGGATTCTTGCTAGACAGCTCAGCAGAATTCTTGCTAAAGGCCAGCCAGGGTGGTTGGGTATTGCCAGTGATCAAGTACCAAGCTGTGCACTGAGTAAGATTCTTGCTCAAGCCGAGTTCTACAAAAGTTGAAAAGAAGATGCTCAAAGGAACCCAAATAACATTAAGGAGAGAGACTGAGCAACCTGCTAAGAAGAAGAATCTTTGAGGACTCAAAGGATACTAACTCCACAATGAGAGAGATGTCTATATGCCACTTTATATTAACTCAAAAAAAAAAAAAATCTGTTCTCGTAAGGAAGCAACATTGTTATAAGGAACTGAGGGAACTAAACACATACGAATACTCAGAGGCTCTGGATTTTTAAATTTAATTTAATTAAAATAAATAAAAATAAATTTAATTCAGGTTGGGGATTTCTGACATGTCAGTGGAATAAAAGATTCATTCTGAACAGCAAATAATGTTACAGATATTGACAGACAGAGCCCGGCCTCTACCATGTTCTTAAGTGTACTTCTGCTGCAAAGAGGAAGGAAGCAATTGCCCACCTAAAAACTGAATCTGGGTTTGGGAAATCGCTCACTCACTTAAATACTTGTTATTCAGTATGAAGACTCAGGTCTTGGTGGCGTATGCCTGTTATCTGGGTAAGTGGGGTCACTGGAAAGCTAGCTAGCCTGCTTGGCAAGCTCCCGGCCAGTGAGACATCCTGTCTCAAAAAACGAAGGTAGACTGTTCCTGAGGACAAGACCTAAGTTTGTCCCTTGGTCTCCATATGCATGACCATGTACAAGCACCTTCACCTGGTCACACATGTACAAACCTACATGAAATATGCACATATACACATATACAGAAACTGAATCTTTAGGATATATACTTGAGATGCCTTTCATTTATGCTTAGCACAGTTCTCTGTGTGTTCATTTCAACTTACACCCTCTTCAAGTCAGCTTCCTTTGGGGTTACTTCTGCACATTCATGTGTTCCAATAAATGTCAATAAATGAGTCTCTTCTATATACAGTAAGGATTCAGCAGGGACAAAAATGACTTTCCCCAGAGACCTGACTCCTCCCAGGAGTTTGTCTTTGAAATTAAGCCCGCTGAGCAGATGTTTCTGAGGAATCTCAGAAGTTTGTCAACTCCCACCCTCCAAATTTGTCTGTGTGTTCAAAGAGGCTGTCTACTTAGCCAGGTGTAGAAGGGAGAGACACACCATTTTTCTTAGAAAACAAAAGCATGAGGAACAGTAATCTTCGCTGTTACAAATTGATTTCTGTGTTTCTGTTTGTAAGAAAATTAATGAGGTCATCTGAAATTGTAGTGTCACATTCACTTTGACCTGCTCGCAGGGGCTCCTACTTTTGAATGAGTTTTTCTGAATCATTGTGGAAGCGCTATCATATATTATGTATATAATTTTTACAGTTTCTTAGTCCTCTCAGAATTTTTCACCTTCATGGCTGGTCAAATCACTGCCTGATCTTTATTACCTCTGCTGTTACCCAATCTGCAGATAACATTTTGCCAGGATAGCCTTGGCCTTTGAAGTCTCCCTGACTTTCTAAATCCTTCCGTTCTCAGAGTTCCTTTCACCGTGGTCTTCATTTTCTTCTCATACAGGCCATGTTTTTTAGGTCTGTATTTGGGTTCATTTCTCTTTGCACATCTCACCAAAGCCAGTTGTCTTCCCACTACCAAAATGGATCTTGGGTCCAAATATAAAGACAGTACCTGGTGTGGTTTTGTCCTTTTGGCATGCTTTTCCTGAATATCTGGTTACTGTTGCCTTTCCATGGAGAAGGCACCATCAACGACAGCACTTTCCCCTGAAGGAGGTGATTGGTTGTGAAGTTTCTAGTACAGATGTTTCCTGTGTTATCTCATGATGATAGCAGATCCTTAAGAAGCCAAGGAGAAAAGAAACCCAAACATGTTACAGTTTTATGAATAAAAATATGCCCAGATTTTTTGATAAGCTGAGAATAATTGATTCTACTGGTCCTCATTATCTCTTAACACTCTGGAATTCTTATCAGTGATAATGTAGAATCCGAGCCTGCTCAACATAGTGGGCACAGATATTGTGAAAGCCACCTCAGCATTCTGGAAAGAATATGTAATTCCCATTCATTGATTTTTTTTTTTTAAATACAAGTAAAGAAGGCTGGGCATGATGGTGTCTGTCTTTAATGCTAACACTCAGGAGACTAAGGGAGGCATATCTCTGATTTCAAGATTAGCCTCATCTACGTAGTGAGTCCCAGGCCAGACAAGGCTACATAGTAAACCCTGTCTCAAAGACAGACAGACAAACAGACAAAGAAAGAAAAAGAAAGAAAGAAAGAAAGAGAGAGAGAGAGAGAGAAAGAAAGAAAGAAAGAAAGAAAGAAAGAAAGAAAGAAAGAAAGAAAGAAAGAGGCCATAGTTTTATTCTTCTACCCATCATCATGATCATAGATGGTCTGGGTTTTACAGTGAAGGGCTTCTGAACATTAATGTATCTGCTAATATATGAGAAGGAAAGGAATTGGCTCATTATTCACCCATTAAACTCCAGTCATTTTAATTAGAAGAACCACCTGAACAAGACATGGGCTCTTGGGAGGTAGTACGTTGGAAGTGTCCTCCTCTGTTCTGGGTCCACACCATGCAGTTTAATCAGGATGTCCTCTGGCAGTGATTCTGATACTCAAAAGGATCTGATTTTTAAAACAATGATAAATACTTCTTGACTTTTCTGATTTCAGGGAAAAAAAAAAATCCCTAATCTGCTAGAATAGTTTTAAGAATGGTTTCTGTAGCCTCACTGCCTAGGTCAGGGTCTACTTTGCCATTTTCCAGCTGAGTGGTGGGGCACCAGATGTCTGTGTTTTAGTTGCTTTGTCTCAGAAATGGGAACAATAACAACAATAATCATAATCTGATTTAAAGGCTTGTTGTGAGAACAATCACTTAGCGTGATTCTTCCTAAGAGTTTGTCTTTGAAACTAAGCAATTAGGTGATCAGTGTTTTGCACATAGAAGTATTTATTAAGCAGATCATCAACAGTTATGTTCCTAGAAATTTAGTGTATACTAAGCCCATTTGACAATGCTATATATTAAAAGTAATAATGAGGCTTAGACTAATATTGTAATAATCAGGACTTTTTGTTTGTTTGTACTTAGTAATTCCATTCATATATCATGACTACATAAGGTATCCTTTTAGGGTCCAGTGGATTTTTATAGTCACTAATTCAGGCCTACATGATATCATTTCTAATCTAACAGGACAAAACTCTTTCCTGTCCAAAATCCCCATTGTCTAGTGGCCTAAAACCTACAGTATTTAACAAATTCTAGTTTTGTTACAGTAGAATGTGTAATATCCCCCTGTAACAAGAGGCCTTTTTTTTCTTTCAAATTAAGTATCCATTTGGTGGAGGAAAGGCTGATGTGTCTTTTTACATAACTTGATACTCCTCCGTTCCTTAACTTAATGTTTACCATGTTCCCTGTCACCAGGAAACCCATGACTGTCTCTTAGCAGGACCTCCACATAAACAGTAGAGACATCGTCTTTAACATGTGTGCTGTGTCTCAGCCCCTTTCCTCTCTAAGGACCCTTCCTCTCCTGCCCTTATAAGCCAGCCCCAGTCTTCAGACCCTCTCTCAGGGCCTGCTTTGATCATTTTATTCACACTGCGTGACAAATTGTTGGCATCAGTTGAAGGTCTGTCCTTCTCAGAGGAGCTCACCTGGTAATAGAGCTCAGTTTTAAAGGAGTAGCAGGAGCCTCATGTGCCATCACTGCAGTGAGTGGGAAAGCTCCTGCTGTTCTGTATGCCCACAGCCCAGTGCTGCTGAGACTTAAGCAAGATCATATTATCCCGAAGCCAGCCATAGTGACTCATACCTGTAATCTCAGGATTGGAATTGCCTTGAGTCAAGGCCAGACTGGACTGCAGGGTGACATCTTATTTTACAAAGAGTTGCCACGAGCCTGTTTCTCAGTCTGTCCTCCTTTAGTTGCAGCAATTCACACATCAGTATTGGTGTGACCCTCTCACTTACTGTCTGATTGGGTTATATGAAACCTGAAAAGAAGCCTTTTGTAAGATCTCCGAGAGCAGACAAGTGCTGCTGTGGTCTCTAATCTTCAGAGATGGTGGCAACATTGTGACTCTGAGTAGCACATCATGAACAAAGTATCCAGGGCTGGCAGCCCAGCTCAGTGGTAGAAGCCCTGCATTCAGTCCCAGTATTGCAAAAAAATGGATCCAGCATGTCACTTCCCCTGTGTTCACTTACTGTCTAGATCTGCCATGGCCTTCTAGCATTGCTGTCAGTTGCCTTGCCCTACCACTTTGTCACCATCAGGAGGAGGAAGTGAAGAAAAGAATCTACTTTAAAGCCATCTAGACCAGAGCCACCCTGAGCCCCTTGGTTTGGCTTAAAATAGAAATACCATTCCAGCCATATCTAGGAGCTCCTAAGCTTGGAACCCTAAGTAGCTTTAGTTCTCCTTCAGAACATCTGAGTTTGTATTCCTAGGTCTTTTATCTCTTCTTGTTATTTAAGTCATTCAAGAACTCCAGTTATCAGCAGGTATAAAGCCTAATGTCTTCTGCAGGTGGTTTAAACTATATTAGAGAGCCTACTCCTGATCTTAAACTGTATCTGGATTCTGAGTTAATCCCCCCCACACACACAAAAAAAAAAAAAACAGTGAAAATTGGTAATATGTATTTCATGTCTCTGACATGTGTTTCCCATTATTTGGTCTTCTGTGCTGCAGCGCATGCATGTATGTGCATTCATACACAGAGACACGCATGGGGACTGTGGTTCCAAAAGGAAATGACTGGTGTGGTGCCTTGAAATCTGAACTTGGTCACATGTTCTAAATGAAATAATTCCAAATACATTAGCAGAATGTCTTCCATCTTCTACTTTCTGGAAAACAGTTCAGTGAGAAACACTGGCTAACTTATAGGCATTCAAATTTAATTGTATAAAGATAAGTAATTTGAAAGCCATTGCATGGAGGCCTGACTTGGAAAACCAATGTTAAGCTGCTATGGCAATGGCCTTAAAGAAGAGGTTAGTGCACAGCAGCATCCAGATGTTGTTCATCTCTGGTAAGGCTGAAAGAAGGAGGTTAGCTTCAGTTGTAAGTGAAGACACTTACAGGAGTTGTAAGGGAACCTTATCTCCAGTGGGAATGTTTTCAGTGTTGGGACAGATGACTGAGGTCAAAGCACAGGGATATTTCCCCTTGGATTTAAAATAGAAGGAATATATCATATACTATAAAATTAATAGGTTATTATATTTATCTCTTCTTTTTTTTTTGCCCCATTAAGAATCTGACAGGCTTTGTTTTCCAAAACATAGAAACAAAACTTTTCATACAGTTTCAGAGAAGGTGTAGACTCCTTGAAGATGTGTATCAGACCTCTTTGAAAACACCCCAGACTAGATGTCTCCAACTTTTCCACCCTCCTATGCGACAAGCATTATGGGTCACTTTCCCCAAACAAAACAGTGGAATCTGAAGAACAAATGTCAAACTTTGGGTTTTCTTCCAAAATGCTTGACTTATCTAGTGTAAAATTTCAAAGAAAGGATAATGGGACAGGAAGAATTTTACTTTTAATCTGAGCTCTTTGTTACTAAAAAGTATTCAAGATTTAAAAATTACTCTTTGGCTTTGCATGATCTTAATAGAAAGGCAGCATGAGACAGGCTCTCCCCAAACACAGCTTCAGATTCACAGATGAAAATGCAAAATCAGATGCCACGTTGACTACTGAACAGTCTTCCAAGTTCTCAGAGCTTCTGGTGTAGTGCCGTGATTATTCAGCTGGGCTTGAGAAATGTTATCTGTTTATAATTCTCTCATTATTTTATTTACTACAAGTTGGAAAATGACCACCCAGGATTCAAGTAAGGGAGTAATTTGGCCCTGTCCCTAAAATAAAAAGCGTTCATCCTCTTAGGAAGTAAGGAAGGCGTATAGTGTGTAATTTAAATTCATGATCAAGGAGGCTGCAGAGGGGTTCAGTGGTTAAGGGCATTTGCTGCTTTTCCAGAGGACTGGAGGCTGGTTTCCAGCACCCACGTCAGGTGACTCACAGTCTCCTGACCCCAGCTCCAGGGCTCCAGCCAACCCTCTTCTAGTAAATGTGTGTGTGTGTCTGCACACACACACACTGAGCACATGAGTACACACATGAGCGCATGTACGAACACATGCATGTGTTCTCACACCTACACATAATAATAAAAAAAGTGAAAATAAATCTTTAAGTTCATGATAGTTGCCCCGTGTATACATTTAGCAGGATTCTGTGTTCCTTCGTGCAGAGACCACTAACTGTAAGAACTAAGTACACAGAACTGCACTTGTTTCATTGACGTAGAATCAGGATTTCTGGAAATGTATATTGTCCCACCATAGTAGTGATCTAGTGATCCCTGAGAAAATACCTAACTATCAGATGTCTGTGATTTCTTCTCTGTCTTCACTGTTAAATTCACAGTTGGGAGATTCTAATGGAATAAGAAACTGCACTGGTGAGGCTGGCGAAATGGCTCAGCTGTTCTTCCAGAGGTCCTGAGTTCAATTCCCAGCACCCACATGGCAGCTCACATTGGCTGTAACGATTAGTCCCATGGGATCTGATGCCTTCTTCTGGCATGCAGATGTACATGCAGACACAACACCCATATACATCAAATACATAAATAAATGAGTCTTTAGAAATTGCACAGGTCAAGGTGGCTAACCTTCCTGTTGAAGTTCTCCTTACCATTCACATGGCTGGTTCCTTTGACAGTTCCTTCCATCATTGAAGGGCAAAATAAGGGCTTAAATATTCCTCCCTGTGTTCTTCTCTGCACTGCTCTAAACCTTCTGATCCAGTTGCTCCAAAAAATGCAATTCACTCTGTGAAAAAGCATACAAGACATGATGTCTGCCCACAGATACCCTGTGATGTGAGCTCTGACAGTAATTCCAGCCCTTATTTAAAAACCAGAAATAGCACTTTCAGTATTTTATAAAAGAGTGTATGTAATATTGGGTTTTATTATGGCATCTCATAGTCTTTGTTTTTCTTGTTCCAGTTCCCTTATCACAAGTCTCAAGTCCCTGCTACATGTCCTCTTCCTCTTTGTCTTCCTGCTCTTCTTCACAGGGGCCTTACAACTCTCACACCACATGTGTTCTGTTACTCTTTTCCTTTACCTTAAGACCCTTTTCCACTCTCCTGGTTCCCCTTCTAGTTTCATGAGATATACCCATTCCATCCCCATACACACACACACACACACACACACACACGCACACACGCACGCACGCACGCACGCACGTGCGTGCGCACACACCATATTTTCTTCATCCATCTGACTGTTGGTGGGATCTTAGTGATTGTGAATAATTCAACAGTAAGCTATCTCTGTGGTAGGACTCAGAAACCTTTTGGAAGCATATCCCATTGGTCAATTCTTAGAATTATCTTTATGCTAATGGACTACTTTCAGCAAGCTCTTGCCTATGTCTTTGTCCCAAAGTGTTTTTTCTCTAGCAGTTTCAGCTTGTCTCTATTGTTTGTTTGTTTTTGAGACGAGGTTTGTCTGTGTAACAGTCCTGGCTGTCATGGACTCCCTTTGTAGACCCAGGCTGGCCTCGAACTCAACAGAGATCCACTTGCCTCTGCTTCCTGAGTACTGGAATTAAAGTTGTGTTCACCACCACTCCCGGCTTGTCATATTTTATGTTAAGGTCTTTGATACATTTTGAATTTATTTATTTTTTGTTTAAGGTAAGAGATAAGGATCAAATTTCATTCCTCTGCATGTAAAAGAAGAAGGTTTTGAAGAGCTTGTCTTATTTCCAATGCATGTTTTTAATACCTTTGTCAAAAATAGGGTGGTTATAGCTACATGATGATTTCTGGGTCCTTTATTCTGTTCTGTAGGTGTGTGTGTGTTTCTGAACCAGGACATTCTGTGGCCACTGTGACTCTGTGGTCCAGTGTGAGGTTGGATACTGTGGTACCTGACATTGTTCTTTCTGCTCCGGACTATTTTAAACATTCAGGCTCTTTTGTGGTTTTCATATGAATTTTAGGTTATTTTTTCTAGTCCTTTAAAAAAATGCCTTTTGAATTTTGGAATCATGGTGAATCTGTGGACCACATTTGGTAATATAGCCATTTTTATAATATTCTGCTAATCCATGAACATGGAAAGTCTTTCTGTTGTCTAGTATCTCTAGTTTCTTTTTTTAAAAAAATATTTTTATTTATATATTATGTATAGTGTTCTGTCTGCATGTATGCCTGCAGGCCAGAAGAGGGCAACAGATCTCATTATAAATGGTTATAAGCCACCATGTGGTTGCTGGGAATTAAACTCAGGACCTCTGGAAGAACAGTCAGTGTTCTTAACCTCTGAGCCATGTCTCCAGCACCTCTAGTTTCTTTCTTTAGTGCCTTAAAATTTTCATTGAAGAGTCCTTTACCTCCTTGGTTAGGCATATTCCTAGGGATTTTCTTGTTGTTATTGAGGCTGTTTTGAATGGAATAATTATTTTTAATTTCTTTCTTGGCAAATTCATAGTTGGTATGTAGGAAAACTACTGATTTTAGCATATTAGTTTTTTATCCTGCCACATTACTGAAAACACAGATGTAGGAGCCTTGTCAGGCTTCAGTGTACCTTAAGAACTGAAGCTATAGGTTCTTTTATGTACCTGGTGTCACCTGAAAATAAGGTGCGTTGACTTCACAATTACCTGTTTATGTCCCTTTTATTTCTTCTTTTATTGCTCTAAGACTTTGAGTGTTCTTTTGAATGAGAGGAGAAAGAAGGCACCCTGTATCATTCTGGATTTTAGAGGAAGCACTCCCCTTCCCTTTAATATAATGTTGACTGTAAGTTTGCTATGTGTTGCCTTTAGATGATATGTTCCTTCTGCTCCTAGTTTCTTCAAGACTTTTATCATGAAAACATAGAACTTTGTCAGATACCTTTTCTATGTGTATTGAGGTGATTGATTCATTTCTGCCTTTAAGTCTGTTTACATGTTGTATTATATTTATTGATTTTCATATGCATACTTGTATTCCTGAATTGAAATCATCTGTGTCCTGATGTGTTCCCTTTGTTCTTATGTCCTGGGTTTATTCTTCTGATTAGGTTTTATTTGAAATCTACTCTATTGGCTCTGCCAGCCTACTGATATTTGCTGAGAAGGTTGATTCCACCTTTGACTCTTAGTTTGTAGATAAGTTTGCCAGTGAGTTATGTTTCTTGGAGTCAAGAAATAATTTAAATCAACCTGTATTTTTTTTCCAATGGTCAGTTGAGATTATTGTTTTTAAGGTTATAATTGAGAGAGTCTTGCTATTTCCAATGGTTGTTCTGCCGTTCGAATTATTGGTAGTTATTTTCTTCCTCCTGTTAATATTAGGGATTTGTTGGTTTCCTGGGCCATGCATAATGAATTGCTGCTTAGCTCTCATGGATAAGACTGTTTTTCTCCCTCTTCTGTGTGTAGCATTCCTATAAGTAGATTCTGCAGTTGTTGGTTGTCATGAATTGCCTTAGTTTGTGCTTGAAATGTCAAGAAATGGATCATTGGGTGTAGTTTTCTAGCTTGGCAGTTATTTATAGTCAGGGCTTGAAGTATATCATTCCATGCTTTCTTGACTTTTATGGTTGCTAACAATAAATATTATTCTGATGTGTATCATTTGTTGTGTGAGTCAACATTTTTCCCTTACACCTTCTAATATTGTTTCTTAACTTTGCACTTTTGACATTTGTAGCAGTTAGTGTTATTGTCAGCTTGACAGAGTCTAGAATAACCTGGGAGATGGGCCCTTGGGTAAGCCTGCAGGAGGTTTCTTGGTTGCTTTAGTAGAAGTGGGATGACACACCCACCCTTGAGGATGGGGCTGCTCCCTGGCTAGGATCCTGAACTGTGAGATGGAGAGCAGGAGCTAAGCAACAGCAGGCATTCATCTCTGTCTGGCTCTTGCCTGTGGATGTGATACAACCAGCCCCTCCAAGTTTCTACCATCTTGACTTCCCCTTCATACTGGACCACACCTTGAACTGTGAGCCACAATAAATTTGTCCTTGCAGTATTTCATCATGGCAACAGAAAGAGCTGAAGCAACAACTTGTCTTAACTATGATATGTCATGGAAAGGTTCTCTGGTCATACCTCTTTGGGGCTCAAAATGGCTCATGTATTTTTATGTCCATTTCCTTCTCTGAACTTAGCACATTTTTCTGCTGTAATTTTATTGAGTAAACAGTCTCTGTCCTTAGGCTTTAATTCACCTTCCTCTGCCCATGTTTTGGTTTTCTGAACACATTCCAGCATTCTTGGAAGTTTGGGTCATGCTCACTGTGTACATCAGTTGTGTCCCCAGTGACAATAGTACTAGGGTACCTGTTGGGGGACATGTAGTTTATAGACTTTTGGACTTGAGGGCATGAATATATAAGTAATGAAATGAAGAGGGAATGGGAATGGAGGAAAGGAGGAATAAAGTAATGAGAAACAAATGATGGCGTTCGAGGGCTGTGATGTAGTAGAGGAGTCGGTAGTCGTCGGTAGTCTGGCAGCCTTTCCAGGAAATGTGAGTTAAACCGTAAGTGAGCAGCTAAAGTACAGACGTGCAAATTACTTAAAATACAAGGAATACAAGGAAATGGAAGGCACAGGGGCCTGAGTATTCCTCCTTCTTGGGATGCTGTGCTTTCTCCCTCCTCTTCAGTTGTCTCGTGTGTCAGTCTCCACAGCTGATGGGAAGGGTCCAGCCCTTACCGAACCAATGAAGACCCTTGGAGAACTAGAATTAAGGAAAGGGCAGGACATGTTGGCACCCAGGTATAGAAACTGATAAAACTCCTGTTCACCCTTGAAAGTCTTGTGACAGCCCCCACCCTGAAGGCTCTCCCTGTTGAATCCTGTGTTTACTCTGCAGATAACGTGATCAATGGGCAGGACTATGAAGTGATGATGCAGATCGACTGTCAGGTGATGGACACCAGGATCCTCCACATCAAAAGTTCCTCAGTTCCACCTTACCTCCGAGATCATCAGAGAAACCACACCAACACCTTCTTTGGTTCCCCTCCAACAGCCACAGAGACGACCCATGTTGTCAGCACCATCCCTGAATCGTTACAGTAGCACCTGAGCTGCACTGAAAAGCAAAGAGTGGGCCTTCCCAAACTGAGGAGCTGGTGACAGTGCTGCTCTCTGCCTCCTTGGCAAGCAGAGAGCTGCCTCCTACTGCAACTCAAGGGAAAGAGAAAAAGAGAAGAAGCCACCCTGCTCTTCACATCTGCCCGTGGGTGTGGGGCAGGCTGGAGAGCAGGTCTCCTGTGGCAGCGCCGCCATGCAGGCTGTGTTGCCTGGCACTGTTTGTCCTGTTGTGTCTTTCTTCACTGCTTTCCTATTTTGTTCTTAGTCATCTTCCTTCAGATAAGACTCATTTCCTCTTTTGTCCACTACACTTCCTGGCAATCAAGCGATTTTTTTTTTTTATTATTATTTAGAGCTTTCGAGCACATGTTCATGTGGTTTCCACCAGTTGGTTTTCTCTCTCCTTTGATTCAAATCCATTCTGAATATTATACTTGAGAAAACACATTTCAAAAATCTGAAGAGCCAGAGGCATCCCACAAAGACTCAAAACAGTTTGGAGTTTGTGTAAAGGGATTATCCCAGTTGGTAAGGTTTACTTTTACTTGTGATTTGTGGTTCAACCATGAACAAATAACTGTTTTGAGGTCAGAGAGTGAGGTGCATACTGGAGAGAAGGGAAGGGAAGGCCAGTGGAGGAATGTAGGAAGAGGAGGTGACTCCATTCACACGTGTTTAAACACTGGGAATTCATATGGCTTCAGTATAAGTTTAGACCACAGCCACCATTCACTCTTGGAACTCTGCGAATCAGCAGCAGATACTTAGGGACCTCAGGGTAAATGCTTCCCTCTCATTGTGAATTCTCAGCCCAGGACACACTCCTGTGAAACCAGAGTCAGCAAAGGAACTTGGAAGTGACCAGATTTAAGCAAGACCAGAGAACTTTCCTTTAAGGATTGACAGTGCACAGAGAAAGTGTGGATTTCCACTAAGAGGCTGCACCATATTATAGCAAAAAATTTCAGTTTCTCCAATGGAAAGATGATAAAGACATGATCTCTCTTTATTATTCCATAGTGAGCTTAAAAAAAAAATGGTGGCTGGGCACATGCCTTTAACCCTAGCACCACTTGGAAGGCAGGGCAGGCTTTGAGATCAGCCTAGTTTACATATCTACATATTGAATTCCAGGACAGCACAGGCAAATCCATATAGAGAAGCCACCTCAAAAAATAAATAAAACCAAACGAAAAGCAAAAGTTATGTTCACATAAATTTTATTTCATACCTAGCAGCTAAATTCATATTGCACTGTGCATTGTACATTGGTGAACTCACAGAAGTGGGTATCAGGGCTCACATAGTTCCTCATGCACTGCCTTCCTTCCTAAACTTCAGAAGGTTTTGATAGAATGTCCCCAGCTGGCTTGCCTTTGTCAGGTGATCCCTCCCATTCCAGTGCACACAGTGGCAGGCAAATCCTCTTCTTCTCTCAAGTCAAAGAAAGACAGCCCTCGGGTTACACACAGGTCATTTTCTGCCCCATTATGCCTGGCTTCTCACCAACTCTTCTCCAGACATTGCTGCTGTCTCCCAAGCTGGTTAGACACTTCCAGGGCACGGCTACCCTCTTGTATTGCCCGGGAATCTGGAGTTGCAGCAGTACAAGCTAGGCAGCAGCAGCAGCATGCTCATTCCTGCTGCTCATCTGCTGGAAGATAGGAGTGGGGTCTGAAGGGACTCCAGTGTCCCCTCCCTTTCACTGCACCACATAAGAAGAAGCCATCCCAGGGCCTCTTGTCCTTTGCATCATTGCTCTGTTGCGTCCACTCTACCAATTCCTCAGACCAAAGACCTCGGTGGTGTCACATAGGTAAGGCCGATGCCTCTCCTACAGGTGACAGTGGAGGGGATGGTTGGGAGGGAAGGCACAGCCCAAGAGTGAGCAGAAGTTAGGGTGGCCAGAGCGCAGGAGCTGGGACGGGCTGATCAGAAGTAGTCTGGAGGCTTGCCTTCTCTGCTCTCACTGACCAGCCCTTCAGGTCTCATGATTACCACTCTTAAGTCCATCTTAGGAGGTGAGGAATGGGATCTTCCTCAAGGCAGTTTCCGGGAATCAAGGGAAAGGCAGTTGAGGAATACAAAGAAGTATCCTGCTCCTTAAATTGCTGGAAGAGCTATAATCCCTGGGCATAGTACTTTTTAATGTCTGTGTGCTAGCACAGGGCCCATTGGAAAGGGAAAGCTGCTGTGCTGGGAGCGAATTAGTCAGGTTTCACTTTTTTATTTTGGTGAGATTGCCTTTTGGGGTGTATAGCCTGAAAATGTAGGAGCTATGTGTGTACATAATCTGTATTTTTTTAATTTATTATGTTTTGAAATGTGATTTTGCAAGGTTATGAAAAAATTAAATTTCAGCTAGAGAAATGGCTCAGTGGTTAACAGCACTTACTGCTCTTCCAGAGGACCCAGGTTCAGTTCTGAGCTCACAACCATCGGTAACTCCACTTCCAGGGGGATCCTGCATGTTTTGCAGGCCTCTCCAGGCACCAGGCACACACATGGTGCACATACATATTTGCAGGCAAAACACATAAAAAATAAAAATAAATCTGTTTTAATTAGACAAATTCCCAGAGGAAGTTACTCCACCTGTTGCTAGATGATCTGGGTTCTGGGCTGATGGTGCTGTCATGTTGGAAAATGTTTACGGAGACGGGCAGTGTGGTCTTTCACATGTTTGCAAGTCCCCGGTTTTTTAATTCAGTGGAAGTAACTGGATGTTTCCTCCTCTTAACTACTGAGTCAGAACTGCTCCTTTCTGCGGTTAGCTCATAAAACAGCTTCCTTAGAATGTAATATAAACCTCCTTTCACATTAGGAGGTGATGAGGAAGGACCCTTGTGACATAAATGTCAGCAGCCAAAGCTGGCCACCTTTCCCGCTCCTGTTAGGAAGAAGTAGCGGTGGCTGTGCCATGGAGAGCTCTTGCTGCTTTTCCAGAGGGCCCATGGTCCATTCCCAGCAATCACCCAGCTCCAGCAGATCTGCTGCCCTCCGCTGGCCTCCATGGGCATCTGCACACACATGGCATTCACTCACACAGACAGACATGCATAAGTTAAATAATAATGAAGCAGACAAGGAGGTAGTTGAAAGGGACATTATGTGAGTCATTCCTAAATTTTCCCAGTAACTGGTACTTAAAAACAGAAGGAACTGACTTTCCTGTTTAAAGAGACACTGTCTTGATTCAGTCTTGTTGGCCCAAATCTCCATGCTGTGCAAATATTTTCCAGTAATCACACAGCAAGATGCTATCAGACATGGCTGCTGTGACAAGAACATTTGACCCAGGAGAATGCCCACACTTTCATACCCGTGAGACTGTATTTTAGTCTTGCTGTTTTATTATAGGATGTGACAGAAATGTACCACAGGAACAAAACCACTAGGAATCATGTTTGACTTAACCCCACATCGAGAACTTCCAGTCCAGCTCATGCTTTAATATCATATTAGGAGCAGCCTCTTGCACTTTCTTTAACCTAGAGAGCCAGAGTCTCATCCAGTGGTTCCCTGCCTTTAGTCTGAGCTCATGGAAGTGCCCACTGGCCATAACCTCCTTTCCACCTCACCCTGAGGAGCTGACTGCTTCCTTCAACAGGTGCATAGACCTGAATTTCCAAGTGAGATGTTCTTGAACCTTGCACCGGAGCTCCGTCATAGGAAATCAACCTTCCAAGCACACAGAGCTGACAGTAGCTTATTGCCACCTGCAGAAACTGTATCCCCATATTCATTACCTTCATGCCCTTTTCTCGATTGTAGGCCATTTTAATTTGTGTAATGATTTTTTTCCTGCTAATATGAACACGAGTCATTTTTAACCAAAAGGGGGGGGAAAAAAAAGTGAAGCCTAGAAGGAAGATAATGAAGACATTGTCATTCCCACCCTAATAGCACTTGGAAGGAGACATTCCTTCCCCAGTCCCCACAACAGGAATTGTGGGTGATTTTTAAGTAACTACTGTACTACCTAGGAAGATATTACCAGAGTCCAAAAGGAACTATGCACATATAAGAAATATAATTTTCTCCTGCCTAAGGAAGTTCTATTACTGTATTAGCTTATATTTTTAATAACTAAGCTTAAAACATAGTTTATTTTGGATATTACTAGATCTTTCATCAATTCTAATATCTGTCAGGTACACAGAATCTATGATTTAAAAAAAAAGTGATAAGCCTGTGTGATTAGGAAATTTGCTGAGTCATGTCATGGCCAGCCAGTGTCCCAAAACAACCTGTTTTTGGCTAACTTTAAACAGATTTAGTGCATGAAAAGACTTAATTATATTGGGTTCAAGAACTAAGGAGTCAAGTCATTTGTGAAGGTCAACAAATTCCACACTGGTGTGCTTTTTGTCCTTGGTCAAGCTGGCAACTATAGTGTAATAAAAGAGGAAAGGCGGCATATTCCCCAGGATGGTGATCCCAGACTGAATCGGCACATTGAATTCACAGCAAGCATGTACCAATCGAGCTATCTTAACTCATTATCAGCTCTAGTTTCTGGACAGTTGTCAAGATACAGGAGATGACGGAAGCTATAAAGCAATAATCTGACTTTCTGGCGTTCTCCCCTCATCATGGTAATAAAGTTCGGTGAAGGCCAGTGGCAGAGCATCTTACGCTCACCTAAGAATGAGTGGGAGATGGATTGGGTGTTAGTTCAGGTGGAAGAATGCTTGCTTAGAATGCCGAGGCCAGGGGTTCCTTCACACAAACCAGGATGGTAGAGTATGGTTAGAATCCTAGCACTTTGAAGGCAGAGGTGGAAAAATCAGGAGTTCAGGGCCAACCTGGGCTACATGAGACCCTGTTTCATCATGTGCGGGAAGAAATGCAGGAAAGGTGTATTTTTCTCTCCCTTAATAATTATGTCCGTTTACAATAAATAATGGCAACAGACTATTTCATACTTTTCAAGTCTTTATAATGCAATACCTGTTTTTTCTCTAAAATCCAAATAAAGAGTTTTAAAATTTGATTTGTCTGTCTGTAGAGAGACAAAAACAAACGAATCTTCAATATTAAGTGGTTGGTAATGGGAACGGAAGCCCAGAGAGGTTCTGGGGTTTGTGTGTGTTAGATGAAACACCGAACTTGCTCATACTTGCTTCCCAGGATAGACCAAGTAAAAATTTCCTTTATTGTGTCCAGACATTTGAAGTACAATCACATCAAGGAATAGAGTCACCTAAAACCAGTCCTTTAGCCTTCTGCGCCATCAGGAAACTAGGTTACTCAAGTACAGATCTAGTCTTTACCAAAAGCCCTTTTCCCTTGGGATGGCAGTACCACTGTGAATGAAGCTAGTCACTGCAGACTGGCAGCAATTTAACACAGGTGTTTTCTGGGCCTCAGACTGCTTCAAGTTCTTTATCTTATTCTGGCCCACTGCAGCATGTTTCCTAGGAGAGTTATATAGTTAGTAAGCAGTGGAGCCAATATTTGGACCTAGGCCATTTAGGTTCAATGTAAATTAACTGCTATATTCTTTTACCTTCTGAAGCATAGAGGTAGCCATAAGTTCTTGCCCTGAAAGAATTCATGTAAAGTCACAAATATAGAAAATTATAACATCAGGATTCTCTGAAAGGAGAGATTAGTCAACCTTATGTTGATAAAATGCCTGAGATAACTCAGTAGGAAGGATGTGTTTTGGCTCATGAGTCAGTGGCCCTTTTGCTGTTGGGTCTGGGGTAGAAGCCCATGGCAGAAGAAGCTGTTTATCTCATGGCAGCCAGGAGGCAAGGAGAAACTGAGAAGGGATATCCTTCTGCTGCAATATCCCCTTCACGGGGTTGCCACCACTGACCTAACTTCCTCCCACTAGGATCCACCTCCTAACAGTTCTATCAATTCCCAATAGTACCACAGGCTGGTAACTATGCCTCAACACATGGCCTTTGAAGGATGTCTAAGAGTCAAACTATACAAAAGGTAAAGTAGCATCCATTTGAGAATATAGTTTAATAGACTTTAGAAAGGTATACCTCATCTAGAATGACATCTCAGATCCCTTCTGCAGGGAAGGTTAGCAAAGAGGAAAGAAAGAATAGAAAAGAATGAAGACCAGAAAGGAGTGTCACTTCTTGTGGGAGCTCTGGGGGCAGAAGAGCCATAGGACTTTGATACACTGTGATGAGGAAACCTCAGTCCTCTTCCTTTTCTGAACCCTTCAATCAAAGCAGATGTGTGGCTTTCTACCACTGTTGGTCTGTGAGGGGAGGGAATGAGGGGAGGTTCAAATATGCTGACAAGACATGAAGAGTCAGTAGAAACAACAAAAGAAAACAATTCCCTCCGGTTCTACCCACTGTCACCATCAAATGCATACAGGATGATTCTCCTGGGACTTCCTATACACCATGTGGGATGTAGGTCAAGCCACTTTTTCAATCTCAAAGGACAACAAAAAAAATTTTTTTTTGGTTACACAATACATGGTGTCTTAAGTAGAGGACTCCTCTGGTGTAACCCAGTAGTTTCTCTGACTGTTTGTTGCTCTTTGGACAGAGCTTTGGATCCAGTGTTTTGTTTATCACAGGAAATCTATAGCATATTTCATAGCATCATGCTCACCTGACCTGATTGATGCAAATTCTGAAAGAATCTTTCTTTAGTTCAGTTAATGGTAATAACTGATGCTTATGGGGGATGTAACTTTCTGTCTGACATTGTGCTGAGCCTTTTCCCCACTTTCTCTTCTAGTAGATTTAGTGTGTCTGGCCTTATGTTAAGGTCTTTGATCCACTTGGACTTAATTTTTGTGCAAGGTGATAAGTATGGGTTTAATTTCATTCTTTTACATGCCGACATCCCGTTAGACCAGCATCATTTGTTGAAGATGTTGTCCTTTTTCCATTGTATGGTTTTGGCTTCTTTGTCAAAAATTAAGTGACCATAGGTGTGTGGGTTCATTTCTGGGTCTTCAGTTCGATTCCATTGATCCACTGGTCTGTTTCTATACCAGTACCATGCTGTTTTTATTACTATTGCTCTGTAGTACAGCTTGAAATCTGGGATGGTAATACCTCCAGATTTTTTTTATTGTTTTTTAGGATTGATTTAGCTATTCTGGCTTTTTTGTTATTCCATATGAAGTTGGAAATTGTTTTTTCCAGGTCTGTAAAGAATTGTGTTGGTATTTTGATAGGAATTGCATTGAATCTATATATTGTTTTTGATAGAATGGCAATTTTTTTTTTTTTTTTTGGTTTTTCGAGACAGGGTTTCTCTGTGTATCCTTGGCTGTCCTGGACTCACTTTGTAGACCAGGCTGGCCTCGAACTCACAAAGATCCGCCTGCCTCTGCCTCCCAAGTGCTGGGATTAAAGGCGTGCGCCACCACCGCCCGGCGAATGGCAATTTTTAAAAATATTTTATTATGTATACAATGTTCTGTCTGCAGATATACCTGCAGGCCAGTAGAAGGGACCAGATTTCATTATGGATGGTTGTGAACTACTATCTGGTTGCTGGGAATTGAACTCATGGCCTCTGGAAGAGCAGTCAGTGCTCTTAACCTCTGAGCCATCTCTCCAGCCCCTAGAATGTCCATTTTTATTATGTTGACCCTACCTATCTATGAGCATGGGAGATATTTCCATCTTCTGATGTCCTCTTCAATTTCTTTCTTCAAGGACTTGAAGTTCTTGTCATACAGGTCTTTCACTTGCTTGGTTAAAGTTACCCCCAGGTATTTTATATTGTTTGTAGCTATTATGAAGGTTGTTGTTTCCCTAATTTCTTTCTCAGCCCATTTATCTTTTGTGTAAAGAAGGGCTTCCAATTTTTTTTTTAGTTAATTTTGTGTTCAACCACCTTGCTGAAGGTGTTTATCAGTTGTACTAGTTCTCTGGTAGAATTTTTGGGATCACTTATATATACTATCATATCATCTACAAATAGGGATAATTTGGTTTCTTCCTTTCCAATTTGTATCCCCTTGATCTCCTTTAGTTGTCTTATTGCTCTGGCTAAGACTTCAAGTACTATGTTGAAGAGATATGGAGATATGGGGAGAGTGGGCATCCTTGCCTTGTCCCTGATTTTAGAGGAAATGCTTTAAGTTTCTCTCCATTTAATTTGATGTTGGCTACTGGCTTGCTGTATATAGCCTTTATTATTTCTGGGTATTGTCCTTGTATGCCAGCTCTCTCCAAGACTTTTAGCATGAAGGGGTGTTGGATTTTGTCAAATGCTTCTGACCTGTAGGCATACATGCAGATAGAACACTGTATACATAATAAATAAATAAATCTTAAAAAAATAAACACTGCCTCTTCTTCCGGGGGACTCAGGTTCTAGTCCCAGCATCCATGTGGCAAATCACAACTGTATCTAATTCCAGTTCCAGGGGGTCTGAGACACATACATGCAGGCAAACATATATATTAAAAATAAGCATCAGGGGCTGGAGAGATGGCTCAGCGGTTAAGAGCACTGCCTAGTGTTCTTCCAAAGGTCCTGAGTTCAATTCCCAGCAACCACATGGTGGCTCACAACCATCCATAATGTGATCTAGTGCCCTCTTCTGGAATGCAGGTGTACATGCAGATAGAGCACACATGCATAAAATAAATAAAATAAATCTAGAAAAAAAAAAAAAGAAAAGTGGAAGCTCCCCTCATCTGAGGAGAAGGACAGCATGGAGATGGGGAAGAGGGAGGGAGAGTGAGACCTGGAGGAGAGGTGGGAGGGGACTTTGATTGAGATGTAACTTGAAAAAATAAATTAATTTAAAAAAAATAAAAATAAGCATCAAAAAATGTAAGAGGGTGTTAGCCTAGTCATAGGCATCATTTTCCACACGCATCAGAGATGAAGACACAGAAGGAATTAACTTGCCCAGGATCTCATGACTAGTAGCCATTAAGTCTGATGATTGGAAAGCCACAGCCTTCTACATTGACATTTATCCTTTGCAGCCATCCATAATGGATGACAACAGGTGACAAAGGGGAAAGAAAGAAGCCAAACCACACAACATGTGCACCCAGGGTGTTGATCCGTGTTCAGGAAAGGGAAACATTGCTAAAAGGGAAATGCTGAGGAGGTTGCCATGAGTGACTCATTCCCTCAGAAGACAATGAATGCTGCCTGCAGGGAGAACAGCTGTTGCGCTGCCTCCCTGGACATCGGCCTTTGTGGGTCTCCATCTGTGTGCGTTACACGGTGGGGCATGACATGCAGCTCTGTTCCCAGGAGTAATCCACATACATCTTCTGTATGGACTCCTACACCACTTTCCCCTGCCTTAAGAGTTTCCTCACAGAATTAACTGCTAGTGAGGGTGTTGGACTATGATGGTGAGAGACCACTAATCAAGCAATTCATTGGTCGAACAGTAACGGATACATCCTACAATAAACACAACACACATACATTAATAAATCAACCATTTTATAACATTAACTGCTTGCAAAACTTTCCTGAAATCTATGCTCCCTTAGATGAAGAACCTTGTAAGACAAATTTTAAAAAGTGTTGTCTCCAATTGTGTACAGACATAATTTAATTCTGTAAACAATGAACTAGGTACTGAGGAAGAACTGAGAGCCTTGGGAACATTCTCTGACTTTCATTTCCTAAGTGTCCAGCCTGACTTCTCAAGTCTCTGGGCTCATCCCCATTGTCTGAGCACCAGCGGGACTGGTGGGATTCTTGGACTCTTTCATCACAGACAGTGGGCTAGAACAAATGGCCCTGGAATGTGAACCTTAACCACAGTCTCAGTGCTGCACCGAGCTCAAGCGTACAGTATTAGGCTGTGGGAAACTGCAGAGAGGCTAGGCAATACTAACAGCCCCTCTTCCCTGGTTCCATGTGGTCACCCTCTGTCCCCACAGAAGAAAAGGCAGCTTCCAGAAAAGTTGCTGATCAGTCTGAAAGAATAAAGTTAGACACAAGTTTGATCCCATGAGAGGGCTGGGGGTGGGAGGCTCACTGCCCAGGGTCTTCCCATAGCCACAGAGATCACCCCCTCGTTTGACTATTGGTCCCAGGATATAAATGGTGTGTTTACCACATTGCCCCTGGTTTCAAGTTGCTGGAATTCCCCACTACTAAGCAACACTTTTCACATCAGACCAGCACATTGGCCCTTAGAGCCTGGCAGTCTCTTGGAAGACAAAATCCAACAGCCCTCATACAACCAGCCAGGCCCTTCTCATCAAACCACCAGCTGGGGGGACTGGGAATTCATCTTAATCCAAACAGACTGGGCAGGAAGGAGGCTGAAGCACTGAAGCCTTTGTTGTAAGTGTCTTTGTGGGCCGCTATCCTCGTGAGTCCCTCTGGAGGGGCACTGCAGCTGGCAGCACGTTCTGAGCTAATTTCTCTCCCCGGAAGTTATAATCTGGTTCAGGTCAGCAGGACAAGAGCCACCCAGGAGACTTGAAGTCAGAGAAATTAGATGGTTTTTTTTTTTCCCCTTCTCATCACCTCTAAAGTAGATGTTTGTTAACTACTTGTCATTCCTGTGAGGCAGTGATGTTCAGGCAGGCAGGAATCCTCTGGGGGTCTCAGCCATTGTGTTAGGCACAGGAGTGATATGTGCTCTGGGCATAGGGTTTTGGGGAATATTAAACTAGATCAATATTTTGAGTTTTGTTTGTGGTGGTTTCAATATTAGGAGGTGTGGCCTTGTTAGGGGAAAAGTGTGTCACTGTGGGTCCAGACTTTGAAGTCTCCTAAGCTCAAACTATGTGCAGTAACACATTCTCCTGCTGCCTGTAGATCAAGATGTACAACTCTCAATTCCTTCTCCAGCACCATGTCTGCCTGGATGTTGCCATGCTTCCCGACATGACCATAATGGACTAAACCTCTGAAACTGTTTTGTTTTTTGTTAGTGTTTTTGTTTTTGAGACAAGGTTTCTCTTGTATAGGTCTGGCTGTCCTGGAACTCCTTTTGTGGATCAGGCTCCTTTTGAACTCATAGAGATCTGCCTGCCTCTTCCTCCCACATGCTTGAATTAAAGGTATATGCCATCCCACCTGGTTAAACC
The DNA here is from genome assembly GCA_907164525.1 of Lophiomys imhausi. Taxonomy (NCBI): domain Eukaryota; kingdom Metazoa; phylum Chordata; class Mammalia; order Rodentia; family Muridae; genus Lophiomys; species Lophiomys imhausi. The sequence continues at coordinate 1,870,874 of CAJQZJ010033821.1, read as the reverse complement.
TCTGAAACTGTAAGCCAACCCCAGTTAATTGTTTTCCTTGTAAGAGTTACCACGGTCATCATGGTGTCTCTTCACAGCAATAAAACCCTAACTAAAACAGCATTGTTGAGTCTTTACAAAGCCAAAAGCATACATTGTCTTTCCAGAAGAATATGCAATAAACTGACACTCATCACATGTGTTTGCATGCTGCCACATGCTAATGGTATCAGAGCACTAACAGTGAAGAATGCATAGGCCCCAGTACTGACACAGGACTGCCAGAGAAAGAGCCTAGCCTTCCTTCAACAGATGGGGCATCCTTCCCTTTCCCTTTCTCTTTTCAATTTTCCCTACTGCCTTTTCCCTCTGCCTTCAGTCTGATAAGTTAGAACTGGTCTGTAACTATAGCCCCTAGGTTGCTGCAGCCCCTGAGAACTTACTAGAAAGGCAACCTCCATGACTCCAAGTCAAACCTACTGAGTCAGACCCTGTGATGGTTTGAATAAAAATGGCTCCCTTGGGCTCATATATTTGAATATTTGGTTCCCAACTGATGGAAACTTTTGGGAAGGATTAGAAGGTGTGGCCTTATTGGAGGAGGTGTGTCACTTGGGGTGGGCACTGAGGTTTCAAAAGCCCATGCCATTCCCAGTTAGTTCTATCTGTCTCATGGTTGTGTCTCAAGATGTAAGCTCTCAGCTAATGGTCCAGTATCATGCCTGCCTGCCTGCCTGCTGTCACACTCCCCTCCATGATGGTCATGGACTCTAACTCTCTGAAACTGTAACCCCAAATTAAACACTGCTTTTGCCTTTATTATGGTATCTTATCACAGTAATAGATTGATACAAAATTAAGATTATATTTGGCCACAATGGTATTGACCCTAGTATATTAATGTAAAATTAAGATTGTATTGGGCTACATCGGTACTGATCTTTGTATATTGATAAAAAATTAAGATTATATTTGGCCACATTGGTATTGATCTTTGTATATTGATACAAAATTAAGGGTAATGCTTCTTAAAGGTATTGTTTGTAGTAATACTTAAAAATGAAATGTCAAGTTTTGACCTCTCGCTACCAACCGACATAAACTGTTTAGGATAATTAAGAAATGGAAACTAATAGTCATGAAAACGTGTCATTTTGTTAGTTACTATGACAGTCTATCACAGTTATTTTCTAAGCTACTCAGAAATCAAGTTGCTAAGAGACAAGCAATATTTGCTTATCTAAATATAAGAGATAGATAGGGCATCTTCAAAAACCTCAAGAGATCTGCAGAATATGGCATTCAAAGATGTTTTCTTAACTTAAGATTTTTTGATATCGAGACATGTCAGCTCCTGACAGCACCCCCTATATTACTCCAAGTAGAAGATGAGCATCGAAGAATCTCCAGTGGGAGATGATTAAATTGGTGGTAAGCCATTCTCTTGGCAAGAAAAACCACTTGCTTCAACTGTAGACAGACTTCTGTCCAAAAAGGACAAAACTTGGAAGCAG